>OV815995.1:13600000-14200000 GCA_929113495.1 Andrena minutula
TGTTCGCGAGCTTCCAAGAACACCTCGAAGAAATGATTTGAAAATTACATTTATACGTACATGATTTTCTAAATGGAGTATCTCTTTTTTATGCAATTTGATTACTGTTTTATCAGTTGTATTACGACTAATATTCTCATGTAGCCGTATTCACTCATAAATAATTTTGCTTTATCCTTTGTTAAATTTCCATGAATAATTATGTGAACGGTCTCTGCCAATGACGAAAACCAATTCGCCCGGCACCTCGGGAGAGGAGGTCAGATGCCATGACTTCAGTTTTCGACCTGATTTACAGTAAATACTGTCTTAAAGCAAATATCGACTAGTTTCTCTGAATCAGCATAAAATTTTGAACATATAGGTTTGTTCTGATAAATCAGGGTTGACTAACTGTCGACTCACGAGCCGCCGGGGGCCCCACCGCCTTGCTGCCACGTTGAACGGCCCCCCTCCATACCGACCAGACTCTGACGATCGCAGTCGATTCATCCTTCTTTCCTTCTCTTTTCGACTGCGATCGTCAGAGTCTGGTAGGTATGGAGGGGGCCGTTCAGCGTGGCAGCAAGGCGGAGGGGCCCTCGACAGCTCATGAGTCACCAGTTAGTCAACCCTGTCAGATAAATTAAGTGATTTTTATATTAGTTTTAATAGCCATTTTATATTAGGTCGACCACGTCTCCCGGATTTACCCTACATAGGTATATACACAAGTTTCAGAGTAATACGATTGATAAAATGATTTATATCCAACTTATATTGGCCAAGAAATGAATTTTGCAACTATACTTTCCTAGTACTAATCAGTCAACGAGCAGAATTAACATTAATTTATATTGTTACATACAATTTTGCGGTCAAGTTTTTTTTACTACTCTCTACCGATCCAGAGGTGTAGATTCACCCCTGAAAACAGTAAACATCACTCTTTGAACACCCTGTACATAGTCGATACACATGCGTATAGAAATGAGAGAGACTTAAATTCTTTATTTGATATATTTATCTGGGTTATTATATGCACTAGTATATTGATGCCTCCAAGAAATTTTCCATAATTAATTTCAGTTCGGCCTGTATGCTATACAGGCAATTATTGATCTTTACTACTTGCATGATTCACGACGTGTCACAAATGTAGGACAATGGGCCCCAGAACTAGCCTAACACTCCTATAGATAATTCTCCTTGTACACAACACGTCCAGCATACATAACTCATCAGAAAATTATTTTAAGCTGTCAAAAGCCGTTCCAGTTTGGATTTTTAAAAAAAAGATAACTCCATCCCATCACTGTCTATATTTTGACGTGGTCGAAATTTGTAGAGTTAATCTACTATATTAAACCTTTAAAATCATTCCTAACGTTAAATCTATTCTCACATCGAATCGCGACTATTTAAACACAGACAAAAATATATTTATGATAATTGATTGTTTATGTAAAGAACAGGGTGTTCATACTATGGAAAGGGGGGAGGGAGAAGTGTTGCGAAAATTGAACAGGTGAGTTCTTATAAATAACCGGAAGCGTGATTTTAAATAACTTGCCAGGGTTTACTTTCACTCTTATAATTCAACATTAGGCAACTTTATTTAAATATAGCTCCTTATGTACCCTCGTCCAAGGGAATAGCGAAAAAGGGGACACTTTAAATCAGGCGTGCACAGCTGAATGCCCGCCGGGCAAAAATTTTCGGCCGCATGCGGAAAGAGCATCGAGAAGCACTAAGCCACGCCTTCATGAGCAACAGTGCCGTGAGTGTCGTGGTGGGGAGTATTTGTGAGTGAAGTATGCCGCTGAACGTCAGCAACACACCTTACAGTTTACACGCATACTACGAACACTATTGGCCACAGGGTGGGGGAACTGCTCACGGCGTCGCTCTTCGCTTTGCTCACGAGCTATCGAGAGCGCTCTTGCCCGCCACAGCCTTGCTGTGCAGGCCTGCTTTAAATTATAAACGCATGGTTTCATTAAGCAAACCACAATGTAATGGAAATACAGCAAAACCCATGTGTAGGGGAGACCGGGGCAAATCGGCCACTGGGGTAAATCGGCCACATGAAGTTTTACCTAGTGGAAGTTAAAATAAAAACTCGTGTTTGCTTTTGTATACGTCTCTCTATGTGTCTACAGTACCAACGGAATTTGATAGCATTTGAGATTATGTTGCACTTTGTAGAAGGCAAAATACGTTTTCGGTAGTGATAAAAAAATTTCGTGACTTGTGGAAAAGTTGCCTTTATTCTGTAATATTGGTATTCTGAAGTTTGAGGTGAGTATGTACTGATTAATATAGCGGTACCGATTACGATTCCGATGATAGTTTGAGTTATTTTGGAAAATCTGTTTGTGTTTAAGTGATTGAAGTTAGAGTTTACGGCTGGGGCAAAACGGCCACGTAACACCCGGGGCAAATCGGGCACTCACCGATGATGCCGAACCATAGTAAATAAGTAGTTTTATTAACTTTTGTGGTAAATATATTCTTCGATGCAGCCCCGTCAGTGGATCCGACGCTCAACAATGGAAAACAGTTGACGGTTTCGATACGGGGAAAGGATTTGTGTGGCCTGGACGGAAGCACGGCTACGCAGTGCAGTTCGATCTTTGGAAAAAGAAAGTTACATATATCCATGCGTTTAAATATTGATTCAAGCGATTGTAGCTTGAATAGTTACGAGGAGAAATAAATATCGTCTACATTTTTCAACAACATGGTCCGTAATTACAATCGCAAGAAACCTCCAATCGTCGTCCAAGAAAAGCTGTTACGACCACCAATGTGGAATTGGAATCTCAGCCTTTGACGAAGACAGGGTGTTCAATTGGACGTACGTTGCGTAAACGCAGGTGCCAAAAGAAGCAACTGGAGAAACTAAACCTCGGAAACTGAAGATGACTGAAAAATGCAACAATATTTAAACCGCAGTATGTGTGCGTTAAAAACGTGAACTACTCAACTTTTCAAACAGTTTTTTCACTCTATTGTAATTTGTAATTGAGAAATAAACGACTCATTTTCATTTATGACTAAAAATTCATCAACATCCAGACCGAATAAAAGGGGTCCGTTTTGCCCCGAAGGAGTGGCCGATTTACCCCGGCATTTTTCGAAACGGCGATTTTACATTATATTACAAATTCTCTGGAATGACTTTAGAAAAGGGGATTAATGAAAATTTGTTGTAGCAATTATGTACTATAGGGATTACTCTTTCGGATAGTATAATTCACATAATTGAAAAATTAAATTTTGTTTGTTAAATTTATCAATGAAAAAAAGTGGCCGATTTGCCCCGGTCTCCCCTACTATTTTGCAAAGTTATGTATTTATCAAACTCCATAGACAACTGTATAAAGGTTGTGCTGTATAGGAGACACTTTGTAATTTGCTAATTAAAATTTAGTAATTATACAGATGAGGGTCCACTTCACCGATTTCAATGATTTTTTAACATGTGGTCAGGACATTCTAGTTTTCCAGATATTCATGAAACAACTTCTGACATTTTGTCTTTGATGCAGGCTGTGTGCTGCTTAAGTTTACCACTTATAATTAATACAAATAATAATTTACTATAAAATTCCATATAAATGACTGTTATTGTCTTTCTAAACTAAACCAAACCGGTGAAGTTGTAGGAAAGCTGCTTCCTCGTAGATTTTAGATGGGGTCGCCGTTTATTAAAAAGTTATATGTTATACAAAAATCATTGAAATCGGTGAGGTGAACCCTCATCTGTATAATTACCCAAATGTTATAATTGCAAAGGTCGCATACCTGGCTTTTCTCTCGACCAAAAACATTTTATTCACAGGATGTGACTAATTGTAAGCTCCCATCGTCGATGGACCAAGTGTGTTGAAAGTGAAGAGGACTGTATTGAAAAATAATGCAGAAGCATAGGGCTGTGAAGTTGGCACCCCCAAGTGCATATTTTTATAAAATAGAAAGAAGCTCAAACAAATTTTTTTTGATGGGTGGATAAACGAAAATTTTGGTTGGGAAAACATACACAAATTTTGAACAAACGAATCCTGTTTCCTGTTTCTATTTTATACAAATTTTCACTTGGGAGTGCCAGCTCCACAGACCTCCGAAGCGTATACGTATTAGTGCTCTAATAAATTTTATAAATACATTCCGGATAATTATTCACACGTAAATTGGCGTGTGTCAGTTGGGCGTTGTTCTTCCCGAAAAGAAAGAAAATCTATCTCGGGCCACCGTGTTTTATGCAACTCCTATGCGCTGACGCGTCCTCTTTTAAAATCGCAACACAAACCCCATTACTAACTTTTTCAAAATTACTAACAGCTCCTGTGTTTCTTTTCCGTTGCCCTTATTTCTACAATATCCAAGCGTTTAGTGTAATTTATTACTCCATAAACACATCGGGAATAACAATGTTGCCGCATTCACATCCAAACGCGTTTCGGCGTGACATCCGAGCACCATTCCCTGGGTTCGGCCCATTAAATTCCATCGACACAGCGCGTTTGAATTTTCATATGATCCAGTTTGTTATGCGAATTAGCCGTATTAGGGGGGTCGGTTGCACATCTATTTTGATAGTGACTAAATTAGTGAATCCCCAAGTACGGCTGTCGTATTATGATGTATCGTAGTTCGGCGATCAGACCGTTCGGGAAGCTGGACGTCCGCGGATATCGGTCAGAACGATGCGATTTCCACCAGATAATCAAGACGATTAGGCAATTTTCGTCAATAATATTTGTTGAAAATAATCCTAGCTGATAGTGACCAATCAAGCGTGTATATTGCAGATGGGTCTACAGCAGAGTTTCCCAAACTATGTTCGGCGTTCCGTGTTCTGTTTTAAGTAAATACCATTTGGGAATAAATGTTTGTTTTTTTTCTTAACGCTTAGATTTACTGATTTATTATATTTATTCTATATATCTACCTACTCTACAAAATAACCAAGGTGCTCTGTTAAAATTTCAGGATTTGTGAATGTTCCATAGTAGGAAAAGTTTGGGATATGCTGGGCTACAAGGTGGTCTATGTAATTAGAATAAGTCACATCTCTTTTTTGCCCACTTTACCCCTACTTGTTTACGCAGAATGACTGGAAGCAGACAGAAAGAATATACGTTTCCGTTTAAAGAATGGCGTAACTGTAAAATGCACATGCATCAATGACGCCGGTTTGAAAAAAAAAGTTAAACACAACACCCGAAAGGATGTAGGGTAAAGGTAGGTAATATGGAACGGCACGTAATATGGAACTTCGTAATATTTCGATAACGAAATAATGAACACTGCAGGCAATCGTGTATATTAGATCCTTAGACACAATAGACGATGATACTGACAATTGAGCACCAGTCGGGCATCTATCATTGAAAGAGAAGCGTTTATATTTTTTCTGGGGTGTAAAAGTTTCTGAAAAGTGCAACAAACGGTTCAATATTGTAGCGAAGGTATGTAACAAAGTATTATTTTGATATAATTTATCATTAAATATGCGTGGTCTTGATTATTCAATAATAGTTTACTAATAAAGTTACTTTCTTCTTAGAATAATTCTTAATTTCTTGTCGGAACATGTGTGTACGTAATATGGAACATACCGAGTACCATAGATGAAGTTGATAATGAGGATAACGACGATGATGCGGAATGCTCACTTTACGATGGTAATTATAAAAATAATGGCAATGAAAAGTAGACCCAATGTATTCGCTGCTTTCAGTGGGCACGCGAAGAATGTGGAGCTTTCGACGTATTATTCACGTGCCCAACGTGTAGGAGACACAGATAGCAGGAATAAATTACAAAAATGATGTATATTTATTTATTTGTATCTTCTACTTAATAAATCTTCAGTTTTAGTAAAAAAAAGGTAAAAATTTTTAAGTTTTCTTTACAAATTTCCTAGGTGTTCCATATTAGGACCCATTTTTTCGAACGGACGATTTTCAGTCTTTTCAGTTTTTTTATTATAACTGCAAAACCATTGGATTTTTTTACATTTGTCTAGGTAAGTATCATTATGCATTAGTTCCTTCGTCCCCTCATGTCCGTTTTATTAAAAAACACAAATTCCCCTGCTTTTGACAAGCTTTTGAAATCAGATGTTCCATATTACCTGCCTTTACCCTATTGTCGGCTTTTCCATGGGAAAAATCTCGGTTATTTGTCGACAAATGTTGTTAATTGAGCTAGGGGCTATAGTGACACTCATACAGATTAAGAATCTTTTGGAATTTTTAGCCTAATACCAAAAAGATTCATTTAAATTATATGTTGTATTTAGTGCGAAAAACATCTTTACAAATAGCTTAATTTTTCGGCCGATCAAAGTAGAATGACCCCTTAAATGGAAGCATATGATTTTTATTTTCATAATATTGTAGGGGGCATTAAACCCTCAACGACCGACCCCTTAAACGACAATCGTCACTTTGCTACCTGAGGCCTTCGCACTGAAACATCACTGTACAGACAACATCTAGTGTATCTGGTATTGACGCGGTAGCCGCTTGAAAGGCAGGGTCCGTACGAGATACGGAGGTGGTCGTTGAGGGGTTAAGAGGAATTCAAACAGTATCATAATATCCCACTTTAAGGGGGCCGTCTCATTTTTGTTATTGTCCGTCTCACCGGGCCTTGAATGTGTGCGGACGGTCACACAAGCTAAGTTAAGCGTGTACGTATACGCATGTAGTAAACAAACCGTTTCAACCGTCTTTCGTCCTGGAATCGGCCAGAAGGAAGTTTTTGCGGGTACAGTTACCTTCAGTAAACATCTGTTCAGGGTGGTCCGGTGCATTTGAACGCTAATAAGCACTGTATATTGAAATAATAATGAATTTATGAATCGAAAACTTAAAGAATGAAGCTTCAAGGCTTCTCCGTTGGTGGCGCTAATGGTGTACTGTAGATATGTAGCACCACCGTGACGTATATATTCATTATTATTTCAATATACAGTGCTTATTAGCGTTCAAACGCAACAGACCACCCTGCACAGATGTTTACTGAAGGTAACTGTACCCGCAAAAACTTCCTTCTAGCCGATTCTAGGACGAAAGACGGTTGAGACGGTTTGTTTACTACACGCGTATACGTACACGTTTAACTTAGCTTGTGTGAGCGTCCGCACACATTCAAGGCCCGGTGAGACGGCCCCCTTAAATCAGGTGGTAGTAAATTTACAGCAGTGGAAATAGCAGTAGGGGAGGCCGGGGCTAAAAGTTCCGATTTCGATAAAACATAAATGACGGGAAAATAATGTTATTATTCTCTTCACTATTGACTAATTTCTTGTTAAATTTATTATATTTTATGATTTTTAGCTTGTATTTATAATATTGTAATAGGTTTTTCATAGAAAGCAATTTATTTGTGACTGGTCAAAGCGGAACTTCTTACCCCTTTTTGGGGCAAGTTGTTATCGCATTGGGGTAAGTTGTTACTAAGATATAAGAGTTGCCTTTTAATGAAATATTTCATTCTCTAACGAAATAAAACAGAATTTTATTAATAATGTTTATTTCTGAAGGTTCGAATCAACAAAAATGTATTATCTTTAAAAGAAAACCAAAATAATATTATAACCATAAACATTAGGGGAAAGGTGGGATAGTTGATCATCAGGGATACATGATCACATTAGTTTTTTTAATTAATATATTGGCAATTTGTGCCTGCTGCGACGTTATAGTGGTACTGTTTGCATTATCGCAACACCTCGTGTTGCAGTTTTCTTTCGGGAGCATATAATAGTGCAGTTAGAAGCTTCGATCTTATTTGTAGCCAAAAAGTAAATATTTTGGTCACCTTGTTCTTCCTCCTTTTCGACTGAACGTTGCATTTTCAACGATTTAAAATATATTAAGTAAAAACAGCCATATCTGGTCTATTAATGCAATTTATTGATTGATCTAAATATTTAAGGTAAGTTTAGTTTTTCACCTTTTTTAAATCGAGTGCATTGAGGGATACTTGATCAGTATGTGAGGTGGGATACTTGAACAGATGAAAAAGCTCCAGAAAAAAACATAAAACGGCTAATAAAGCAGAAAAATACAACAAAGAAAGTGAGAAGGAAAATCTTTGCTTCATCGCCATCTGAATCAGATGATATCTAATGAAATGTCTTTTAAGAATGCATTTATGTTGTTTTATGTCATTCATCGATTTTATTTTTTAGTAATTCCTTCAAGTTAGGTATAGTTTACTTTCCATTTATGATATTTGCTTTATTTCATGTTATTGACTAAGATAATAAGTACTTTTTAGAAAATTAATGTGTTATCTACTCTTAAATTTTACTGATCTAACGTCACTGCCGGAAAATGTTTAAATTCAGTCATTAAAATTAGTTTTCAACTCTCAAATTTGTACAAGTATATTGAGAATACTCTAAGAATCACAACTTAAGTAATTAAATAGAAACACAGCAAACCATTATTATTAGTTTAGTAAAATAGCAAAACTGTGATTAACTATCCCACCTTTCCCCTATCTTTGGTATAAAAACTAAAATTTACAAATCAGTCTTAAATTCAACTGTTTGTGGGTATCTACTTATTGAGATTTGTATTTGTAGTCCACAAGTAGCTTCTTGTCCAGATTGTAGTTTTTTAATAACTATCGATAGAGTCAAGTGGCAGATACTGAATTCTCTAGCGACAGTTTTTATTTTTATGCATAACTCCGATGGAAATGGTGCCCCTTTCCGCTTTTCATTCATATGTTCGCATCTTAAAGCACAGCAGGGACAATTTATACATTTGTAGTGGGGCAAGTTGTTACGGTAACAACGTGCCTCAAGTTACGGTAACAACTAGCCACTATCGACACATGTAAGTAGCAATTTGACAGACTATTCTGCTTATTCATATATTGAAACGATAAACACTATAACTCCATCTTCCTAAATGCCACTTGATCCATAAAAACGAATCAATGAATAATATCGACGTTAAATAATCGAAATAAGCCAAAAAATAATGATAGAAAAATATTTACTTATCTGATACGGGACCAGCCACAAAAAGTTTGTTTTGTCGCATCGTATATAAATACTTTCCTACTCTAGGCGATTGTTTTGAGAACGCGTGCGTGCGGACTGACCATGGGATCCATGCAGTTCTAAGCGGTGTGCACTATCGTAAGTTTGATTTTTTTGTTAACTGTTCCCAAAATCTCTCCACTTTTTTGAAAAACGCATTTATTAGCTGAAGGCTCAACGAATCGAATGGTATTTTTTTCAAGCCGGAACATGGGGGGGGGGGGGACGACGTCAAATCGGGATTTGAAACTTTAACATCAATTACTGCCAAGATTATTAACAATAAATAAAATATTCTATATACGGGTTGAGAAAGCATTCCTTCAGCTTTAAAATGAGCCCATGACGGAGACATTATCTGTAAAAATGACCGAGATATTACAGTTTAAGTGATGACGCGGCAGCCGATTTTGTTCCAATTTTTAAGACTTTAACATTAAATATTTCGAAAACTATTTGACATAGGCCCCTATAATTCAGTATACTTTATTTTTGCAAGGTTATCGACACATACTGTAAGTTTGAAGAGAATCGGAGAAACTAAATTTTCCCTCTATCCGTTTTGACGTGGAATAGCTCATAAGTAGATACCCACAAACAGTTGAATGTACGACTGATTTGTAGATTTTATACCAAAGATAATGTTTATGGTTATTATATTGTATTGGTTTTCTTTTAAAGATAATACATTTTTGTTGATTCGAATCTTCAGAAATAAACATTATTAATAAAATTCTGTTATATTTCATTAGAAAATGAAATATTTCATTAAAAGGCAACTCTTATATCTTAGTAACAACTTACCCCAATGCGATAACAACTTGCCCCAAAAGGGGTAAGAAGTTCCGCTTTGACCAGCCACAAATAAATTATTTTTTATGAAAAACCTATTCCAATATTATAAATACAAGCTAAAAATCATAAAATACAATAAATTTAACAAGAAATTAGTCAATAGTGAAGAGAATAATTACATTATTTTCTCGTCATTTTTTATGTTTTATCGAAATCAGAACTTTTAGCCCCGGTCTCCCCTACATACTATTATTACCTACTTTAATAGCATGGTGTTATATTAGTGTGGTTAACGGTCACTGAAAACAGCTAAATTGTAAATATCATGAAATTTGACAGAAGTAATTTACCCAAAAACACAGTTTTATAATACAAATTATTATGAATTTATTAATATTATTGATTGCAAAGCGTCGCTGATAACGTAGATATGCGTAAATCAATTTGATGATTTGCAATTGGGGCAGAATGTGTTGACACGTGATTGTATATCTCAGTAATTAATCAAATACCATTTGTACAAATGATTAATTAATTGATGATGGATATAAACGTTTAACACTGACAATAAATATTAAAGATCGTTTCAATGTTAGATTATTTTCTCTTTATGACCACAAATGCATTAAAAAATATTTTTTATAAAATTGTACAATTCGATTTCGAGCATATAATTTCATAATATAAAATTACAAGAGAATTGGTGTTTTGCCCCGAAGATATCGCATGTTATATGTTGGAGAGATACAATAGCAATGCGATTCACTAATCTTGAAATGGACAGTCGATAAAATACAGTAACATTTGAAAGGGGATTACAACTTCTTGTAACGGAATAATTGGAATAAAATGAATTGTATGTTAGATATTGATAAAATACTTACAATTGGTGGCATTACAAGGGAAACAATTTCTACATTTGTTTAATCTTTCTTACTCTTTTTTTGAAATTTTCTTTGAATATTTGAATAGCTGAATAGTTGAATAGTTGAATATTCGAATACTCCCAATTATTCAAATATTAAAATATTTAAAGATATGATTCGAATATTTAGAGCTCTACTTTCAAATATCAAGCTAAAGTATAAACTGTTTAATGCGTACTACATTAATCGACAAACTGATTTTGGATGACTTTAAACCCTGCAAATCATTGATATTCCTATATTTATGATACTTCTTCTTTTTAATAGGTAGAAAAGAGTACGTGTTGATATGATTGCATTATACAACATGATAATAATCCCCAAATATCCGAAACGTCTTTACATATGAAGAAGTCATATCCGTTATTTATATCTAATATTCCGCTTGATACTATTTAACATACATGGGGAAAATTTTTTGACGTCGCTAACAGTTTCGACGATATTACCTTGGATCAATTAAAATACGAAGCTGTATATCACGGTTTAAATAAATGACCTGGCAAATTGCCCGCCAGCGTGTAGTAGGATTGAATCGGCGATATTTCACATTAATTGGAGCAATGGACACATTCCTGTGATGCAAATGCACATACGAAAAATTAATGTGCCTGATTGCATGACACCATATTATTATAACTTTATGTGTTTTGAATCAACAGTGAACTGTGCATCATTTAGTATAGAAGAAATTATTAACTGGAACGATTTTGGCTGTAGCATCTTAATTTCAATGTCATGATTAGTAAAATGAGATTATTATAATACAAGTAGTGAATATAAATGAGAAACGATTGAAAGTATTTTTAAGTTAATTTACAGGGCTAACAAAATGCAATAAGTTTATAAAAACACCTTTAAACGATGGTACCTGAACAAAATCGGGCAATGAATAAAGACATTATATACCTAAGTAGGGTTGCCATAATTGCCCAGCATTGATACGGGACAATTAAATGCTAAATAAATAAAACATGAAAAAAGTGGGTAGGTAATGGTTTATTTTTAGGATTGCCATAATTGCCAAGCATTGATACGGAATGTTTAAGTGACAAAGAAATAAAATAGTGTAATTTAGATTTCGACCGTATTGTCTAATAATTTATGGTATCGGCGCACTGGTTCGGTCTCAAAACAATTATTTGTTTAATTTAACACAAAGCTATTTTGCACGTAACTATCAATATTTTCATTTCCAACGTTTCAGTCATAAATTTAGACCATTTTCAAGGAAAGTTTAGAAAAATCGAAAAATACTGCGATTGCTATTTGAAAATTAGTCGCAACCGTTTCAACGGAATGTGCGACACACGAGTCGGTTGGTTGGTGATTGAGGTAAACAACAGACAAAACGAGACATCTAGAAGATTTGAATACACTTGTACCTTCGAGAGGGAAGCGAACTCTATCATTTCCAACATGTTAAAAAAGAAACAAATAAGTGAAGAAATCAGCAAACAGCTAAAGACTTATAATGCGATAGTACCTAGAGTGTACGCACTTCCCAAAACACACAAAGAGAATTTGTCGTGGAGGATTATCGTTTCTTCGATTGGTGGTCCCACCTATAAGTTATCTAGTTTCCTAGCCAACATTATTTCCAAAATAGTAGGAAAATCTACATACCACACGGTTGACAGTTGGCAATATTGCAAGGAAATCAGGAAATTTACGACTGGTATCTTTAGATGTTGTTTCTCTTTTTACTAACGTTCCAATTGATCTAGCTATGCAGGTATTACATCATCGATGGGATGAAATTGAGAAGCATACCAAAATCGTTCGTGACGATTTTCTCAGAGCCGTAAAGTTTGTATTGGTGTCTAACATCTTTTTATTCAACGGAATTTATTACAAACAAGTGTTTGGAACGGCTCACAGTGGGTTGAAATCCCAGAAACACGGCGAAAATATGAAGGTAATCTTTGATATTTACAAAAATGAGTATTCTAGAGTTTTCGAGGTCACTGATTACGAATCTGAAATAAAAATGGCAAAAAACAAAATGGCGGATCCAATGTGGCGGACACGTGTGCCAAAAAAATATCACATTTGGTCTAAACTTGGTATTCTAGAGTTTTCGAGGTCGTTGAGTACGAATTTGAAGTTAAAGTGGCAAAAACCAAAATGGCGGACACGTATGCCAAAAAAATATCAAATTTGAACGAATCTCATTTAAAAAAAAAACACCACTGCCGCCGTGGAAACTTGTGTTAATTAAATATCTTAACCGGTTAACTGGCAATGTATCATATATGATCAAAAAAAAGCTGGCCAATTCTGCCAAATCTGCCAATTCTGTATCATATATGATCAATTGGAATCACTTTGTGATTCACTTAATTTTTCGATGTTGCCAATTTGGGCATGAATAATAAAAAAAGCCGTGCCAGTTAACTGGTTAATAAAAAACGATTATTGTAAAGTAAATAAAACAGCAGATTCCTCTTTTCATGAACTGGGAACATTTTTGAATAAATTGTAATTTTTGGGGATTGGAGCAAAAACGAGCAAAATCTGAAAGTTAATCTCAGTTCTTTGATAATCAGAGATGATAACTGTGCAAACAACAATGCTTGATCGGACTTGGAAGTTAACTAAATGTTTAATTATTTTCGTAGGTCAGGTATGGTAATTAAGGTTATAGGAGGCAATTATGAATTAAACTGTATGAAAACATCGCAAACGTATAACAACAAGTATAACTTCAAATTCGTACTCAAGGACCTCGAAAACTCTAGAATACCAAGTTTCGACCAAATCTGATATTTTGTTGGCATACGTGTCCGCCATATTGGATCCGCCATTTTGTTTTTGCCACTTTGAGTTCAGATTCGTACTCAGCGACCTCGAAAACACTAGAATACCAAGTTTAGACCAAATGTGATATTTTTTTGGCATACGTGTCCGCCACATTGGATCCGCCATTTTGTTTTTTGCCATTTTTATTTCAGATTCGTAATCAGCGACCTCGAAAACTCTAGAATACTCATTTTTGTAAATATCAAGGATTGCCTTCATATTTTCGCCGTGTTTCTGGGATTTCAACCCACTGTGCGGCTATGGGTTCTCCGATTTCTCCTGTTATTGCAAATTTAGTGATGGAAAGATTGGAGACGGTTTCCCTCCCTAAGGTACCATTTCAACCTGTTTTTTATAAAAGATATGTGGATGATATTATTACTTGTCTTAGACTTGAGGATTTACAAATATTATTGGATGTGTTTAATGGTTTTCATTCTCGATTCCAATTCACTCATGAAAATGAAAAGGATTCTTGTCTTAGCTTTCTTGACACAATAGTCATTAGATCAAATAATAAATTTATCACAAATTGGTATCATAAACCGAGTTGGTCAGGCAGATATATCAATTTCTTTTCTGCACATCCCATGCAACACAAAGTAGGATTGATTAAAGGATTAATAGATCGGGCTATTTTACTATCGGATCCAGAATTTCGACCAGCTAATTTGCTTCTTGTGAAAAATGTCTTGAAATGGAATGGTTATCCTGTAGAAATGGTTTCTGCGATCATTAAAGAGCGTATGTTTGAAATTTACCATCCATCATTAATTGAGAAACGGAAAGAAGAAAGAACCAAGGCAATGGGACCGATTAGTTGGAGGAACACGGTTGTTATGCCGTTTTGCAATAATATTTCAAAAGACATAAGGAGAATTTTTAGAAAAGTCGGATTGCACACTATCTTTAAACTTCCTTTCTATACTAAACAATTGTTTCCTTTAGTTAAAGATAAAATTCCGGTGTTGAAAAATTCAAACATTGTTTATTCAGTTCCATGCATGGGGTGTAACCAGGTTTACATTGGACAAACCTCCAGACTTCTAGAGAGACGCATCTATGAACATAAGAGAAATATTTTGTTGTCTCCCCTTCAGCATACTGCTTTAACAAAACATTCACTAGAATTTTATCATGGATTTGACTTTGACAATGTTAAAATTATTGATAAAGAAGCTAATTTTAAACTGAGAATTTTGTTAGAGACACTACAAATGATTAAACAGCCTATCGTAAATCTTAGGTATGAAACACCTAAAATACAAGATTATTACGCAACATTACTGAAAAAGTAATACTTATGATGTGTTCTCTAATGAATCTTTTTTGTCAAGTGCCATGATCTGACTGTTTTTTACATATCTTTTAATGTTATGTAATTGGTTGTTTTTCTTTGACATCTACCAGTGAATATAAATTTATGACACAAGCAGAAATGCTAAGGTCGGTATCATATATATTGGCCGGTGAGTTTCGTGAGGGGTATTCTCCTACCACACCGTTTGTTTGCCTCGGTGCTCCTTTCCTCAACGCTTTCTAACTCGCTCTCGTTCCATCTCGCTCTCGCCTTCGCAGAACGAGAGTGAGCCAGAAGTGGTGGGGATAGTGGCAAGATTCCCATGTGTAGGCCAAACCGAGCTGTCAGCGTAGAAATACACACATCAGAATAGGTGTGCGTTAGCAACGAAAAAATTCAGGAACTTTATTGGTTAGAACATTGATTCGTTCTCGATAGCTTCATCTCGTACTGGTCTACGCATAGCTTCGCAACGCACACAACTATTACGTTAAGGGGGCCGTCTAATTTTTGTTATTGTCCATCTCACCGGGCCTTGAATTTGTGCGGACGGTTACACAAGCTAAGTTAAGCGTGTACGTATACGCGTGTAGTAAACAAACCATTTCAACCGTCTTTCGTCCTGGAATCGGCCAGGAGGAAGTTTTTGCGGGTACAGTTACCTTCAGTAAACATCTGTGCAGGGTGGTCTGGTGTGTTTGAACGCTAATAAACACTGTACATTGAAATAATAATGAATTTATGAATCGAAACCTTACAGAATGAAGCTTCAAGGCTTCTCCGTTGGTGGCGCTAATGGTGTACTGTAGCTACGTAGCACCAGCGTGACGCATAAATTCATTATTATTTCAATATACAGTGCTTATTAGGGTTCAAACGCACCAGACCACCCTGCACAGATGTTTACTGAAGGTAACTGTACCCGTAAAATCTTCCTTCTAGCCCAGGCCTGGGATTTAAGTGAACGCAGCGGCTGATTTTCAGAGGCAACGCCTCCTTTCTCCCGCCTCGCGTCTTGGCCTCCGCGGCGGCCCAGCAGCTAGGAGTACCTCAGGCCCGTACCATATGAAGCGCGCGTGGCGCGTTGACAAAACAAAAACGCACCGACAATCGTGCTCTCTGGGACGATATGGAAGCCTATTGATACAATGTCAGGCTAATACGCCACGCGCGGTTCACGTGTTGCGGGCCTGAGGCGCTCCTAGCTGCTGGGCCGCCGCGGGGGCGAAGACGCGAGGCGGGAGAAAGGAGGCGTTGCCTCTGAAAATCGGTTCTAGCCGATTCCAGGATGAAAGACGGTTGAAACAGTTTGTTTATTACACGCGTATACGTACACGCTTAACTTAGCTTGTGTGAGCGTCCGCACACATTCAAGGCCCGGTGAGACGGCCCCCTTAAGGATAAATAACAGCCAACCGGCTAGGTTCAGGCGGAGCAGAGCAGCGTTCCCTTTACCCCACCATACCCTGCGAGGGCCATGCAACTCCAACTGACAAATCAGCGATCGTCAGATGGTGGTGGCTGATTACTCCTCGATCGCTGCTCGCGAAACCGAATTCACCGGCCAATATATTTGATACCGACCTTAGTTCTCACGGCAGTTTAGTTTTGAAATTGAGGCTTATATATTTTGTAATTTATAACGGTTTCTTCCGGCCGCGGCTCTGTTCACTTTCTAGATGTCTCGTTTTGTCTGTTGTTTACTTCAATCACCAACCAACCGACTCGTGCGTCGCACGTTCCGTTGAAACGGTTGCGACTAATTTTCAAATAGCAATCGCGTTATTTTTCGATTTTTTTAAGCTTTCCTTGAGAATGGTCTAAATTTATGACCAAAACGTTGGAAATTAAAATATTGATAGTTACATGCAAAATAGCTTTGTATTAAATTAAACAAATAATTGTTTTGAGACCGAACCAGTGCGCCGATACCATAAATCAGGGTTGACTAACTGACGACTCACGAGCCGTCGGGGGCCCATCCGCCTTGCTGCCACGCTGAACATCCCCCCTCCATACCGATCAAACTCTGACAATCGCAGTCGGAAAGAGAAGGAAAGAAGCAGGAATCGACTGCGATCATCAGAGTTTGGTTGAAATGGAGGGAGGACGTTCAGCGTGGTAGCAAGGCGGAAGAGCCCCCGGCGACTCGTGAGTCGCCAGTTAGTCAACCCTGCCATAAATTATAAATAAATAAACCATGAAAAAAGTGGGTAGGTAATGGTTTATTTTACTCTGTAAAATATTTCACGGGAATAGTGAAATACGGGACAGTCCCGTATATACGGGACGTATGGCAACCCTACATATAAGGAACGATACAAGTATATGGTACATAAATCGATTCAAATCATTTAAAATCGACAAGGATTTAACTTATTCATTTACATTGGATAAAAATTGATTACTCAGGTTGGTTGGTTCATAGCTGGAGTTGCAAGTGAAATGGTCGTAATTATTCGTAGAAAAATAAATCGAAAATATAGGATACAAAATTTCGTGATACACTTCGTCTTCAAGAGCTTCTATATATCCAAGTTACTTTTTCGTGTAAAATCATCAATCTCCCACTTGCATATAGTAATTCCTATTGTTTAAAAATATTTCTATTTAAGAAAGTATTAATATTCGTGATCAGACTCAAGATGAGGTTTTTAAATAACCACTTATTCATAAATTTTATTTATAGTTCTACTTTTCCTTTCAATATTTTTACAAACCTGTAATGGCAAAGAGATTAATTAAGTGTTTAATTTCTGTTCTGTTATCCTGCAAGCAGGTCGTTTTTCAAATAGTACTTAAATGAATGAAACAAACAAAAACGGAAACGTTTCATTGTTTCCTCTAAAAGACAGTGTAATAAACAAATTCCTAAAGCCACAATAGATTTTGGTCTACAAAATTGAATCTACTTTTTTTATGATCGGTTACATACTGTCTTTAATCGGATATTTTATGTACGTCAGCTTTCAACTAACAAGGACAGTGCGGCAACTCAAAAATTAAAAACAACTGAAACTTTGCAGAAATATAGCACAAACGATACTAATCACGTAACTTTTTGTCGAGTTTTCAGATTATCGTGAATATCTACGAAACTGTAAAAATAAAAACGAAGTTCAATTCATAGTTGTATGCCTTTCGATATCCTGCAATATGGTAATAAAGAATTGTCGAAAAAAGGGTAGTGGGTATCTTTTGGAAAAAATAATCATAAATACTAGAATAAATAGAACTTTGAATTTGATTTCTCTGTTATATCTTTTATAGTTTTGTAGGTATTCGCGATTTTTCTAGGGGGTGTTGTTATCTTTAGGACCGTTTTATTGCCGAATCAATCAAAGTTTCAGATTTTTTTGAATTTTCGAGATGCCGAACTTCCCTTCTAACAATAAGACAAAGAAATCTGCGATTCGCGGAACTTATAGAGCAATTTTAATTATCATAATAGATCATAATATTATATCCAACAATTTAGAAAGAAGTATTGAATAATAAAAACAGTACTTTGAACGTGATTGTTTGATATAACTGAAACGAATAAATGAGGCAGTCAGAGCAACAACGGATCGACTCACAGTAAAAAAATTTTTTTTCCTATTTTATATGGTTAGTAGAGCCTATTGGAATACGTTATTGCTACTAATTCAATTTCGACAAAAATGTGGGTTAGGCCGTTGTTGCTCTGACCGCCTCAAATATGATATAAATATCGACAACAAGTAGACGTGACTATATACATCAGGAAGCAATCTGTATCCGGGCACATTACGCATAATTAGCCATATTGAATAGGAATTAAAGCGACCCCTATTTTGACAGTTAATTAATTGTGCTAGAGGGCTCTGATACGATGTGGATTAATACGGTCGTTGGTCTGCAAATTCTATAAAACTCGCTTTCATTAGTTGGATGAACGAAAGTTGGGGACTTTTTGGAAATATATAACCGATTACGTGTATATCCTTTGTCGATATTTCAAAGTATCACGAGTAAATTACAGTTAGTAAACAAAGTGAAACTTTGTTAATAAAATTGATGAAAATTTTAAGCTATTCGCTTACATGAAGAAAAATGTAATCGATATTGTAAGCAGTGTAAGTTAAACAAATACAGCAGAACTCCCAGGATTCTAACCACTGTTGTACGAACGTTCTACAGTGGACGCTTGATAATATGCCGCTGTTTAAAGTGCCGTTAGGAACGCCCCAGCTCACACGCATTACTCGCACGCGTGTGTGCACCTCCCTTTCTCTCACGCTCAGCGAGCCAATGAATGCTAACCCTTAATGGTGCCTCCACACTGGAGTTCGCAAGCAATTCGCAAGCAATACATATACGTGAATGTGTTTTTTCTTTTTCTCACATCAGTGTGACGCACCTTAAGAGTATTCTGGTAGGGGGCAGCCATCACGGAAAAGAAAACAGAAGAGTTATGGGGAGAGCGCGCGTTACATTGGCTCTCGTTAATATGCCGCTTCTGAGAAAACACCGCCTCTAGAGCCCCGACTGCGGCACATTATCGAGCGTCCACTGTACTATCAAAATATTTTGTCATTCGAAGGTTGTAGTTAGTGATGGGATCAAGTTCAATATGTACTCACGAAACTAAGTCCAATCCAATACAAAAAGTTTACTTCATGGGATTCGATTACTACTCATAAAAAATGACGTTCAGTTGCATGTACTTGTAAAGTACTCAGATCATACAAGCTGCTTTCGAATCCCTGAATGAGTATCTATAGGATTCGAGTATGTACTTACAAGTACTTTGTCATTTGAAAGACTCGAATCTTGTAAAAGTAGGAATCGGACCCTGAAAATTTACGTAACCTATACATATAACATATGACTTAAGTTTTCAAATAAAAAGCAGCGTTGACAGTAGCCAGTATAACTCGACGTAGGATTGTCGCAAATAAAAAAATCAAAGATATTATACAGGGTGTCCCAAAAATGTTGCGTTTCCTTAAAGGGGGTGATTCTGGGGGTGATTTCAAACAACTTTTTCCTTTGCGAAAATGCTCTCCGATGTTTCGTTAACGAGATATTAATAAAAAGCACCGACCAATCACAGCGCGAGTCTGACGGCCGAGTTCCCGCGGTAGCGTGGCTACGAGCCGCGCTGCGACTGCGACGAGCAAGCAACTCGGCATGCATCGAAGAAACTTGCGTAGAATGGCAAATGAAGAAGACGTAACAAATAAAATCGAACATGTTGTCATGGTTTGTTCGTCATTTAAAGTGAATAATGAATAAAGGATAAATGGATGAAAATCACGTGTAACGTAAAAAGACGAATACGCAGTTTTTTTTTAGAAGATTCGAAAATAATAATTATTTGAAGTGGGAGGATAAGGAATACGTAAATTTCCTTGTGTTAATAACGTAGCCACGAAAAGGTAATGTAACAGGAAATTAAAGAAAGGTGATAGGCGTTAGTAACTAAAACTCACCCTTGGTTGGAAATTCACCTGCAGCTTGAAAATCTGTGTCACAGGGTCACCGAACCGATCCTGGTCATCGATGGACGTGCTCCGTGCACAGCTGGTCCCAGGTATCCTTACATTCCCACTACCCAAAGTTAAGGGTCGCAATGTCAGGTGCGTCCAGGTCAACGTACCGAATATTCACTTCACTGCACGGCTACTAACACTGATCACTTTATTTATCCTGAAGTATTCTTGGGCCGTGTACATTTCTGCGACGCGATTGCTAGCTGACTGACAGGATTTTTTCCAAGCAACTTCCGCTACCCCCAAGTAGCTTCTCTGGTTCCATTATGAGTTAACTCCCACCAGGGCAAGAGGCTTTAGGTAAAAAGAAGCCAACACATTTTCGGAACACGTGTTTTGCAGAAGTGCAACGAACACTTTCACAAAAGCCCGCGCTCCGTCCTTCTACTGCCAATGTACCCATTGCTTCGAGATAGAAAACAGACACCACGTGTATCGGTTCGAAAGGGTCCGAAGAGAAGAGACAGTCTTCGAGTTACTATAAAGAAGAAAATGCATACCATTCCTGTTTCCCCTTTCCGACACCCTGAGTTCACGACTGCTACGAGGCGGAACCAATTAAGTCATAAATTATCCGAAACTGTAGGAAACCGTTCTCTACCGCCGACTCGCCGGACAATAAACCGCGACCCTGGCGAAATGCTCTGACTGATCAGCCTGATTAATTTTGAAGAACTAGAAATTACAAAGAGGTAGTCCGCTGACTGCGCGTAGTCCCGCCTGCTTCGTCCTACCTTCAAATTAAAGACGGATCCCTTATCTCTCGAGTATAAACACGCGCTCGAATTTCAAAACAAAAGCACGCGTCGACGTATTCCGTGCTAGAGATGGTGGGCCTTGAGGTCCGATTGGTCCCAAACTAACCAATCTGCCCTGCAGCCCTCCCAAACGGCCACTGTCCTGAAGAGGCCCTCTTCACAGCAGTGTCTCCTCCCCAAGGTGCACGGAATACGTCGCTTGCTTATCTTAAGTGTCTAAGCACGCGCTCGAATTTCAAAACAAAAGCACGCGTCGACGTATTCCGTGCTAGAGATAGTGGGCCTTGAGGTCCGATTGGTCCCAAACTAACCAATCTGCCCTGCAGCCCTCCCAAACGGCCACTGTCCTGAAGAGGCCCTCTTCACAGCAGTATCTCCTCCCCAAGGTCCACCATCGCTCGCACGGAATACGTCGACGCGTGCTTTTGTTTTGAAATTCGAGCGCGTGCTTAGACACTTAAGATAAGCAAGCGACGTATTCCGTGCGAGCGATGGTGAACCTTGGGGAGGAGATACTGCTGTGAAGAGGGCCTCTTCAGGACAGTGGCCGTTTGGGAGGGCTGCAGGGCAGATTGGTTAGTTTGGGACCAATCGGACCTCAAGGCCCACCATCTCTAGCACGGAATACGTCGACGCGTGCTTTTGTTTTGAAATTCGAGCGCGTGTTTATACTCGAGAGATAAGGGATCCGTCTTTAATTTGAAGGTAGGACGAAGCAGGCGGGACTACGCGCAGTCAGCGGACTACCTCTTTGTAATTTCTAGTTCTTCAAAATTAATCAGGCTGATCAGTCAGAGCATTTCGCCAGGGTCGCGGTTTATTGTCCGGCGAGTCGGCGGTAGAGAACGGTTTCCTACAGTTTCGGATAATTTATGACTTAATTGGTTCCGCCTCGTAGCAGTCGTGAACTCAGGGTGTCGGAAAGGGGAAACAGGAATGGTATGCATTTTCTTCTTTATAGTAACTCGAAGACTGTCTCTTCTCTTCGGACCCTTTCGAACCGATACACGTGGTGTCTGTTTTCTATCTCGAAGCAATGGGTACATTGGCAGTAGAAGGACGGAGCGCGGGCTTTTGTGAAAGTGTTCGTTGCACTTCTGCAAAACACGTGTTCCGAAAATGTGTTGGCTTCTTTTTACCTAAAGCCTCTTGCCCTGGTGGGAGTTAACTCATAATGGAACCAGAGAAGCTACTTGGGGGTAGCGGAAGTTGCTTGGAAAAAATCCTGTCAGTCAGCTAGCAATCGCGTCGCAGAAATGTACACGGCCCAAGAATACTTCAGGATAAATAAAGTGATCAGTGTTAGTAGCCGTGCAGTGAAGTGAATATTCGGTACGTTGACCTGGACGCACCTGACATTGCGACCCTTAACTTTGGGTAGTGGGAATGTAAGGATACCTGGGACCAGCTGTGCACGGAGCACGTCCATCGATGACCAGGATCGGTTCGGTGACCCTGTGACACAGATTTTCAAGCTGCAGGTGAATTTCCAACCAAGGGTGAGTTTTAGTTACTAACGCCTATCACCTTTCTTTAATTTCCTGTTACATTACCTTTTCGTGGCTACGTTATTAACACAAGGAAATTTACGTATTCCTTATCCTCCCACTTCAAATAATTATTATTTTCGAATCTTCTAAAAAAAAACTGCGTATTCGTCTTTTTACGTTACACGTGATTTTCATCCATTTATCCTTTATTCATTATTCACTTTAAATGACGAACAAACCATGACAACATGTTCGATTTTATTTGTTACGTCTTCTTCATTTGCCATTCTACGCAAGTTTCTTCGATGCATGCCGAGTTGCTTGCTCGTCGCAGTCGCAGCGCGGCTCGTAGCCACGCTACCGCGGGAACTCGGCCGTCAGACTCGCGCTGTGATTGGTCGGTGCTTTTTATTAATATCTCGTTAACGAAACATCGGAGAGCATTTTCGCAAAGGAAAAAGTTGTTTGAAATCACCCCCAGAATCACCCCCTTTAAGGAAACGCAACATTTTTGGGACACCCTGTATGTTATATCAATCGCTATCGCATCAGCCTTTAAGAAGGTAAAGAAAGCAAAATGACGATATTTGGCGCACGTTTGAACACAAGCATGCTAAAAAGGGAGTAACTTTAAATCTAAAACTGTTAATAACAAAAACCTATGATATTTAAAATTTATGATCGAAGGCTGATACGATAGTGAATTCAATTATAAAGAAAGTGCCACCAAGATTTTTGGAATCGGTTCGTAATTTCTTTGGTTATGCTGGCTACCCGTCGAAGCTTTTATGAGTCGCGATACGACTAGCGTCCCGAATGCAGCGGCTTTCTGTCGTTTTCGTAAAGAACGCGAGTGGCTGATTTCAAGTTGTTTAGATTTGTGGTTAGGGGTATTTATTGATGACTGGGTAATTTCTTCACGCGTTCGAGGCTAATTTTTTTTAAATATTGTAGTGTCATCCAAACTATGCACGCCTGCAAAGTTTCAAGACAACTCGATAGTTGGAAGTCATAAAGGGTTCTAATCTATATATAAATGGTCAGTGATCGATTATACTTGCAAGTACAGTAAAATCTCGTTACGGGCTCGGTTTAGTGTACACGATACGGATTTTTCGCTATCCCCGCCACTTCTGTCTCACTCTTGTCCGGCGAAGGCGAGATCGAGATGGAACGAGAGTGAGCGAAGGCACTGAAAGGGAGCGAGGACAGTACGAGACAGACGACGCGTTGATATTTTGTCTCGTTCCGTCTTTCAGACGCCTGACACTCCGTCCTTTGCGTGCGCGACGGGTGTGCGCGATGGTCGCAATCGCTTACGGCAAGCACGGGAACCGCTTCACAAATTCGGAAGCGGTTTCCGTGGTCGCCGTAAGTGGTTGCGACTATCGCGCACGCCCGCGCGCACGCAAAGCGGTCCATCTCGCTTCCACCTTCGGCCAGAAAGAAGCGGGAAACTCACACTCGGAATTAGGGCTCCGTTCACGATACGGGCTCAACGCCGGTCCCGACCAGCAAGCGGCAAACGAGACTTTACTGTACCGCTGACTCGTCAAGGTTCGAGTCTACTTGAAAGTAGTGTTTTTTCTTTCCGACGTACTCGTGAACTGTTCGAAACTATACAGTCAGATTCGAACCTACTTCCAATATACTTGATCCCATCACTAGTTGTAGTACTTGAACAGTATACTTTCTTGAATGATTAGATATGTTACATGATCCTACGTCACTTGTTATCTAAACAGTTGCGAACGTATTACTTCCATCCTCCTACAAATGATTAAAATGAATACTAGGGTAAACTCGGGTAAATCCGTGGTACAGGTTATTCCGTAATACTGTTATTGTACTCAATTTAGATGGAACAAAAACTAACAGACAGCGTTCTGTTTCTTCTAGTTTATGTTGTGGTAAAATAATTAGTCAATTGAAGTTAGTGTGATAGAGTGAGTGAAACAAAAGGGGGCTCAGAGCAAGGCGGAAATTTAACGGTCTTTCATTACCAGGCAATTGCTTACCTTCGACGCGTTTTGGGAAACATTTGCCTGCCATATGTCTAATAGGCGGCAATCGACATCGTGCCATTTTTTTGGACACCTCGACCGTCTTCGCTCTGAGAAAATCTGTTTTATTGCTCTGTCAGGGGGTAGTGTACGGTAACTTCGAACCAGTACATACAGTCGACCACTACTGACTCGCGGAACAATACAGTCATAAACTGCGACCCTGGCGAGACGCTTCGACCAATGTTTGGCACAGTTTTGAAAATAAAATTACGATTTTCGTCATTGACGAAATCGTAAAAAACAGTAAATTTCCAATATTTTGATTCCATTCTAGTACCGGTTATAGCCACAAGTTTACAAATTAATATGCCGTTTGACTTTTTGATTTCAGATGAGCAGGACAGCCGGAATCATGTCAGCCATCGACCAACTTTTTATTTGCACCTGTCTCGAACTGACCTGTGTAAAGTCAATTCCACTCCATATTTTAACTTCAAAACATTCTGAATAACTGTTCAAATGTTAATAAATATGTAGTAAAAATTCCAAGGTATTGTGTTTCCATGGTTCGTCAAAAAAATTCCCCAAAGAAGCGGAAAAAAAACCGGCCGTCACATAAGACGACCCCCTTAAATGAGTGTAGTAGGGTGTATGGAGTGCCGAAAGCCACACGTTCTCTTTAAATGTGGAGAAGATTTTATCGGACCACATTCTAACATTAGAAGAATGCTTTTTTGGATTAACAATTAAAGATATGCGAAAACTCGCATTTGATCTAGCGGAAAAATATAACCTTCCCCATGCATTCAATACGGAGAAAAAGATGGCAAGGAAAAAATGGTTTTACGCATTTATACGGCGAAATCTTCGACTATCTATTCGACAACCAGAGGCTACTTCACTTGCAATAGTAAAAGGATTCAATAAAGAGAATGTGCAACACTTTTTCGATTTATTAGAAAGCAGTCCAGTAATTTGTCGTTAGTGTCGCGTTTTTACCATGCATTATAATCCCGCTCACTATCCCCACCATTTCTTGGAATCCTTCGGTCGAGAGTGAGAGAACGAAAGAGACGACGACAACTTGATGTCAATTGTTTCGTTCCCTCTCGCTCGGCTCTGGGGTTTTCTCATTCGCGGCATCGGCTGCACGGAATAGTCTTACAATTAGAGCATATACTACTCTAAGGAAGTAGTGTCCGCATCGCGTTAGAATCGCGCCACCAGCCTCGTTCGTCGGGATACTAACGAGGCATTACTGTATTACAAAATTTAATCTTACACCAGACAGGATTTTTAACGTAGATGAATCTGGGTTTTTCCACTGTGCAGAAAAGAACACAAAAAGTAGTGGCAAAAAAGGGAAGCATCAAGTAAGCGTTGTTGCAAGTGGCGAACGAGGGGTAAACACCACAATGGTCTGTGCAGTAAGTGCTGCAGGTGTTTATATACCACCAATGATAATTTTTAAGGCACAAAAGTGGAACGACGCATATGAGATTGGTGCTCCTACAGTAAGCATTATTAAAATATCAGATACGGGCTACATTAATACTGAACTGTTTGTAACATGGCTGAAACATTTTAAGAATTACACAAATTGCAATAAAAATAAAAAAATTCTTCTGTTGTTGGATGGGCACACCACGCATAGTAAAAACCTAGAAGCTCTGAGTTTTGGAGCAGAAAACTGTTTTGAATTGCCTATAGTTACCCGGACATTAAGGAATCCAATCCCGGGATACGGGATCCCGGCTGTATTTTTACTTTCAAAAATGCGTAGGGTGAAGCCACCAGTAGTCGACCACGTATCAGTAGTCGACTGCTTTCAGAAAAACATGAAAAAAAAGGTTTTTAGAAGTCACGATCTTTTGAACAAAGTGCAGTTCTCTAATTGCACTCTAATTGCACTCTATCTACGCTCTGTTCAAAAGATTGTCACTTCTAAAAACCTTATTGTATTACGCGCCTCCTCCTTCAATCACCTCGTAGTACCTTCTACTTTATGCCATACTCGCCACAAGGTTCACAGATAAAACCTAAAAACACGCCTTGAACTCTGTCCCCAATGCCTGGTCCGTGTCGCTCCGTCCACGTCCATCATTCTTTTATTTTGTGCCAAAGAAGCCACACGTGCATATTATTTATTTTGTTAAAATACATAAGAGATAATGGAGAATATTAAGAGAAAACGTTGTGTCGATGACACGGAGAGGATGTGTAAAGAACTGAAACTTATAAGAAAAGAGATTAAGAAGCAGAAGAAGGAAATTCGTCGATTAAAAAGACGCCGTAAGTGTAACCTCATTCTTCGGTTTCAGATAGGTGATCGACGCGATGTCTATCGATATCGATGATCGAGTCATACATGTCATACGAGTCATTTTATTTCCTAGGGAAATATAAATGCTGGATAAAATTTCAGAAGAGAAACAAGGTTTCTCTAGTATCTCGTACAAGATAGTAAACTCCGTCCAAATAGTTATTTGGTTACGAGAGGGTTCATGGACAAGTTCCAAAACGGAGAGGCTAATATATAAATTTGCCGTTTTCAAGCGTGAGATACGCTTCACGGATTGAGTAATTCTCTAATTCGTGACCCCACAGGAGAAATTAATGTACTAAATGGTAGATGTGTCAAGGACGCTTGCTGCAAAGTACATTGGTGGGAGGCTAATTTTCTTTTTCATTGTGTTATGAAGAGTCCTCGCAGTCAGGCTCGGAGAGTTCGACGAAGGAACATTCCTATCGTCAACCGCTCATTCCAATGGACAATCGGCTCTCAGGGAACGAGGGTTCCCAATGGGAACAACCAGCTCCTGAAAAGGAGGCTGAGTTTGTGGAAAGGCAGCCAGTGCCTGAGGTGGTGGAAACACCCATGCAGGAGCCTGAAGAGCAAGCGCTAGATGCAGCGTTATTGAATGCGTTAGGAAAGCGAGTGGATTCAGCGAATCCACTGGCACCTCCTTTACATAAGAATATTATGATCAGGAAAACAGCAAAAGATGTCAGTCTGCCTTGCAGCAATGGGGCCGCTACTCAGCAACCTGTTGAAAGGGGATATGCCAAACAGTTTGGCGTTAATTGCTATATTGAGCGATGTATGTAGATTACTAGTAAATCTACAGCGCGATGAATCGCGAACCAGGCGCCTTCTTATTTTGTCCAAGCTAAATGTTTCTTTGAAAGAGTCGTTAAACGCAACGAAAGTTGCTTGAGCGGTCATCAAAAGTCCTTAAGTTGGTGAGTAAGAGTTCTTCCTCAGGCAGAGGGTCAAAAAACTCGAAAGGCCCTTCTCGTCCCTCGAATTATTAACGAGTGACTCGGGGAGGGCAACGAAAATCGGACTTCCAGTCTCACTATCAGAAACGGGGGTCAGAGCAGTAGAACCCGAATGGCTGCAGACCGATTCCCAGCAAGGAGCAGAGCAATGCGGCCAAAAAATAGTGGCAACGGTGAGTACCATAGGTGGCAGGTTAAGAGAATTTTCACATGTATGGAGGGCGTTGTTTGAGGAGGGGACGGTATTAAAATGGATTGACGGCTATGAAATACCGATCTCTAATAAAGCGATTCAAACGTGGGCCCCGAATGAACGTAAATGGACAAAAGGTGAAAAGAACCAGATCACTCAGCAGGTTGATACGCTGTTGTCAAAGGGAGCAATCCGTAGGTGTCATGAGGAGGAAGAACAGTTCATTTCGAACATGTTTCTAGTGCCCAAGGCAGACGGTTCTAGCCACCTTGTGCAAAATTTAAAAAATTTAAATGAGTTCATAACAACAGAACACTTCAAGCTTGAAGATATTCGAACGGCTAGGGACCTAATGCAAGAGAACTGCTTCATGGCCACTATTGATTTGCAAGATGCATATCATCTCGTAGCGATTGCAGAATCGTCCCGAAAGTACCTAAGATTTAAAGTTAATGGTCAGCTGTTTGAGTATGGCTGCCTGCTTTTCGGCTTGAACACAGCTCCTTACGTGTTCACGAAGATTATGAAACCAGTGGTTACTTGGTTGAGAGAACGAGGTTTTGAGTCGGTTATCTATTTAGACGATATACTCATGTTCGGTAAGTCAGTGGAACAGTGCAAGAACGATTTTCTTCGGACACGTTGGTTGTTAGAGAGGTTAGGGTTTGTGGTAAATGAACCCATAAGCCGGTTGACTCCAACTCAGCACTGTAAATTCCTAAAGCTTTATTTTAAATTCTCAGCAAATGAGGATCGAACTTCCGGACGAAAAAAGACAGAACGTGGTTAACTCAATTGCCCGGTTTGAAAGAAGCTCTAAGGTGAAGATAAGGGCATTTGCGTCTTTAATAGGAACACTGGCATCATGTTGTCAGGCAACTAAATATGGTTGGGTGCATTTAAAAGACCTGGAACGCGAGAAATTTCTAGCGCTTAAAGCCAACAAAAATGATTGGGAAGATTCCTTGAGAATATCCGAAAGAATGCAAGAAAATTTTTCCTGGTGGAAAACGAATGTTATGTCAGCATTCAATCTCATTAAAAAATCAAAATTCCAATTACAGATTTTCTCGGATGCGTCCCGAACGGGATGGAGCGCGGAGGAGAGAGAGAGCTCAGGGGTTCTGGATTGAGACGGATCAACAGTTGCACATTAATGTTTTAGAACATCTAGCGGTGTTCTTCGGTCTGAAATGTTTTGCAAAGGAATTAAGAGACAGTGACACTTTGCTTAGAGTAGACAATACTACTGCGATTTCGTATGTAAATCGAATGGGTGTCATTCAGCATAAAAGATTGAGTAATATTGCTAAAGAAATATGGATGTGGTGTGAGAGTCGCAATATTTGGATTTTTGCGTCCTACATCCGGTCTCAAAATAATACAATCGCGGATTTCGAGTCGAGACGACTAGAGACAGAAACGGAGTACGAGTTGGGTTCGGAAGCGTTTAAATCGATATGTCGGACGTTTGGAAGGCCCGAAATCGATTTGTTTGCAAGCAGAGCAAATTCCAAATGTGCAAAGTGTGTTTCGTGGAAGAAGGATCCGGGATCCGTGGCGATAGATGCTTTTACGGTAGAATGGCACCCTTACTATTTCTATGTTTTTCCCCCCTTTGCGATTATTTCGTAAGTATTAAAAAAGATTAATGAAGAGGGGTGTAGAGGCATTCTGGTGGTACCGAGATGGCCGTCCCAGGCATGGTATTCAAGGGTTATGACAATGTTTGAGTCGCAACCTCTTATATTTAATCCTAGCAGTGATTTGTCATCATCTTCCAACAGGGAGTCTCATCCGCTGTGGTCCCAGCTTTTCCTGGTGGCAGGAACATTATCAAGGAAGCCTACACGCGTAGGGGAATGATACAGGATGCTGTTGCGATTGTCATGACATTTCTCACGGATTCGTCTCTACGCTAATACAACGCAGCGTTAAAGAAATGGTGGCAATTTTATCAATTGACAGACACAAATGTGTACGCGGTTCAAATTTCGGAGGTGTTGAAATTTTTAACGAGCGAATTTGAAAAAGGAGCGTTGTATGGGTCGATCAATACGACTAGATCGGCAGTGGCCTTGATTCTAGGACCTGAAGTGGGTCAGGACGACCAGGTGAAGAGGTTCTGCAAGGGCGTATCAAATCTTCGGCCATCGCGATCGAAATATGATTCGACTTGGGATCCTAGAATAGTGCTGGAGTTAGTGTCGAAATAGCACCCGAACGAAGCATTGACGTTGGAGCAGCTTACGTCAAAGGTAGTCTCGTTAACGGTACTGACTACGGGGCATATAATGCAGACGTTAGCTAAAATTGATGTCCGGAATATTCGAATAAAGAAGGACATGATAGAAATTAAGATTCCAGCCCGAGTGAAAACTTCGGGTCGTAATAGATCGCAACCTGTCCTGAAGTTGCTCAGGTATGAGAAGGATCCTGCTCTTTGTGTAGCCTCGACAGTAGAGGCATACATACTAAGGACGAAAGAGTTGCGAGGGGATGCGGTGAGTTTGTTCGTTTCCTGGAAGAGGCCGTATAAGCCGGTCTCAACGCAAACTTTGAGTCAGTGGATAAAGACCGTTCTAAAAAGAAGCGGTCTGGATACCATGGTTTTTTCGGCTTACAGTACCCGTCACCCATCGACGTCGGCGGCAAAGAGAGCCGGTATTAGCATTGACGTTATTCAAAGGACAGTAGGCTGGACACTCCAGTCACAGACATTTGCAAAATTTTATGATCGTAGTATTGAAGTAAGCGATGGTACTAGTTTTGCAGAGGCTATTTTAGATTCAAAATAGAAAAGGTTGTTAAGATGTATATATATATATACATATGTCTTGCTGCCGTATACCTTTAAACATCTACGAGCTGATTGAAGGAGGAGGCGCGTAATACAATTGAACGATTAAACGAACTTACCTACGTGAAGTTCTATCGTAATTGTATGAAGCGCCTCCTCCTGAAAATCAGTCCCGCCCAAATAATTCCCATTTTTAACTTAGCAGTTAACCCAATTTATACGGCAGTTTTTTCTTTTCTTTATCTTTAAAATAATGATGGACGTGGACGGAGCGACACGGACCAGGCATTGGGGACAGAGTTCAAGGCGTGTTTTTAGGTTTTATCTGTGAACCTTGTGGCGAGTATGGCATAAAGTAGAAGGTACTACGAGGTGATTTTCAGGAGGAGGCGCTTCATACAATTACGATAGAACTTAGGTAAGTTCGTTTAATCGTTCAATTTTTCATGTTTTTCTGAAAGTGGTCGACTACTGATACATGGTCGACTACTGGTGGCTTCACCCTATTACTTTATGAACAACTGAAAAATATAAAAATAAACAGAATAAATCAACATAGCCATTTCATAATAATAAGGACAATAATAATAATTATTTATTTAAATAATAATATTGAGTTGCATATAGAGGAAGTGCAGTATATTTGGAATACCAGTTTCTTTAACACGAAGAAAAAACTACGGCAGGGGATAGGTACAAAGAAAACTGCATAATATCATAGGGAAACTAATAAACTTTCATATTTCATAGGTCTCAGTAATAATAAAAAACCAAAAGTAACTGAAACTTTGGTTTGAATGAAAAATGACAAGAAGTATCGATTTGGTTAAGGTGCAGGTAATTTGGAATACCGGTATTCCAATGTGCTTTCACTTTATAAACTTAAACGAAACACGTAGATAAAAAAATTAGTTTATTTTATGACGTAATCAGGCTAAGAAATCAGAATGAAGGAACAATTTTATGTAAATATAAATTCAATATCTTAACATTTACTTGCAGCAATCACAGAAATAATTTCCTATGTCATTGTACCAGACGAAACCGACGCGGCGGTAGCCAATACGCGTGAAACAACAGCATCGCTAAGGTGTGGAATATTCCAAATTACCTTCACCTTCGGTATTCCGAAATAGCAACATGACATTGAAACCTAAAATTTCATATCACACTTCTTATTCACGAAATTATCGCAAAACTGGCACTGAACCATGGAAGGAATATGCAAATGAGTAGATTAAGTGTTTAACTCTAAAGTTTTGACATATTTTAACCATGATTGGCACGATTGAATATGCGCTGAAAAAGTTTTGCAGATTGACGTTTTCTTCCTCTGCAGATTAAGTCGAAAATATAAAAATGGCGGTTCATCCACAAATGTCCACAATTAGTGAACAGGTCATTAGCCCCTATAATCTACGGTGTTACAAATTAAAAAGCGTTAGTAGTTTATTAGATACTTCGGTATTCCAAATTACCAACAGTATTCCAAATATGCTGCACTTCCTCTAACTAACTAAATTGTATTTATTTTTACAATGAGGATTCGGCAACTTTGAGAGGAATATTTTTAAGCCCTAGTTAAAGTGTAATTAGAAAAAAATTAAAGATGCTTATTGAAAGAGTGAGCTACTCTGAAGACGAAAGTGGAGACGAAAAAATTATATTAACTGTGGCAAATCAGCCCATTCAAACACAAGAACATAGTCAGCTAACGTTGCAGGAAAAGTTACAAAAAGAAATCGAAAAGAGTATGAAGCGTGCGGAACCTGAAAAACCCCAAAAAACTGATCTATTGTCAAGCATAAAAAAAGAAATGAGTCTCTTTGAGGGTGGTGGAATCCGTGGACGTCATGTAGAACAAGCTTATCAATATTTGTTATCAATTCCTCCAACAAGTAGGGGAAGCCCGGGCAAAGCGAACACCCTGGGCAAAGCGGATCGTCTTTTTTTTTGCTTTGCTATCAACGATGGTCCCACGAGTTTTTCCTGATCTAGAAAGCGACCGATTTTAGAGGCCATGACAATGCAATAAAGTATTTAATTGCTGTGGTGCGTCGTTTCTGAAGAAAAAACGAAAATTGTGCGTTTTCTTACACATTTCGCTCAGGTAAGTACGTGCCTTGATTATTAATAGTTATCGGTATTTACCACAGTAAATATTTTTTATAAGAACTCTGTGTCTTTAAGATTCTATTAGAGGTTAACATTTTTAATTTGTTGTTCATACTTTTCTCAAACATTACAATTTCCACCAAGTGGGTTCTTTGGGCAAAGCGGATCGGGGTAAAGCGGATCGTCAATCCTCTGCCCTGCTAATCTCGCTCATATTATTATTGTTTTATTATTGTCATATATTATTGATAAATTTTTATTATTGATATTGATATTGATAAATATTATTGTCATATATGTGTGTTTTGAGCCATACTCCGACCCCCCATCCGAAGACTGGATCCAGTGCAGCCAATGTACCAGATGGGCCCATGAATGCTGCACTGTATATGAAGGATCTGGCAGTGACTTCTGTGACGAATGCCAAGATTGACTTTGCGTTATTTAATAACATCCGCTTTGCCGACCCCCTGATACGCTTTGCCCAGGGGGGTAGGGCAGATGCGGCCAAACCGGGCCATTTGGGAGTAAGGCCTCCATGATGTTTACTTTAGCCGCGCGGAAGGGGCCCCGAAAGCCAATGGTAACGTAGGCGCGCCACGGATAGAGAAGACTGTAAGAATGTAAGTAGTTGCGTGCGGTGCAGGCTCGTACCCCTAGGCTGAAATAACTGGCCCTCTTAGGAGCCCAAGTGGCAACGATCCCTGGGGCCCCCAAGATTCACAGTCATTCAAGCCTATCGTACGGGCATGAGGTTGCACCGCACACTACTCCAGTTTTCCCTATTCGTGGCGCGCCCACGTCACCATTGGTGTTCGAGTTCTCCTTCCGTGCGGCTATGGTAAACATCATGGAGACCCTACTCCCAAATGGCCCGGTTTGGCCGCATTTATACTATAAATGAATGAAAGTTTCGCGTTCCAGAAATTGTTTTTGCAAGTCCATGTCTTTCTAGTAATAATCGTGAATGTTTTTGATATTGTTCTATTGCTCAATAGATTGCAAAAACAATTTCTGGAACGCGAAACTTTCATTCATTTATACCAACGGATACAGTGTCTCATTTAAAAGCTAACGTCTATTCATACAGTGACAAATCAAAAGTTGTAGCAATTATCAAATAAATAGTTACATAACCGATCATTTATTCCAAAAGACACTCAAAAATACGAAAAAATAATTATTATCCTTTAACATAATCCCATCACATCCCATCCTCTCCCGATGGAAGAATACTCACCACCTTCTCGTGGTTTCCATTGAACAATGGTAATTTAAATGTTTCAAACAATAAGTGCCATCGACAGAGAGTGAGTTTCCAGTAACTATTAACGGTATTAAACCCTGCAGCGGTCCTCATTAATACCCTATATAAAAATGGCAGGTATAGCCGCTTAGCCGATGCGAGTACCGCACGGTCCGAGCGACCAGTCGAGCCGATGTGATTTGACGCAGCGTCATATTCAATTAATTTTCATTTGGCCAATTTTAAATCGTGCACGTTTTTCGAAATATGTCCGTAAAGAGGAAAAACAGGGCTATATCCTCCTATTTTTTCCAAATTTTTAAAAAGGTGCTTTCAACTATAAAATTGCATTTGTTAAGAACAATTGCTAAAGTCCTGATCTGGGATAAATATTATACAATATATTGCACTATAATATTGACCGTGTGGGGCACCCAACATAAATATTGTGCAATATAAAGCATAATAATATTGACCGTAAGCAGACCCTAGACGCTCAATATATTGTGCAATATTCAATATTGCACAATATTATTGACCGTGTGGGGCACACAGCAAAAATATTGTGCAATATATCGCACAATAATATTGACCGTCTACAGGCCGCTTTAGGTTTTTCATAGGATGAATTCAGTATAGCAGGGTGTATTCTTCAAGAAGCCTGTCCACCGCATGCCTTCCGTATTCCCCAATAAGATTCGGGACTCCTATCTGTCTCCATAGAAACGATGTTGATTGGGCCCTCTCGAAAAGGATAGCGATAGATGCCCGACAGAGCAAACAATAGGTAAGGACTCACGACTAAGTAGTCAAAAGCTATTGGTCAAGACACAGGGAGTAGGGTAAACAATAAGCTAGAGGAACGCCCTTAACAAGCCTGAATAAGCGGCAACATCGCAAAAAAGCCAGACCGAGGTCTCAACTCTCGAAAATCAGACTATACCCGCACGTTAGTCGAGATGGGCGTTGATCCCGCATCGTGAACGGAGCCATAATTCCGAGTATGAGTTTCTCGCTTCTTTCTGGGCGAAGGCAGGAGCGAGATGGAACGCTTTGCATGCGCGGCGTGCGTGCGCGATGATCGCAAGCGGTTACGGTGAGCACGGGAACAACCGGGCCAGCGTCAAGATTTTGCGAAGCGGTTCTGTTGATTTATTCTGACGCTACGCATTTCACCTTCCAATTTGTTCCGGGTATTAGTATTGGTTGGGGCTAGATCAGTGTGTGTTTGGGGGGGGGGGGGGGCGCTTGCGGGCTCGTAAAGCATGGTAGGGAACCGATTTGAGTTTAGAGATTTGAACCAGAAACTTCAGAATGCCCTGTAACACTCTGACTCTGTTCGGCGGTGACGACGCCGCCGGTTATTAGGATGACTCTGGTTTTAACATATAATTTTTTTGCAAGGAAGAGGGTGCCTTCGAGAGCACCTGTTGGGTTTGCGGGGATTCTCGTCAACCCCCCAACTCACATCGGTTCGCTACCATGCTTTACACGCCTCCCGCATTAATCTAACCCCAAGCAATACTAGTAACCGACACAAGTTGGAACGTGAAATGCGTTGCATCTTTATAAGTCAAAAGAAGTTTTTCGCAAATATCTCGGAAACAAAGGTCAGCTTCATCATTTGTTTCGTCCCATGCTGGCGCATACGCTACCGTGGATGTATACTGTAGGTAAGCATACAGCAGAATACATTGTAGCAGTAGCAGCAGATTTTCGCGAATATCTTGGAAACGAAGGTCGGGCGGCGGTAACATGTATAGGAAAAAGTTGTTCAGAATCACGTCTCCGACAACATATCCAAAAATCATTGAAATCGGTGAGGAAACACCTGTTCTACATAAATACCATTATTTTCTTTAAAGTTTAGTTTATTTTGTTTAGGTATTAAAATCAGATAAGGGTAACAATACAGTGTTAGTTGGTAAAGACTTTTACAACTCAGAAGTGATGAAATTGTTGAATGATAAAACCACATACATTGTCAGTAAATTTGAATACACTTGTACCTTTGAGAGGAAAGCGAATACTATTATTTCCAATATGGTGAGAAAAAAAACAATCAAATGAACATGTAGGCAAATGTTTAAAGACTTACAATGCGGTCGTACCTAGAGCTTACCAACTTTCGAAAACGCATAATGAAGCCCTGTCTTGGAGAATCATTGTTTCTTCTATTGGTGGTCCTACATACAAATTATCTAGTTTTCTGGCCAACGTAATTTCCAAGATATCAGGAAAATCTCCGTATCATACCGTAGATAGTTGGCAATTTTGCAATGAAATTAGGAAGGTCCAAGTTCCCGATGAATCGATGCGCTTGGCATCTCTCGTTGTAGTATTTTTTTTACTAATGTTCCCATTGATCTAGCAGGTATTACATCACCGATGGAATGAAATCAAACAGCATACCAAAATCGATCGTGACGAATTTTTCCAGGCGGCCAAGTTTGTATTGGAAGATAATATCTTTTTGTTCAATGGGGTTTCCTACAAACAAGTTTTTGGAACAGGTATATGGTCTCCAATTTCCCCTGCCATCGCCAATATAGTAATGGAAAGGTTAGATGTGATTTCTCTCTCAAAGGTAGATACCATTGCAACTCATTTTTTACAAAAGGTACGTAGACGATATCATTACCTGTCTTAAATTAGAAGATTTGCAAACATTACTAGATACTTTTAACAGTTTCCATGCTAGACTTCAATTCACTTTTCAAATCGAAAAATATTCTTGTTTAAACTTTCTTGACACAATAGTTATTAGATCAAATAATAAATTTATCACCAATTGGTATCATAAGCCGAGTTGGTCGGACAGGTATATTAACTTCTTTTCTGCTCATCCCATGCAACATAAAATAGGTCTGATAAAGGGATTAATAGATCGTGCCATCTTACTTTCTGACCCTGAATTTCGGCTAGCTAATGTGCTTCTTTTAAAAGGCACGTTGAAACGTAACGGTTAGCCAAGGGAGATGGTCTCTGCGATTATCCAAGAGCGCATTTTTTAAATTTATCATTCGTTACTATGGTCGAGGCCATATATATTGGCCGGTGAGTTTCGTGAAGGATATTCTCCCACCACACCGCTTGCCCGTTCGATGCTCCTTTTCTCAACATTCTCACTCTCTCTCTCGGGCTACGGCTGCTCGTCAGATGGTGGTGGCTGACTTCACCTCGATCGCTGCTCGCGAAAACAAATTCACCGGCCAATATATCTGGCCCCGACCATAGTCGAGAAGCGTAAAGACGAGAAAACCAAAAAAATTGGACCAGTCAGTTGGAAAAATACGGTGGTCATACCTTTTATTAATAATATCTTAAACGATATAAAAAGAATGTTTGGAAAGGTCGGAATACACGCCATGTTTAAACTACCCCTTTATACTGAACATTTGTTTCCTTCAATTAAAGATAAAATACCCGTTTCTAAAAATTCTAACATCGTCTACTCAATCCCGTGCATTGGTTGTAACCAAGTTTACATTGGGCAAACTTCTAGACTTTTGAAAAGACGTATTTATGAACATTAAAGAAATATCTTTTCATCCCCCCTCCAACACACTGCTTTGACGAAACATACACTGGAGTTCGATCATGGATTTGACTTTGACCACGTCAAAGTTGTTGATAAAGAAGCCAACCTAAATCAGAGAATTCTAATAGAAACACTACATATGATTAAACAATCGGGCGTAAATCTTAGGTATGAAACAGCTAAATTACAGGACTATTACGCAACTTTACTGAAGAAGTAATGCCTGATGATTTGGTCTTTCTCTTAGAATTCTTGTTTCTATTTTTCTATGATATGAGTATTGTTACATATCTCCGTCAACGTTATGTAATTGTGTTTTTTGACGCCTAGGACTGATGGATTATTTTCCACATAAGCAATAACGGTGGTACCAGGGCAGTATTGTTGTGAGTTTTTGGAGTTTCGTCCTTACAATTTATTTCAGAATCTTTAACGGTTACCGCTCTGGCATCGTTTGGCCGCACTGGGGTTTACCATCTAGAACAGATGCGGCCAAACCGGGCCATTTGGGAGTAGGGTCTCCATGATGTTTACCATAGCCGCGCGGAAGGGGAGCTCGAAAGCCAATGGTGACGTGGGTGCGCCACGGATAGGGAAAACTGTAAGTGTGTAGGTAGCAGCGTTCTTGGACCCCCAAGAATCCTAGTCGTTCAAGCCTATCGTACGGGCATCAGGTTGCACCCCACACTACTACAGTTTTTCCCATCCGTGGCGCGCCCACGTCACTATTGGCTGTCGAGCTCTCCTTCCGCGCGGCTATGGTAAACATCATGGGGACCCTACTCCCAAATGACCCGGTCTGGCCGCGTCTGATCTAGAATCTAGATGTTCTTGCCTTGTGTCTATTCTTTAGCTAATCGACTCGTGCGTCGCACGTTGCCAGAAATGAACGTGATATTTGTTTAAATATAAAGAAATATTTAGTATAAAAGCACAAACAGTATTTTTTCTTTTTATCTAACTTTCTTTGAGAATGGTCATAATCATTGACCGAAACGTTAGAATCTGATAAAAATTCTCAAAATTGCAAAATAGCTTTCATTTAATTATCTAATAATCCGAAATCATCTCTTCTAATTAGAACTATTTTAGTTTAGTTTATCGTTCGCGGTTAGGCTTGCCACCAGTGTCACCATTGTAGCCTTTACTCTTCTTGTCTGTGCCTTTGTAAATCATGTTTTTTTTCTATTGAAGTAATAAAGACGATTAATAATAATTAATAATAATAATAATAAATCTTTCTTAATAACACTTACTTGTAAAATACATTATTGTATCTTTAGATACTAATACAATTGATTGTCAGCTCCTCTCCGAATACAGACGGCAAACATAATTTTTGTCATGACTCATACGGGTTCACTTTGAAACTGACCAGATTCAATTTTTAAACATATCATTCCTTTCTGCTACCCAATTTGTGCCTATTTTAAACCTTGCCATTATGACCCATTCTGCATTGGTGTCGCCGAGAAGTGACGTTAGTATTGTTTCCATTGTTAAGCCGGTAAAAGTAGAAAGTGCTCGCGGTGTGCAAAGTTGACTGGCAGCGGGAACACATTAAAGACCCTTCGTTTAAAATTCATCGCCGCAGTAAAATTCCCTGGAGGTTAATACGCTGAAAACGCGTAACGCACAAACGAGGATGCACGAATACAGTGCAAACAAAGGTGGCGGCAGAAGAAGCAGTCTGCATTCGAGACGGCTCGACGTCCATTAAACTCGCAGCCTTTTTATCGAATCTGACCCCGCTCCGACGTGGCCCGCGAAGGGACGAGCCTCCCTTTCTGCTTTCTCTGGCGCCCTCAAATGGTCCGCGATCCCCGTGTCAAACGATACCGAGCGGCGTACAGGAGAATAAAAGGGAAAAGGGAGAGGGGAGGAAAAAAGAGCGACGGCCGCGCGGCTGGAGGAACAGCGACGCGGCTGGGCGCGTAAATAGACAGCGGTAAACAGAGACGTATGTAGGAGGGAATGAGAGAACAGGCGGAAGTGGGGAAACTAGGAAACTTAAAAAGATGCCAGTGGTATTCCGTCAAAGGGACAGCGCGGAGTGAGATCGGCGTACAAAGACGATACATCGACGAACACTTGGCACACGAGCGCTACCGGCTCAAATCGAAAGGACGAACGAGAAGCTGAGCTCGAGAAAGGCAACCAACTGACGAAACACGGTATCCCTATTGAGAACATTCCGTTAAGGATGCAGCTGCGTTTTTCATTTAAACCCCCCGAGCCTGGAAAAGCGTAGCGCACATACGCTATTATCCTTCTAGTGCATAGATATTTTTAAATCAGTTGGAAAAATTAGACTAGTCTAATTTGGGGATGAGAAGACCGAATCCGATATCTGCTTTCGATTTGGTGGACGCACAGTGGTCTGTCCAATAGCAATCTAGCGGGATAAAAGTCACAGATCGTACATAAATCATCAGTTAGGTGAAAATGTTTATTATTTGTTTGAAAAACGCTACCCACATTGTTTTACCACTCTTAAAACGTTCACCTCAGTCTCCAAGGGATATTTAAAACCGAAATTCGTATTTTAGGGTTTCTTAAAATGTAGAAAGCGAATATGAACTGTATTTTGTAGAGAAAAATTGTTTACAACCACGTAATTTAGAATGAATGACACTATTTGAGTTTGTGATTGTTAATGAGTGGAGATGATTTGGATTCTTAGACAGGTTAAATGAAATGAATATACACTTGTTGCAGTGAAAGCACTTTGTCTTGATTTATTATGAATGTAAATTCATTATTATTTCAATATACAGTGCTTATTACCATTCAAACGCACCAGAGCACCCTGCACAGATGTTTACTGAAGGTAACTGTACCCGTAAAAACTTCCTTCTAGCCGATTCCAGGACGAAAGACGGTTGAAACGGTTTGTTTATTACACACGTATACGTACACGCTTAACTTAGCTTGTGTGAGCGTCCGCACACATTCAAGGCCCGGTAAGACGGCCCCCTTAAGAGGGGAAGCCACTGTGACGGTCGAAAATAAAGGCTATTTTCAAGACATTCTTTTATGATGAAATGTAACTTTCTACGAAACATCTTTATTACCAACTGAAAATGCATATATTTAACTAATATATATAATGCTCCCAGATTGAAATTTTTTCGGTAGTATGGTCACAGCATACGCTAACGTTAGGCTTTGCAAAAAAAAAATACAAAACGGGCGCCCTTGTAATTATCCAACTCCGAATTGAAAAATTTGAATGGTTTCTTAAAGTATATTACAATAGCTTCACTTAAGCGTACAGATTTAAAAAATATCCATTTTTGAAGAAATGGCGGTCTTAAGAAGAAATCTTGAACAAAAGTATAAAAATCAACATGTTTTTTTAATGTTACGATTAAATGAGTTATTCGATCAAAACACTGGTAGGGGAGACCGGGGCAAGTTGATACAGAGGCAGGTTGATACAGACGAATTATCTCGACACTGTATATATATAGTTCCTTGTGTGGGAGATACGTGAAGCTTCTTGATCAATTCTTTACTACGATCTAGCGTACGTCTGTGTACCTTGACTTTAGCAATCCATTTTTAACTGTTTTCGTTTCTATAGAGAAAAAGTAAATAGTTGTGTTCAGTTTCCAATCTGTCTTGAGACAGGATAGAGAATTTTATCACTCAAATTAATTGGGCATCACATTGAGTCCTTTGAAGGTAAGGGAATTACGTTTTGTTATTTTGTTTATATGCTCTACATTTGTTTATGGAGATGTTTGTATATAATGACTTCTTGTGGGGTAAGTTGATACGTTTTCTCTGGGGCATGTTGATAATCATGGGGAGTGTATCAATTTTTCCCGACTACTTTTAATTGGATTTTTCCTTTTATTTCTGGGAAGATGGTACGAAATTATGTCAGAAAAACGAATCGCGGAAAAATACCACAAAATATTTTTCAAAAAGCGTGTGTTGGTGTAGAAAAGGAGTCAAACCGCCAGAATATACGGAATAGATAAAATAGCTTTATTAAGATACATTAATAAAAAGAAGCAAACACCTCATATTAAAGTAGGATATTCCAGACATCCATCTTTTACTCATTAAACGGATATTTTACAGATGTATCAACATGCTCCAGAGCAGTATCAACTTGCCCCGCATTGGGGTAAGTTGATACATTTTACCTTCGTCCAAATAACATTTTCTCACTCATTTTGTATGTATTTTCTCAACATTTCATTTACAATATTTTAAAGATGAAGGACCAAAGTATATTTTAGCGTATTTCTTATTAAGTAATTAATTCAAACAAAAATGAAAAAAATTGAAAACTGAAAAACGTATCAACTTGTCTCGGTCTCCCCTACGCTTAACTGAAGATAATTACATTAAGAATATTTCCTGAGAATTTCAAGAGATTCCGATAAAAATTGACTGAGTTATTAATGCGACTGAAGTTATTTTCTGCAACTCAAAGATCGCAGCTGCATATGGTCTCCGTGTGGTCAGTGATTCTCTACCTAGTTCTAAACAATATATAAGCTCATAATCCCTCTTATTAGATACATTTGGATTTATGGACATAAACTTTTCGGGCGATTGACACCAAGTTACCTATGCGTGCAGTCGATTCTCAGCGTTGCGCTACCTATACAGAACCTTCCGTAGCTCCCAGAACTTTTCGAGATCCACTTTGAAATTGTGCAGGTATATATTTGAGACCCCGAATATTATGAAAATCCACAAAAAGAAAAATGTTCACAGCGGCTTCCCCCTTAAGGCGCGATCATGTAGCAAGTTAAAAAAATGTAGTGTTTTTCATAAAATAAATACTTTATTTTTTAGGAAAAACTATGAAAAAATGTTCAAAAAAATATAAATTTATGATATAATATTGAATTGTTCATTATTGTGCATTACGAAATTTAATAAAGCACAGAAGAAGCGCGAGAAACGCTGGGCCCGGCATGTTGAATTTTTTTTGTATTTCTTTCCTCGCATCCCCTAGAACAGTGCCATTTGATAACAAAATAGTCCCTGAAAAAGTTTATAGCAATTGGAAAACAAGAAAGAGTGCCAACCAGGGCTTAAAGTTTAGAATTGATTAATAGTTTGGATTTAAAGAATTTCTCAAAAATGAAAAGCCCTATCGAAATTTCGTTCAAATAATAATAAAAGAGCATTCCATTTTCTACAATTACTGTATATATATATATAAGTTTTTCGTGCTTCTAACCATTTTTTAGATAATAACGTTTTAATATAGAGAGGTTCACACTTCGTGTGTCCCACCTGTACGGCGCACAGTGGTCTCGAATTAAAAATTTGGTGACATTTGTCTATAACTTTTGAACTATAAAAAATATCGAAATGAAATTTGCGCCAAAAAATAGGAAAAAATTATCCCATTTTAATGATGCATAACTTAATGCTTCTTACATTTATTTATTTATTCTTTTTCCAATTTTTTTATGTTAATTGTTATAAAAAAAAATGTATAGCTGTTTAATTGGCACTTTATTTAATACTCTTTACAGTGGTTCAAGTCGCATGTTGATAAAACTTTTCGTTTCCAAGTTATAAGGAAATTCAAATAGTAGAGGAAAGTAGTGAAAATCGCTTGTTTTTAAATTAAAGAGCAGTCTTGTGCGATAAAATGGCATCTTTTATTAGTAATTAATGTAAATAATCCATTAAAAAAATAATACTGAATCCAGCATGGTAGATTTTCGAGATTCTTTACTTTAAGAGAGGATATCTTTAAAGTCCCACATTCTACCAAATTGAAATATTTTCAGCAAATCTTCCTCTATGTAATCACGTAAGAATCATTTCCAACTTCCTCCAACTTCTCAAATTATTACAGCATAAAGTCGTCAGTGTTACGTCGCGTCGCGTCGCGTTTTACGTATCACGTCCGCATCGTCTCAAATTCGTTAGGAAGTATGGCGTTTTTCCGAAGAAACTGTTTACACCATAGATACTTGATGTGTTTATGCTATGGTATAGATAATCCTTCGAATAATATTTCGACTTTCAGTCTGCATTCAGTTGCAGAGAACCATTCTAGCCTGCATCAGCATAGTAAGACGTTCCAAGCATTTCGTACGCATTTAAAAGTTACTGATCAGTTTTTGTTTTGTTTTGTTCGTGTTAAGTTTTGTTTTGTTAATTTTTTTTAATTTTTGTGAATTTGGGACGATGCGGACGTGATACGTAAAACGCGACGTAACACTGACGGCTTTAAACTGTAATAATTTGAGAAGTTGGAGGAAGTTGGAAATGATTCTTACGTGATTACATAGAGGAAGATTTGCTGAAAATATTTCAATTTGGTAGAATGTGGGACTTTTCGGGACTTTAAAGATATCCTCTCTTAAAGTAAAGAATCTCGAAAATTTACCATGCTGCATTCAGCATTATTTTTTTAATCGATTATTTACATTAATTACTAATAAAAGATGCCATTTTATCGCACAAGACTGCTCTTTAATTTAAAAACAAGCGATTTTCACTACTTTCCTCTACTATTTGAATTTCCTTATAACTTGGAAACGAAAAGTTTTATCAACATGCGACTTGAACCACTGTAAAGAGTAATAAGTAAAGTACCAATTAAACAGCTATACATTTTTTTTTATAACAATTAACATAAAAAAATTGGAAAAAGAATAAATAAATAAATGTAAAAAGCATTAAGTTATGCATCATTAGAAGGGGATAATTTTTTCCTATTTTTTGGCGCAAATTTCATTTCGATATCTTTTATAGTTCAAAATTATAGACAAATGTCACCAAATTTTTAATTCATGAAAAAATTATATATACAGTAATTGTATAAAATTGAATGCTCTTGCAATATTATCTGAACAACATTTCGATAGGGCTTACCATTTTTGAGAAATTCATTAAATTCAAACTATTGATGAATTCTAAACTTTAAGCCCTGGTCGGCACCCTTTCCTGTTGTCCGATTGCAATAATCTTCTTCAGGGACTAGTTTTTCATGAAATGAAACTATATTAGGGGGTGAGAGCAAAAGAAATCGCAGGTTGAAAATAAGGGCCACCCTAGTATGCACTAGACCAGGCTAGTTCAGGTGGGCGGTCCGAGGACGCTAGCTTCCATAGCGTCTTCTACATGCTGCGTGGAAGAGGGTGCTCGAAGCCAATGAAGCGGCGGGCATGCCACGGACAGGGAAAACTCTAGTAGTATGCTCTTGGGTCCTAAAGGTGAAGTTGGTGGACGGCTGATAGCTCGGTTCGTCGCTTGGCTCGTCTACGTTCGGTGAGTCGGGTTGGCGAGCGCGAGTCGACGAGCCACGCGCCGTGGAACTTCACCTTAAGGGTACGAGCCTACACGCACACTACTAGAGGTTTCCATATCCGTGGCATGCCCGCCGCTTCATTGGCTTCGAGCACCCTCTTTCACGCAGCACGTAGAAGACGCTATGGAAGCTAGCGTCCTCGGACCGCCCACCTGAATTAGCCTGCACTAGACGGTTAAACTCCCGATCCGAGTGTTTCAATTTCTGTCATTATTCCTCGCATTCCACGATGTGCAGGCGCGCAGCGAGCGTGCGCGAAGATCCCCCAGTCTACAAGCAAGGAAACGCGGAGCGAAAAATGTTTCCATAGGAACGGGGGATAGTGTCCGTCGAAGGACAGGGTAATTAGAATCACCCTAATGCGCGCAATACGTCAAAATCCAGCCATGAATGTACGCGCGGGCACAGGCGTACACGGTCATAAATCCGTGTGTCGGCAGGCAGTGAACTGGCGTGAATGGTGCTTCTTCGTTGACCGAGTGGAAACGAGAGAGATGACGCGTGGAGATGTCGAGAGGTGGGGAGGCGGACGGTCAAGTAGCGAGGGACGAACAGAGACAGCTAAGTAGGATCAAGCGAACCGAAAATGGAAAGGGGTGGCCTGTGACTGAACGCGGACGGACGGATGAGCAGGGACACAGAGAACGAGATCTACATATTATATAGGATATCGAGCGGGGAGGAGAAATAGGCCCGTGTATATCGCGGGAGGAAGAGGCCAGATCGCGGGAGGATCGTCCCACGTGTCGGTACGTCGAGATTCGCAAACGTATGAGCGACTGCGTGCACTCACACGCCGGTCGTTCGCGTGTACATAAGGGTGTCGGGGTGAGTGAAGCGACCCCCATAGTCGAATATATGCATATTCAGGACTTGTTATGTAGCTGGCGATATGGCTGGAGGCCGGTCTGTGTGACGCGGTGGTCCACGCCGGAGATACTGGGGGATAGCTGGTGACGGACTGCCGGACATCCGACCTGTTACCCCCTCGAACGTCCTCCGCGCCAACCTCCTCCACGCTAACTTCCTATCCCCTTTCGACCAGAGCCCAGCGGAACGTTACCCGACAACATCCTCACCATTCCTGTCCCTTCATCTCCAATCGCTGATTCCTGGTTGGTATACCGTAACTGCGTGCGCTCCGATCGGCCCTGATCGAACCGGTTACAATTTATCTGCGAGCGATCGCGGTTACCTTTTAACTCGGCCGCATCGCCATTTTGACATCGGCCGGGGATAGCTACGCCGTAAATGGCATAAATGATTTCCAAACGTGTTTATGTTTACTAACCCGCGGTACTCGGTAGCCGGGGATTGGCGAGACTGTTGGCGAAAGTTTGAAACTGCGAGAAAGCACCTACCTCAACAGTTTGAGAGATTCAAGGTTCCGTTTCAAGTCAGGCTGGCCTTTTCGAGCGTCCGATCTTGTCGGGGAAATTTTGCCCAGCTCACTCTGCGCTTTGAATGAGACGCCAACAATACTGAAGATTTAAATCTGTATGTTTTACGCGTAGGAAAAAGATCTGCGCCTTTTTGGGCGAAATTCGATTTTTTTTTTTGAAAAAATTGAAATGAGCTCAATCGTTAAAATATTGTCCATTAATATCCGTGCATGGTGGTCTGGTGCGTTTGAACGTTAATAAGCACTGTATGTTGAAATAATAATGAATTTATACGTCACGCTGGTGCTACGTAGCTACAGTACACCATTAGTGCCACCAACGGAGAAGCCTTGAAGCTTCATTCTCTAAGGTTTCGATTCATAAATTCGTTATTATTTCAATGTACAGTGCTTATTAGCGTTCAAACATACCAGACCACCCTGCACAGATGTTTACTGAAGGTAACTGTATCCGCAAAAACTTCCTTCTGGCCGATTCCAGGACGAAAGACGGTTGAAACGGTTTGTTTACTACACGCGTATACGTACACGCTTAACTTAGCTTGTGTGAGCGTCCGCACACATTCAAGGCCCGGTGAGACGGACAATAACAAAAATGAGACGGCCCCCTTAAAACGGGAGCTGAAAATCTGAGCACTGAATTGATATGTGGCCAATAAAGGAATGTCATGTATAAACAGTAACAAAGGAATCAGTGTTCGAGCGGAGAACGAGAATACAATTGGAATTAGTAAAGTTGATTTTCACAATCTTTGCATGAGAACTTTTTGCGTGAATTAATGGGAATCAGCTTCTTTCATACATGAATCATATTAATGGGGGAGGGGGGGGGGGCATCACTTTTTTCATAATTTGTTATAAATTACTGAATGCCGTATTTCATAATAGTCTTCATCCTCAAAGCGGATCATATTCATATATGATACGTAATGGTACATCAGCATAGAAATGTATTGGCAACGACAAAATTAACCAAACGAAATGGCCCAAAAACGCTGAAAATGTGTATATGAAAATAAATCATATTTTTCAAACGATTTCATTCAGCTTCGATCCTCTGTGTGTTTCTTGTACGTTTACTTCATATCTGAAAACTCAAATTTAAACCAATTCCATCAATCCGATTGTCTTGAAACTTTGCAGGCGTGCGTAATTCGGATGACAATACAATATTTTAAAAACCAAATGAAATAACCCCGAGGGGGTGAAAATTGTACCCAGTCTGCAATAATCCATAAATATAACCCATAACCACAAATTCAAACGACTTGCAATCAGTCACTTTTTTTATGTTTTACGAATATAGGTTTTACGAAAAAGACCTCGGATTCTATTCTAATTGTAAGTTTATTAAATATTTTAAAATTAATCCCACCTTTAACATTGATTAAATATATAAGTTATGTTATACGTATTCAGTGGATAGATGGAAGTAGTTTACATTTGAGTTTTCGGTTATGAAACTAACATACAAGAAGCAAACAGATCATAGAAGTTGAATATCGTTTAAAAAAATCGTTTAATTAGTATAATAGTTTGTCCCAATTTATTTTCTTCTGTAAATTATACATTTTTCCACATTCATAATAAAATTCGATTTTGTACATACATATTTCTTAAAACTCTAAAATAAAATTATACATGAAAATGCATTTGTTCCTGCAGCAGGGTTATTTTCTCTTTCTCTTCTGCTTTGATTATCTGTAAATATATAAAAACCACATTTTAGTTACCACTTAACATAGAACTTATAGAAAAAGAGTGGCCTTTTGCTATAGTAAGTGTAGACACTACATACTGTGTCCAAAGGAGGTGATAGCGTATGACAGATGGTCATGTTGTAGGAAATTTAACTGTTAAAGGTAATTCAGTGAAAATGAACGAAGAGATCCAATATGTTTTTAACACACATTGGCTATAATCAAATTAATTCAGTATGTTTAGTGGTGTATTGAAATAAATATATTGTTAATGGGAAACTAATAACATTAAGGAATAACGTGGGAACTACTGTGGATTTGAAAGTATTATTATGAATATCTTTCACAAAAGTTTGAAAAGTATCAAAGGAGATGTATTTTCAGCGTACTTTCTTCACTAATGTGACTTGCTCTACATTACAAGCAATTCGCCATAATTTTCTTAATTCTGAATGCTATGTCTTATGACAAATTTCGTCGGTTTACGTTATGACAAATTTCGTCGGTTTACCTTATGACAAATTTCCAAAAACTTGCGCGAAAGAAGATGCTTCTCTGTCGAGCCTTCTCCGGACAAGTTCCAAGTCTGTGCGTCCCCTTCGTTTCTATAAGCTCTACATAAAAAGTCTATTAAAAAAATTGGGTTCTATAAGCTCTACATAAAAAGTCTATTAAAAAATTCTGGTGACTTACCTTGTTAATTGGGACAATAATTCAGTGTCCTATATACTGGAAAAACTCGTGACATTAACAACTAACACTTGGCAAATTATGATTGATAGATTGACAGCTAAGTGATATTTATTGGATAAAGCGACATCTACTGGCGTCAAGTGGAGAAGTAAAACGTGACGTCACGAAAACTCTGACTGAACTCTTAAAAAAAGTATCTTTTGATAACTATTAATTCAGAATAATCCTGTTATCTTGTAGAAATACAGCTTGATACATTAAGTAAAACGACAAATGGGTAAAAAAAAATTATTCGCTTGATCATGTTAAAACACCAGAATTCTGTCTAAAATAACATAATAAGGTCAAAATAGCTGCGGGGACCTGTCAATTTCGCTATCATTCGTGTATAGAGACATGGTCGCTCAGTGTACTCTGGGTAGAGGGGGAAGGGGAATTAGCTTCCAGACGAGATATTCCACGTCAAAACGGATAGAGGGAAAATTTAGTTTCTCCGATTATCTTCAAACTTACAGTATGTGTCGATAACCTTGCAAAAATAAAGTATACTGAATTATAGGGGCCTATGTCAAATAGTTTTCGAAATATTTAATGTTAAAGTCTTAAAAATTGGAACAAAATCGGCTGCCGCCTCATCACTTAAACTGTAATATCTCGGTCATTTTTACAGATAATGTCTCCGTCATGGGCTCATTTTAAAGCTGAAGGAATGCTTTCTCAACCCGTATATAGAATATTTTATTTATTGTTAATAATCTTGGCAGTAATTGATGTTAAAGTTTCAAATCCCGATTTGACGTCGTTCCCCCCCATGTTCCGGCTTGAAAAAAATACCATTCGATTCGTTGAGCCTTCAGCTAATAAATGCGTTTTTCAAAAAAGTGGAGAGATTTTGGGAAAAGTTAACAAAAAAATCAAACTTACGATAGTGCACACCGCTTAGAACTGCATGGATCCCATGGTCAGTCCGCACGCACGCGTTCTCAAAACAATCGCCTCGAGCAGCGCTGCACAAGGAGCTGTTTTCGGCGCCTAGCGGCGAGCAACCCGCCTTTCCTATTGCTAAGGTCAGAATCGGTGAGGAGAACTGCAGTAGTGTATGTGCGTGTTCGTAGGCTCGTAGCATAGGGATATATGACTGGGTTCCTTGTGGGGCCTGCATGAAAATGTGTGTTTTTTTACGCCTGCTGAGCGGGAGCAAAATGACTAATTTCAGACGTATTCGCGTAAAGTCTATCTCCCAAGGGAAAAATACTTTACGCGTATGCGTATTCGCAATTTCTTACTTTCCTCCCAAAGAAACTGGAGTTTGACGTTACCCTATGGTATGAAGATGCAGTTGTTCGACTAATCGTTATCGATTTGTTGGAAAATAAATACACGTATTTATTAATTTTGACAGAATAAAAAAGCAATCCAACATGCATATTTTTTGCGAATCGCTGAGCAGGCTTTCAAAAACACACCTGTCATGCAGGTGTTGAAAAAAATATAATGCGTGTATATTGTCATGCAATATACTATAGAAAGTTGAAACTATACAAATAAATAACTCTGACTCAAAGAAAATCAAATTTTAATTAAGGATATATATCATTTATAAGTCGGAAAGTTATATATAAATAAATATATACATATGTACACACATTTGGTGCTCGTCATTACATTTAGCGATATTTATAAGAAGAAAATTACATAACTAATAAATTTCTACACGTAACAATATACAAATAAATAACCCGAATTTTATTACGGGACCTGTTTTACACTGGGGCCCCACAAGGAACCCAGTCAGATATACCTATGCTACGAGCCTACGAACACGCACATACATTACTGCAGTTCTCCTCACCGATTCTAACCTTAGCAACAGGAAAGGTGGGTTGCTCGCCGCTAGGCGCCGAAAACAGCTCCTTGTGCAGCGCTGGCCTAGAGTATACCCATAAAAAACTTCAAAAAAGTAAAAAATACGCCAAGTACATGAAAACATGAAAATCACAAAAAATAGAAGATAATAATAATTACAAAATTAAAAAAAGATGTGAAATCAAAATGAGCTGCTAGTACATAAAGATGCTTTCCAACTGCGCTTTAGATGACACAACTACATATGCACAGCTAAAATTCCATTACTCATAATGGCTATTTATACAAAGAAAAAATGTATTAAATAATAATATGCAGATATATTTTTATACAAATAAATATTTTAATACGAATAAATATTTGATTCAAAATACTTGGCGCTGCGCCCCGAATTGGTGTTGCTAACCTCAATAAATATGTATAAATTGCATTAATCCTTTTCTTTCTTTCTTGTACGTGCATGCGTGCGTGCATGCGTGTGCATATGCTACGTATGGCATTAGAATTAAATATATGTAGAATAAATCTGACTGTGTTTCTAGTATGTGTATGTATATGTTTTTTATATTGTAATGGAGTTGTAAATTATTAATACTAAGGCAATTAACATTTTTTCGGTTGCGCAGCGCCAAGTATTTTGAATCAAATATTTATTCGTATTAAAATATTTATTTGTATAAAAATATATCTGCATATTATTATTTAATACATTTTTTCTTTGTATAAATAGCCATTATGAGTAATGGAATTTTAGCTGTGCATATGTAGTTGTGTCATCTAAAGCGCAGTTGGAAAGCATCTTTATGTACTAGCAGCTCATTTTGATTTCACATCTTTTTTTAATTTTGTAATTATTATTATCTTCTATTTTTTGTGATTTTCATGTTTTCATGTACTTGGCGTATTTTTTACTTTTTTGAAGTTTTTTATGGGGATCTCACTTCTTTTTACAAAGATATTATTATCTTCTATTTTTTGTGATTATTATTACTTTCTATATTTTGTGATTTATTTGTATCATGTACTTGACGTAATTTTTTTACTTTTTTGATACAATTACAGCATAATAATTATCAACTGTTGAAATTTACAATTCCATGAATCTGAAAGCACGTACTATTAACGGGCCAAAAGAAGATCCCTAGGAGGCGGGCTCGGGCGATGCAGTCCACCGATGTGACGATGGTCGATTCACCTATTTGAACACACTTCTCAAGACAGGGCACACGTATTTTGTTTATTGGCTGAAGTAGGCACATACATTATCGTACCGCGCGACGAAGAGAGCAAACAAAACACATCGAGATCGAGTGGGATAGAGCGATCTGACCGACAAACGTCAAAGCAATAGCGTAGGCATCTTTAACGGTTAACCATTAATATATAATAACATACAAATTTCCTCATTTTTCACAATATGTTCACGAAAGTATTATCCTGATACCAACCCAATGATAATACTTTCTGAACATATTGTGATAAATGAGGAAATTTTTAAGTTATTAAATATTAATAGTTAACCGTTAAAGATGCCTACGCTATTGCTTTGACGTTCGTCGGTCAGATCGCTTTATCCCACTCGATCTCGATGTGTTTTGTTCGCTCTCTTCGTCGCGCGGTGCGATAATGCATGTGCCTACTTCAGCTAATAACCAAAATACGTGTGCCCTGTCTTTAGAAATGTGTTCAAATAGGTGAATCGACCAATCGTCACATCGGTGGACTGCATCGCCCGAGCCCGCCTCCTAGGGATCTTCTTTTGGCCCGCTAATAGTACAATTCCTTGAATCTGAAAGCACGTACAATTCCATGAAACTGAAAGCACGCACAATTTAATGAATTGTTTTATCAAATCGAGAAATGTTTTTCGTGGTTAGAAAATTAAAATTTCCATTCATAACGTCATTTTCTGAGTATATTTCATGGAATAGTATTTTTTAAATTAATTTGTTTATGTTTACCAAATTCATGCGTTATATTAGACTCTAATTGATTTTAGTATCATTTTCATTTTCATGTTTACAGATTTCTGTGCTTAAAGAGGTTATCGCTAGATTTAGCACGAATTTTCGTGTTTTCAGATTCATGGAATTGTACGTGTTTCCAGATTCATGGAATTGTATGTGAGACTGCATTTTGATTCCAATTCAATGGTACAACGATAATATATATTTGTAAAAACACGTGGCATCTCAAATTTTGTATATAACCTGACTGTAAGCTGTCAAAATTTGGAGTAAATTGCACATAGTGAAGATAGGAATTGATGAACGAAACATGTATTAGTTCGTTTTGGCTGAAGGTGTGCGTATAATAACGCGTATACGTATTATGTCGACAAAAATTTGAGATTGAAGAAGAATAAGAAGAAAAATCTACCGTTTTCGACAGATCCCTGAGACGATATTACGATATCTCTGTCATGCGTGGACCGATTTTATTGAAATTGGTCTTATTCGAAAGCCGATATGCGGTTTACATAACAAAAATGCCTTTAAATTTAGAAAATATTGCAGGCGTGATGAGATATAATGTAATAAATGTCAGAATTAGGTTAGAGTGTCTCCGGGACGAGTAAAGGTACACGGCAGCGACATCGACATATATATATAGGGTGTTCTTTTTTCATGTACTTGGCGTCGAGACGCTACCGCGTCTCTAGAACACGGCAGCGACATCGACATATATATATAGGGTGTTCTTTTTTCATGTACTTGGCATCGAGACGCTACCGCGTCTCTAGATTTCTCGAGAATACCGAAAACACTGAACGAAAAGTTTGTTTTGTCGCATCGTATATAAATACTTTCCTACTCTAGGTGGAACACCGACTTTCCTACAAATATGTTTCTGATACTTTAAATAATTACAATTACATAAATTGTGTAATTTCACTAGTACAATTATATTGTTACAACGATTATAATATTGTTAGAATTCGATTGTATAGGGGAGAGTCGTGCAGTACCGACCGCTCTAAGTTTTTTTGTTATATCTTGGGGTAGAGTCGATGAAAATCAGAAATTCAAAAACGTGTTTGTAGTATAGATAGAACTTAATAAGAGGAGGGAAATTATTTTGTGAAATTTAATAATAAAAATTGATAATTCGCAAAAGTAAAAAAGTTGTAATTTCTAGGAAACGAAAAATTGTCGTCCAGTACCGACCAACTATTAAATTAGTAGATTTTCAGGTCTAAATGGTTAACAACGCCAATAAAGACATTTAACTAGTACAATACAAGATTCTTTTCAAATTTTATTTGTACAAACTCGCAAGTCAGATAATAAATATTCTCCTGATCTGTGCATTCGACGTGTGCCCAACTGTCACATACGGTACATTACAGCCAATCTTTGTTAAATGATTCCTTGCAAACAGAAATGGGCAAAATTTTTATTTAAATAAAATTTCAAATAACGAATAAAAAATTAACTGTTTTCATCGATTAAATAAATTAACTTTGTTCGTCGAATAATCTAAAGTTAAAGTAACTTTTATTTGATCCTTATTTACATAATTTGTTATTTAGTTAATGCCTAACTGTGCCTGCAAATAACACACTGGATAACTTCTTCATTAAATCCTAGCTTCCTGTTTGTTAGGCTATCATGCCTATGCTTAATTTCATTATTTTTCTGCGGGAAAAAGTAGTAGGGGGGCTGAATTAACATCTTATAAACTAATCTGAGTTGCTAACAGATTGAACTCTAATTGTAAGATAAGAAAAATTTGGTCTCTACTGGTTGACAGTCTGTTGATCGGTACTGTACGACAAACACGGGGCACCATTTTAGATCATGGTATATTATGTACAAAAAAATATTACTAAATTAGGAGGTTTTATTAAACTTAATAGACTAGAGATAGTATACATAATAGAACAAAATCATTTACTTACACGAGAAACAAAATATTTGCTTTAAGAAATAACTTTTAACCTACTCAATATCAACGTATACGTTTAATGCCTGAGAACATCGAGAGCAATGGAGTAAACAATATGGCCCCGAAATATGTTATAGAGAATTGTGATTTCCATTGGTTAATTCAAATAAAGTGTTAATATCTGGTCGAAGAAGCGAAGAACTAGCTTTGGTCGGTACTGTAAGCTGGTCGGTACTGCACGACTCTCCCCTAGTTCATTAATTAACTGGAATATACTGACGTATTTATTTCTACAAAAGCACTAGATATAAGCGCATACTTTATTTCAAGGGTTTAAAAACTTGTCATCCTGTCGATCTAAGTTTGTTAAATGTTTAATTACTAACCTGATTATTACAAGCTTCACAGCAAAACAAGGAAAACTTAAAAGATCAAAAGTTTCTGTGTTTAATTAAAACTTGCATAACATAAAAACAGGTCCAACGATGCCAGAAGAAAATCGAACTACCAAGTGTACATAAAGCTTCCACCGTGTAAAATTTGTTCGCAAGAGCCCATAATTTGTTTAAAATTGTTCAATAGTTTCCAACAGAAAACTCTTTTAGCAGAGTCTATATCATAGATTCTTCAATTTTATATTGCACTCGTATTGGTACAGTATTGTCTCCGTATATGCCCGGTTTGGTGTACACGATATGGGCTTTTCGCTATCCCCGCCACTTCTCTCTCACTCTTGTGAGCGAAGGCACTGAAAGAGAGCGTGGAAAGTACGAGACAGACGACGCGTTAAGGTCTGCGCACACATTTCCGTTCCGTCTCCGTTCCACCTCCGTATGGTGTCCGTTCCGTCTCCCTACGGTGTCCCTAACTTCACTGACAACTGTGTAGGGAGCCTGCTCTGGCCCGGTAAGTCCGTGTTCGGCCGAGCGCTTGCACATATGCTCGCCGCTTACGTGCTCTGGATTCTGTATCTTTAAAAATACTTCGAATTGGTCGCTATAACTTTGTGAATACATTCTTGCATAGTTTATCTATCGATTTAGATAATAAAAAAAATTGTTTTTTGGACCTTATAAAGCAGGACACTCCCTTAATACACGTGAAACCGTATATTTCGATACACGTGTATCCGTGAATTTCGATACACGTGTATTTCAATACCCGTGTATCCGTGTATTAAGAAGTACACGGATTAGAACACGGATGTATGAATTACACGTGTACACGTGTACAAGTCGTACACGTGAAATCTGAATCTCTACTTCGCACCCGTACGCACCGTAACTGTAATTTCGTTTGGCATCGCCAGTAAAATTATGTGGGCAATTTTCAATGTACGGTTGTAAACTGTTACAATCGTTTTCTGAGTCATAAACCATTTTTATAATTTGTACCACCTTCAGGCAAACTAAATGCGCCTTGTATAAAAATAAATGTTTCAGTGTATCCTACAGTAACATCATTTATGAGATCCTCTATAAGCCCGGTCCTATTGGGATCTCCCAAGAAGAAAGGAGACTACCCATAAGCTGAAATGGCACATGGGCAAGGGGAATCGTCCACTCGCGTCAACCTATCCCCTCCAACACATTTCGTCTCGTGACAAAGAACGCGAACGAAACTAATCGCGACAAGTCGCGGATATGGACAGCCGTTAAGAATCAAAAACTAGGATTTCTTGGAGGGGATAGGGTGAAGCGAACGGGCGATTCCCCATGCTCCTGTGACATTTCAGCTTGTGGGTAGTCTCCTTTTTTCTCATCTCCCAATAGTATGTGTATCGAGATTTCGAATGCGCATACCAGTCCACACTTACCACCCTAGTAGCATTTCTGGTTGGCCCACGGTATCCCCAAGTTGGGAATTAGTTGGCCATCAAAATGCCAACAATAAATGCTACTAGGGCAGCCTATTTCACAAATGCGAATTAGTGAAAGAAAATGTGTATTATGTACTTACATATGTACATACAGTGAAGACAAAAGTATTCGGACACCCTTTAAAACAGAATAACAACATTAAATTTGGTCCAAACGACGTGATTTTTTTAGAAGCTAGAAGGATTAGTTTACTAAGTAGGTGGCGTGTTTCGACCTTTTGAAAGAAAAACAATCTTTTCATTACAATCATTAATAATGATAAGAATTATATCATGTTTGGTATAATTTTCATTGCAAAAACTCCAGCAATGCATTGGTGGTATTTTTATGGAGTTTCAATATTAATTATAGAAATTACCATTTTCATTAGTGAGTGGCCTATTGCTGTCCTTGTCTTTATGACTCTAGGCTCTAGGACCCCTGAAGCGCGTGGTGCGAGAGCTTCGACCCGAGAACCTTTCATGGTCATAAAAAAAGGTCGACCTTTCCGTGATTTCCGGACTCTGTCAGTCCAAATGCCCAAATATCGTTGGCAACCGAATTTTAGTTTCACCGAACGGATAGGGGTTCTACACGGACACCGGCTGATATCCTTGACACGGACAAGTGTGCGCTGCTTCATTGTAAAGCACGCAAACGATATTTTTTAACACGGATCTGGACGGTCCAGACCTGACGGATACGGAGAGGCCATCGAATTTCACGGAACTGACAAGTGTGCGCTGCTCCATTCCAAAACAAGCAACCGATACCTTGTACGTCCACGGAACGGAGACGGAACGGAGACGGAACGGAAATGTGTGCGCAGACCTTAAATGTTTTGTCTCGCTCCGTCTTTTGGGCGCCGTGACATTCCGCCCTTTGTGTGCGCGACGGGCGTGCGCGATGGTCGCAAGCACTTACGGGACCACGGGAATCGCATCGCAAAATCTTGACGTAGGCCCGACTCAAGTTTTTTTTGCGCCCTAGGCGAACTTGTCCTATTGCGCCTTTTATTATAATACATTTATTTGAGATTATTTATGACTTTATTCTGCAAAATTAGGCAACTGCTAGCGTGTAAAGTTGACAAGAGGTGCAAAATAGTATTTTCATTGTTGGCATTGTTGGAAATAAATTTTTAAATGAAATACTATACATTGAACTACAACGGTTTTAAACTACGAGTAAAAATTAAGAGTAAGGACATCAATAAACTCTAATAAATGTAGTATAATAAAGGGCTCCATTGGACAAGTTCACCTAGGGCGCAAAAAAGACTCGTGCCGTGCCTGGCTGTCGTACCGTCGCGCGCATGCGTCGAGCAGTTACGATTCCATCTGAGGTTACATCGCACAAATCGTTCCATCTCGCTCCCTCTTTCGGCCAGAAAGAAGCGAGAAAAGAACATTCGGAATTAGGGATCTGTTCACGCTGACGGCTCAATGCCGGTTCCGACCAGTGGACCGCTAACGAGATAATACTGTATATGTATTAGGGGGGAGTAAATTTTTTTTTTACAATTTCGCCAACGCTGTATATTTAATTTTTGACTCTATACTAAATCATTATTCATATAAAAAATTAACAAGTTATTACATCACCCTCAGGTGGCGCATGGTAAATTAAAAAAAACTTATAAAGACTATAAACTTTTTACAAATCAAATATTCTGCGCTTTCCTTAATGTCCTCTCTCGCTCTAGCAATTGTTGATTATTAATCTAGAGACGCGGTAGCGTCTCGACGCTAAGTACATGAAAAAAGAACACCCTATATGTCGATGTCGCTACCGTGTACCTTTACTGGTCCCGGGGACACTCTAACCTACTTCTGACATTTTATACATTAATATCTCATCACGCCTGCAATATTTTGTAAATTTAAAGGCATTTTTCTTATGTAAACCGCATATCGGCTTTCAGACAGAGATATCATAATATCGTATGATGGATCGGTCGGATCCGATAAGGTTTCAGATTTTTCTTCTGATTCTTCTTCAATCTCAAATTTTTGTCAACATAATACGTATACACGCGTTACACACACACCTTCAGCCAACACATGTATCGTTCTTCGTTCGTCGTCCGCCATTGTACGTACATATATATACTATTTTGAATTTTATAACCTAAGTGCTAAGTGTCAAATAAAGTAAGTTGTCCCAATTTGAAATGTCATCACGAGTTTTTACACTACATAGGAGACTGAATTATTGCCTCAATTAATAAGGTAAGTCGCCAAAATTTTTTAAATAGATTTCTTATGTAGAGTCGCAGACTTGGAAGTTGTCCGGAGATGGTTCGACTGAGAAGCATCTCCTTTCGCACAAGTTTCTGGAAATTTGTACCATGCATGTACAAAATAATATATATATTGTAGTAAAAAAATTGCACTGCATTTAAATTGCCAGATATTTGTATTTGTATACCAGTAATTTAGAGTTTTTATGTATATTATAGAAATGAAGGGGACGCACAGGATTCCGATAAAAATGAAGGAGATGCACAGGCTTGGATAGTATAGAATTGAAGGGGACGCACAGGCTTCGATGGATAGAAATGAAGGGAATGCACAAGCGCGGAGGTTGTCCAGAGAAGATTAGATAGATAGACCGAGCATCTTGCACCACACAAGTTTCTAGAAAGTCAAATAAGGTAAATCGACAAAATTTGTTTAAAGACATAGCGTTAAGAATTATGAAGAAAATAGATTATGGTGGACTGCTTGCGATGTAAAGCAAGTCGCATTAGTGAAGAAAGTACGCTGAAAACTGATCTCCCTTGATGCTTTTCAATCTTTTGTGAAAGACATTCGTAATATTTTAATTAATAAAATCCACAGTAGTTGCCACGCTATTTGTTAATTTTTTAGATTCCCATTATTTCAATTCACCAATAAACATACTAAATTAGTTTTATTCCAACACCAATAAATTGTGTGTTAAAAATATTGGATCTCCTTGTTCATTTTCGCTGAATTATTACCATTAGCATTTAAATTTCCGGTCTACGCTTACAATAGCAAAATGCCACTCTACTTCTATATAAGTTCTATGTTAAGTTATATATAACTAAAATGTGTCTTTATATATATATTCGCGCACCATGTATTTTACACAAAGTACTATACATATAATATAATACATATAGATTGGCAATCCGGTGCATATGGTTTCTGTTCGTAGTTGTTAAACTTACGTAGAATATAGAATTTATACTTAATTCTGTCGCGTGATAATTTGTAATTTATAATATTAAAAATTATCTAAAGTCAGTCCCTATGCAAATTATCTTTGTAAAAAGAAGTGAGATCCCCATAAAAAACTTCAAAAAAGTAAAAAAATACGCCAAGTACATGAAAAATCAAATAAATCACAAAAAATAGATGACAATAATAATCACAAAAATTGAAGATACTAATAATAAAATAAAAAAAAAAGTGAAATCGAAATGAGCTGCCAGCACATAAAGGTGCTTTCCAACTGCGCCTAAGATGATACAACTATATATAATAACATATACACAGCTAAAATGCTGTGTTCATACATTCCATTACTCCTATAGCGGACATTTTAATTAATCCATAAAAAAGAATCCCATTTAAAACCATTGTCTTAAATTAATAGATTTATTACAAAATTAATGATATACAACAATTGCGCCAATTATAACAATGGCTATTTATACAAAGAAAAAATATATTAAATAATATTAAACAGATATATTTTTATAGAAATCAATATTTTAATACGAATCAATATTTTATTCAAAATACTTGGCGCTGCACAACCGAAAAAAATGTTAATTGTCTTAATATTATTAATTAACAATAACTCCCTTACAATTTAAAATACATAAACAAATACATACACATATTAGAAACGCAGTCAGATTTATTCTACATATATTCTAATATCATACGTAGCATATGCACATGCACACATACAGACGAACGCACTAGAAAGTTTGTTATAATATAGGTACATGTTTATTCAGTATAGCAACACCAATTCGGGGCGCAGCGCCAAGTATTTTGAATAAAATATTGATTCGTATTAAAATATTGATTTCTATAAAAATATATCTGTTTAATATTATTTAATATATTTTTTCTTTGTATAAATAGCCATTGTTATAATTGGCGCAATTGTTGTATATCATTAATTTTGTAATAAATCTATTAATTTAAGACAATGGTTTTAAATGGGATTCTTTTTTATGGATTAATTAAAATGTCCGCTATATGAGTAATGGAATGTATAAACACAGCATTTTAGCTGTGTATATGTTATTATATATAGTTGTATCATCTTAGGCGCAGTTGGAAAGCACCTTTATGTACTGGCAGCTCATTTCGATTTCACTTTTTTTTTTATTTTATTATTAGTATCTTCAATTTTTGTGATTATTATTGTCATCTATTTTTTGTGATTTATTTGATTTTTCATGTACTTGGCGTATTTTTTTACTTTTTTGAAGTTTTTCTACTGACTCAAGCTCGGTGAGGGGGTCAGTTTCCCCTCGATCGCTGTTCGCGTGACAAGTTAGGACCGGACAATATATCTGATCTCGACCTTGAGTCATTAGAACTAATAATCATCAATTGCTAGAGCGAGAGAGGACACTAACCAAAGCGCAGAATACTTGATTTGCAAAAAATTTATAAAGACTCTATAAGTTGTTTTTAATTTACCATGCGCCACACGAGGATGATGTAATAACTTATTAATTCTTGGTATGAATAATGCACCCTAATATGTATATCGGTATACTCTGAAAGTTTTGTTTTAGTGAACGTTTCTAGGGAGAAAATTCTTTTGCAATGCCGCATTGTATTGTGCCATGATGAACGAGCAGAGAATCCACGCAGTGTATTTGTAATCTGGGATTCGAGTTCGCACAAAACTTTTTGGACGACCGCGTGACATCCTGCGTTGGCATTCTCATATATCTTCAGTAGTAAGCTTCGGGCAATGATCAGGAACCAAGCTACGTGCTTGACATCTTCAACGCTTTCCTGAAATGCGAAGGATTTCACTTCTGCTCTGAATGAGCTTCAAACATTCTCCTCGGTGCCTGCGCCATTCACTCAACCCCCTTTTTCTTCCCCATTCTATCGTATGGAGTAGTTTCCGGAGCACGTGGACTTTACTTCGCTAAAGTTTCATACGGAAGTGCTCGCCAACGTGCGGCGATTAGAAATGAACCTGGTCTACACTCCTTTAACGTATTTTTAATGTTTTAACGCAATAACTGTCAGCTTTCCTTAAATCTATTTCCCACATGACTTCTTCCTAACCTCAATAGTTTCAATGCCATCTCAGAATTTTGGGATTTTGTAACTGTTCAACTTAAGAACTGATGGGAGCATTGAATTATAATAATTAATTATAGGAGAGTAATAATTCTATTGACTTCTTTATAGTTTATAGTTTCATCTACTACTCTTTCTATATTAGTTCACGTCGAATCGAAAAATATCAGAGACCAGGAATAACAGTTATTTTTTAAATTTTTTCGAAAAAAATCATTGAGAAAAAGTTAATTTTTATTTAAGTGGTAGTCAGTCTTCATTAAATACTGCGTACATTTTTCGAAAAATCAAGTGATTAAAAAATATTAAGATTTATCTCTTTTGGTTACGAATAACCATTATCGATGACCAGAATTTTTTTGGTCACGAATAACCATTATCGATGATCAGAATTTTTTTTGGTTACGAATAACCATTATCATCGACGAGAAATTATTTTGGTTACGGCGTAACCAATATATTTTGCGGGAAATTATTTTTGTTACGGCGTAACCAATATATTTTGCGGGAATTTTTTTTGGTTACGGTAAGACCAATATATATTACGGAAATTTTTTTTCGGTTACGGTATAACTATTGAACTATAGAATATCTGGAATACGAACTGTGGGTATTAGGAGCCGTGGCGCGCTGTTGAAAAGAGATAGTTGCACAGCTGTTTCACTCTTACACACACGTCTATACCCGCCTATACTCAAATTTACTACAAGATAGAAGTACATTTACAACAGGATCGTGTATAATACAGGATAGACACCCATTCAATGCCACTGTCTCTCTTGGCCTGGCCAGTCCGGCGTTTTCCGTACCGTATTTGCATCCCAGATATTTTATAGTTCAATAAGTATAACCAAAATCGGATGCTGAAATTCTGTTTTTGGTTACCAATAACCAATACCGATTGCGAGAATTCTGCTTTGGTTACCAGTAACCAATATCGATGGCGGGAGTTTTATTTTGGTCACTCTAGACCATCATCGATTTTTATTAATATTATTACGAATAATTTGTATTTATGAACGATATACAATGAATTATAGAATTTATATGTTTTAATGAATAAAAACACATATGTAATAATTATATATTTTATTAACAACTTAGGGCAGACGCGGCCAGACCGGGTCATTTGGGAGTAGGGTCCCCATGATGTTTACCATAGCCGCGCGGAAGGAGAGCTCGAAAGCCAATAGTGACGTGGGCGCGCCACGGATGGGAAAAACTGTAGTAGTGTGCGGTGCAACCTGATGCCCGTACGATAGGCTTGAACGACTAGGATTCTTGGGGGTCCAAGAACGCTGCTACCTACACACTTACAGTTTTCCCTATCCGTGTCGCACCCACGTCACCATTGGCTTTCGAGCTCCCCTTCCGCGCGGCTATGGTAAACATCATGGAGACCCTACTCCCAAATGGCCCGGTTTGGCCGCATCTGACTTAGGGCATAAAATTGGCGTTCAATTTTATAAATAATAATTTGTGTAAATTTTCTTCTGACAAATTACACCGCCGATCGTCTAGCATCAATTTCAAAGCCGAGAAGGCTCTTTCAACGCTGACTTCAGTAGCCGGAACAGCATGGCAAATTGTTGCCAGTTTATATATATACGGCAATGTATATTTTTTATTCTGCCAATATGCCATGATGTTTACATCTATATGAACACGCTTTTCCTTATAGTTATCAATTTCGGTATATATTTTTGAAAGTTCTTTGGAAGTAGTATCGTCTGGGTCGTCCTCGGACGACGAATCAACTTCCATCTCGTTAATTGCATTTTGTAACAATGACACAGAAGTGCCGCTTGTACTTCGTACGGCATCATTTCTTTTCTGTACAAGGGGCCTCCTGTATTTTGTCAATTGTCTTATCACTCTAAGGATGAAATAAATTAATAAGAAAATTACATTACCTATTTCAAGAATTAAACGACAGCTATGATATACATAATATATACCTGTTTTAACGAAAGCATTTGTGCAGCGATTATTTTTAGATGTTTTTTAGCCTTTGCCTTCTGGTTTGTTGTCAATAGACGTTTAAGCCGAGGGTCTAAAAAAATCGCAGCATTAATCGCGTCATTCTTTAACAGCTGCGATTCCCTTGCTTCTATGTTAGACAGAATCAGACCAGCTGCATTCGAGGTGATAGATTTCAATTTCAATTTCAAGTTTAGCCATTGTTTATAAAAATCTCCAAAAAATAGCTGGCTTTTCTGTAGCTGTAAAGTAGCTTCACTCAGTGGAGTGAGTACTTCCACAAGGTTTTCTATTGTAATCCACTCGTCTTTCGATAAAGCTACCGGAGGTTTTAAATTATCATTACAAAATTCTTTATGGTGTATGAGTCGGTGTAGCATATCGAATGTGGAATTCCAGCGTGTCGGAACATCCAACCGCGGTTTTTTTAAACCTAAATATTCTAACGAGTATCTGAAAAATAATATATTATGAATAAATTAAAGTACCGTGCGCAATAGTAGAATAAGCTATTGTATACATATACCTAATTGTAGGAGTTCTTAATGTTTTTACTATTTCGCGAGCACGGTCTAAAACTGTAATCTTATTCTCGGTAAAGAAATCTTTTATTGCAAGTTGCAGTGTATGTGCCGCACACTTTACTGATATTGTGTTTTTTCCGGAACAAAACGTTTTTGCCAAAGTTTCCACGCTTTGCTCGTAGGTATTCATCTTTAAAAACTGCTCGTCTTTTTCCGGTTCCAATAAATTTTCAGAAGAAAATAATTCTACCGCTTTTACCATATTTCGTTCGTTATTTGTAGTGATCGTGTAGATTTGATTGGTTCCAATATCAAATTGTTTTAAAACATTTTCGATCTCATGTTTTAAATTATCGGCTGTATGTCTTTCGTGCAGCTCTTTCATCGCCAACGTGTATATTTTAATCTCGTTTTTATGGATCATTTGGATGTTTATTCCAAGTATGGCTCGATCATGACGGGTCACTGTATCAATTTTTAATGAAATCAATCGTCCCTTACACGACCTTTTGATCACGTTTTTCCAAAAGTCGTATTTTTGATTGACATAATCCATTATATTGTTCGAACTGATCACTGGGATATTTAAACCTTTGAATATTTGAATATTTTAAATAATGCAAATGGTTGGGATTCTTTGGTAACAAAATCAACGCAGGCATTTGTTACTTCTTCTGCGGACAGTTTAACAGAAAATGATTTTATCTTGCCGTGAATATTTTCTTCTTTCGGTTCTTCGTCAAACTTCTCCCTTTCATCTATATATACATCTGTATGGTGCTTAACCATATGTCTTCTCAAATTCGTGAGATGTGATCCTTCAAATTTCAGTTCACATGTTTTGCATGTACTCTCATTTTTGTCCTTATCAAAACGAAAAAATTCCCGTTCGAAGATATTTCTCTTTCGACCCATGACGTTAACAAGGACACAAATTTTAAAATAAACTAATACCAATGATAAAGTAAAATTAAACTAATAAACTAATAATACCTTAATAATTTATTATCGTTTCAATTTATTCTTAAATGCCTTGTAAGCAACAGTTTATTGTCATTCCAGTTATTTACTCAAACTGAAATAGTCGTAGATACATTGTTAGGCATTGGCTGACGAGCCGCAAACGTCAGCCAATGAAACGGACGCTCACGGTCATTGAAGGCGCGCATTTCAAATAAAATAAAATGATTTGATTCAGATTGAGTAAATTAATAAGAAAATTACATTAATTAAATAATTAAATGACAGCTATCTTATACATAATAATATTATGTATAATATTATATAATAATTATAATATTATGTATAATATTATATAATAATTATAATATTATGTATAATATTATATAATAATTATAATATTATGTATAATATTATATAATAATTATAATATTATGTATAATATTATATAATAATTATAATATTATGTATAATATTATATAATAATTATAATATTATGTATAATATTATATAATAATTATAATATTATGTATAATATTATATAATAATTATAATATTATGTATAATATAATATTATTACACATATAAAACATATAAAGTCTATAATTCATTGTATATCCTTCATAAATACAAATTATTCGTAATAATATTAATAAAAATCGATGATGGTCTAGAGTGACCAAAATAAAACTCCCGCCATCGATATTGGTTACTGGTAACCAAAGCAGAAAAACAGAATTTCAGCATCCGATTTTGGTTATACTTATTGAACTATAAAATATCTGGGATGCAAATACGGTACGGAAAACGCCGGACTGGCCAGGCCAAGAGAGACAGTGGCATTGAATGGGTGTCTATCCTGTATTATACACGATCCTGTTGTAAATGTACTTCTATCTTGTAGCAAATTTGAGTATAGGCGGGTATAGACGTGTGTGTAAGAGTGAAACAGCTGTGCAACTATCTCTTTTCAACAGCGCGCCACGGCTCCTATACCCACAGTTCGTATTCCAGATATTCTATAGTTCAATAGTTATACCGTAATCGAAAAAAAATTTCCGTTATATATATTGGTCATACCGTAACCAAAAAAAATTCCCGCAAAATATATTGGTTACGCCGTAACAAAAATAATTTCCCGCAAAATATATTGGTTACGCCGTAACCAAAATAATTTCTCGTCGATGATAATGGTTATTCGTAACCAAAAAAAATTCTGGTCATCGATAATGGTTATTCGTGACCAAAAAAATTCTGGTCATCGATAATGGTTATTCGTAACCAAAATAATTCTGGTCATCGATAATTGTTATTCGTAACCAAAAAATATTTCCAATGGCAATAATGGTTATTCATAACCAAAATCATTTAAACAAAAATATTAATTCTTATGCCATAACTTTTAAGATTTAGGTTATAACAGTTATGGTCTCTGAAAAATATGCCTGCCCACTTATTGAAAGGTTTAGTTGCAAACCATATTATGGATTACTAATATCGAGTTAAAAATTTTATTGAGCATGCAAACCCCTGCCTTGTAAACTTGTATTGTTTACAGACTTCTTTGTTAAAATTATATGAACAAATATTGCGTTGCTATTGTATTAAAAAACGAAATGGGAATATAACATATTATTATTATTGAGTGATTGAGAGACCAGGTGAAATCCATATTATGCTATTATTTTGGTACATCTCATTTCTGTAACTTGGAATTTTAAAAGAGCATTTTCGGAGAGTACTATTATAAGAAAATTTTTGTATGTTCGTTTTTCACTGCAGTTCTTCAATCCTCCTGAACTGGAAAATCGCATATTCCTTTCGAAGCGACATTTCCGCCATATTACATTCCTTTTGCGTTTAATGTTACCTTCAAATGTTACAGAATATCTATCTAAGGAATATTATGTTTAGAAATATAGTCTTCTTCTTCAATGTCCCCATTGCATGTACCTCTCTTAGATATTCCTTTCTCACTCCCCATTTGAATTATTATTCTCTCTCTTTTTTATTTTCTTTATAGGTTTAAAGTCGCATTAACAACTAAAGTCACGAATGACTTTACAAATTTACAATTATTGCATTGTACTTTGAGATTATGAAAGATTTTCTACAAGATGCATACATATTACCCAATACACGCATTATACATACAAATATTAATAACTATACAATTTAGCGTATATTTTAATCACTTTTGGGAATGTAATTATGCTTCTAATATTTTCACGTGAGTTCACTATTCCATTTATGTAATTTTTAACTCGGTATTTTTTCTTACTTTCAGAGAGATGATTGCAGTAAAAAAGAACGTGGGTTATGATTTTTGTTACATAATTCGCACTTAGGTATGGTTTCTTTTACTAACAAGTGTGTAAAACAACAATTTCAAATTAACAATTTGAACTTTGATTCTACTGCTACAATAGTATTTAACAACACGGTTTCTAGAATATCTTTTTTGGCTGATAATTTTTACCAAGTAGTTACACATTTTATTAAACCCTGTTTGGATAAAAAATAGAACATCCAGTTAAAAGGTACGGGAAAGGTGGGATAGTTGATCACAGTTTTGCTATTTTACTAAAATAATGATAATTTTTTTTGTTTCTATTTAATTACTTAAGTTGTGATTCTCAGAGTATTCTCAATATACTTGTACAAATTTGAAAGTTGAAAACTAATTGTAATGACTGAATTTAAACATTTTCCGGCAATGACGTTATGCACAAGTATCCCCCATTAAAGGGGAGACTTGATCAAAAGGTTAGGGAGACTTGATCAGTGAACTTTAAGAATGACTAACACATTAATTTTCTAAAAAATATTTAGTATTTTAGTCAATAACATGAAATAAAGGGAATATCATAAATGGAAAGTAAATTATGACTAACTTAAAGGAATTACTGAAAAAATAAAATCGAAGAATGACATAAAACAACATAAATGTTATTTAAACAACATAAAACAACTTAAAAGACATTTCATTAGATATCATCTGATTCAGATGATGATGAAAAAAGATTTTCCTTCTCACTTTCCTTGCTGTATTTTTCTGCTTCATTAGCCATTTCATGGTTTTTTTTCTGGAGCTTTTTCTTCTGTTCAAGTATCCCACCTCACATACTGATCAAGTATCCCTCAATGCATTCGATTTGAAAAAGGTGAAAAAACTAAACTTGCCTTAAATATTTAGATCAATCAATAAATAGCATTAACCCTCTAGTGCATACGCCTGCCTTAAGGCGGGCACCTGTTTAACCCAGGGATTGAGAATTCTCATTTGCCAGCCTAAAAGTAGTGTCACAGCGCAGATATTGGTTTAAGAAACACGTCAATCTAAGTTTGCAATTTGACAGAAATCTAGTTTCAAGTGCATTTTTGCATTACGTACCCTGCGAAAATTATTATTATTATTATTATTATTATTTCCTCCAAATTGAAAACAGACATCGGATTCGGTCTTTTCATCCCCAAATTAGAGTAGTCTAATTTTTCCAACTGAATTAAAAATCTATGCACTAGAGGGTTAATAGACCAGATATGGCTGTTTTTACTTAATATATTTTAAATCGATGAAAATGCAACATTCAGTCGAAAAGGAGGAAGAACAAGGTGACCGAAATATTTACTTTTTGGCTGCAAATAAGATCGAAGCTTCTAACTGCACTATTCTATGCTCCCGAAAGAAAACTGCAACATGAAGTTTTGCGATAATACAAACATTACCACTATAACGTGGCAGCAGGCACAAATTGCCAATATATTAATTAAAAAATTGATGTGATCATGTATCCCCGATGATCAACTATCCCACCTTTCCCCTATTTGTGTAATTGCGAAACTACTGTATCAGTATCTACTACAGTTGGAATTAATCCAACGCATGTGACTGCCCTCGGCTATGGGTCAAATTTAAAATACTGAAAAGCGTGGAAACAATGTGTGTAACTATGTAGCAAGGCTGGAACTGTTTGTCGATTTTTTTGTTCGATTATTCGAGCACTTATTCGAAAATGCATTGAATAAAATTCGAATGTTGAAATTGAATTAGGTATGTACTCGAATCATTAAATGTGATTCGAATCTTTAAACATTCTAGTATTACATTCGAATAGTTGTGTAAATATTTGCAACGAATCATTCCGAAAGTTAATTTTTTTCTATGAATGTAAAATAATATTAAAATTCTATTGTATTTTCGCTCTAGACGTGATACTTTAAGGAACGTAACACAAAGTTTTTCAACTGAAATCATATTTTTCTAATTAATTCCCAAGTGTTTGTTGAATCAAAACGTGTTTTAGACAAAAATCAGTCAGGTTTAAGCGTAGAGGTGTTTCATAAAAGAAAACTTTCACTCTTTAAATATACTCACGTGTAATATTCGAATATTGCCCTAATTCGAATTTAGTATTCGAATACTTCCCTAATTCAAAATTAATATTCCAATACTGCCATAATTCGAATTTATTGTTCTAATACTACCCTACTCCGAATTTACTATTCGAATACTGCCTTATTACAATGTAGTATTAGTATACTGCCCTAATTCGAATTTAGTATCCAACTTTTGTCCTAATGCAAATTTAGTATTTAAATGTTTTTGAAATATTTACATATTGAAGTATTGGAATGGACCCAAATATAATCCTTAGAAGGCTGTGTGTAAAAATATCTGTAATCCAAAATCTGAAAACCAGTCTAATGTATGATTATGTTTTTCTTAATTTGGGTATCCCAATATTTGCAATGTGCTTTGTGTAAATGCATTTAAATATTTAGTAACTGTTTGGTAAACGTGTGAGGATTCTAGCTGTATAGAAGCACTTGAAAACTATGCAATCAAAATTCTGACAATGGATAGAGGGTAGTCGATGAAAATTCAATTAAAACCAAAGAATTTATCGCGTATAGTGGAGTGTGTAATAAAAGTCCTGGTGAAGTGTCGGACGGCGAGGCCGCGCTGCCTAATTTTTCGATATAAAGTGGGAATAGCTTGACAATGGAATTCTAAAATTTCCACTCGACCTATGCTACTGCTACTACTAATATACTATACAATTTGTATACATCAATGTCATTCTCAGTTTCGAGAACATAAGATAACATTTAATCATTTCAATATTATTTTCCTCGTCACCCACTCATGTCATTTTTCATAAATTTATTGTTGTGACAGCGTTTATTAGATAGATCTTTTCTTCCACGTGAATGGCACCTACTAAAATATATCATAAATTAGATCATTTAGCATTAAAAGTTTGAAAAAAAATGAAAGACAAATTTTATAAATTTACTTACTCATGCTGCACGGTTGCACGCCAATAAATTCATCGAATTTCAGGTATTTATTACGATAAAAAGTTTTATAATAATGAAAACAATTTTTTTTCTATTTATTGAACTACATTTCTGCAGTAAATAAAAAATATAAAAGTAATACAATTTTTGCATTTAAAATGCTTTTGAAAGCGGTCTTGATGACATGTTTAAAAATTCATGCCTCGCTCGTGCAGGCGATTTCAACTGTTAGACTTATCTGAAACCACAAACAGATTGTTGGTCAGTAGGTATGACTGTCGTTATCGCTCGGACTATAATTAGTGATTTATCTTCAAAATTAGTAAAATGGACGGGCAAAATGCATGAATAATGTTTTTCCGCTTTTTCCTTTGCTATTTTCGATTTTAAAAGACGGTTCCCTAGTAGCATTTATTGTTGGCATTTTGATGGCCAGCTAATTCCCAACTTGGGATACCGCGGGCCAACCAGAAATGCTACTAGGGTTAGTCTCAATGACAATACTTGGTTGTAGTCTCTGCGAGAGTCATAGTTGTGCAGAATAAGCAATCAAATTTATAAAGTAATCGGTTTTACAGATTTTTAGATTTTATCTTCACGATGTGAAAAATGCCGTTTTGAGAAAAACGTGTTTAAAGTTTTCATCTATAGAGGCCGAGCCTCTGCGCTCCCTAAAAAATGCCTCTGTAGAAGCTAAATTAATAGGAATTTTCCCTGAAAATCCAGCAGTACATTCTTGAGGATATGTACTTTCGAAAAATGTTAAAAAAAAAAAAATTTCAACCCAGCCAACCGGAATGACCCCTTAAAACGAATCCAGATAGAGTTCCAAATCGATAACATTTATATTCACGTACAAGGTGGATCTCTTTACTGGGATATTTTATTTTAACCATGTCATTCCAATTTTAAACACAGTGTTGGGTACTAATTAAAGGCAACACTTCCATAAATCCATTTTCAAAGTCTAACTCAATCAATTTTTAAATGAATATCTATAATTGTGCTTCATGCATTTGTAAAATAAATTCACCGGTATCGCGCTGCTTAAAATATGCAAGATCGGGAATAAAGAAAATATTTTTATTCCGGAAGTTAAAAGAGTATAGTAAAAAGCAGCTACATCTAAAAGAGCTAGTATTTGTATAGAAATTCTTTGCCACACATGCTGTTCAACCTCGTAATATTTCATCACGCAGGGATGTTTGCACAAACTAAGAAGTCACTTTGTTTTAAGGATTCCCTCCTGTCTGTAATTCATCATTAATAACTTTATTTTCACCAAGCCACGCTTTGGAAAAAAATTCACGCTGAAAACGCAGGACAAAAACGTTACACGGATTCTGGCGTACCTTGTTAAAGTTTCAGTAGTTTGTGATCGCAGTAACCGGGTGCAGACATGCCGGAAATTCCATTATAAAAAGCGTCTAGTACGTCCATGTTTGAATGAACTTCGACCTACAGCGTTTTTTTGCACGTTCCTGCCAGAGTGCGCTTTGTAAGCGTTTTGAACTATTCGACCCAATAAAGCGTTAGGATTCACAACCTTTTGAAACCTTTCAATCACTACCATGAAAGCACAAATAAGGAAAACAAAATTTATGGCAGTTTGTATTTTAAATTTTCCGGACTACGTAGTTACGATTTTACGATTCGAAACAATTCTGTTTTTGTTATTATCAATTAAAAACTGTAGAAGCAAAAAAAAAATAGTCGACCGTCGAAGTGCCTAGGCCGGGATTCGATACCGGATCTTCTGCTTCCCGGGCGACTGGTTTAATCAGTAGAAGCTCTATCCAAGGGCAGACGTGTAGGGATGTTGTGAATTGAAGTAGAGACTAACTAGATGGCAACGCTAGACTTAGGGATTCTTCCTTAGCACATATATATAGATTGAGTTTTCCTTTGTAGTTTTAGTTTATGGATATATAGCCGCAATCAGAGATTAAGGGGTAACACCACTGTAACAGCTTGAAAAATAGCGTTTTTTTGGCAATTTTTCTTGGATGGAAGGAAAGGTAATAGAATAACTATACTGGAGGAAGTTATTAAGCACATATTTTGTTATTAAAAAAAAAAAGTTATTGAGAAATATTACAAAATGGCGGCACTGAAGCCATTCTCGTGAGGCATGTTGAAGTTTTAGCGCTCTGCGGTACGCAGTGTAGCTGGTGCAAATTTGAATTTAAAAAAAAAACAAAAATATGGCTTAAATCTACATGTTTATAGCTAGAGAAATACGTAGGGATTTTAAAAATATTGATTTTTGTGTGATTGGTGAGCATTTGAATGAAAAACGTTCAATTTTCTATAAAAAGAGGGCAATCATTTGTTAATAAGTAATGTTTAAATTAACTTATCGAAAATCCCGTACGTATTTCTCTTCAAAATGTTATTTTAAAGATATTGTTAAAGGGTCGAATGAAAAGAATGAAAATTGTTGGAGTTATGCTGCGTGCCGTGTTGAAAAATCATGTTTCAAGAAAAACGCGTTTAAAGTTTTGAAATGTGTTATAGACATGAAGAAATGAAATGTTGCCGCGAACATACTTTTATTTGGAAATGCTTCTATCTGAACATAACAACTTTCCAACGACATCCGTTGTGTATTAGAGAAGTTAAAAATCAAAAGGTAGAACATTAGGTTGTACCTTCCTATCAAGAGACACGGTAGTGTCTCGCGCCAAGTATATATATGTATATATGCGCAGCGCGAGCACAGAGTGTCTCTATTACGCGACGACTCGCTATTCTGAACCCTGATATTTCCGAATCTCAATAACGGCTGATCCGATTCGATTTTGAATGGTCTTAATGGATAGTCTGGGTTTGATTTACATAAGAAAAGTGTCTTCGTTTTGTTCCTACGTGCCTTATGAGCTGAGATATTTCGTTGTAAAGTGGCGATTTCCCGATTTTCATGTTCGTAAAAATTCAGCATCGTCCTGGTAAAGTGTAGGCAAGAGGGGAACATGAAAGGGAGAGAAATGTCTCTCAGGCACGTCGTTCATTGGATCGTGGTGTAACTTGATACACTCTGTTCTCGCGCAGCGTGTATATCTATATATTGATGTGGGTTCGGCCAATCGCGTAACAAATAGTCACGTGACAGCTAGCAGAAAGCACGTCTGTAGAGATATAAACGTAACCTAGCTAGTATTAAAGATATTAAAGAACCATAACCTGCGAAGTGTGAAATAAGGATATTGTCAAAATTTTTGAAATCTCACGCCTTTTTACACGACATAGGACACCGAATTATTGTCTCAATTAACAAGGTAAGTCACCAAAATTTTTTAATAGACTATTTATATACAGCTTATAGAAATGGAGGGGACGCATAGACTTGGAAGTTGTCTGGAGAAGGTTCGACAGATTAGCGTCTTCTTTGACACAAGTTTCTACAAAATAATATATTGTTTTCATACCATCAGACTATTTTTACATTAGAGTTTTTATGTAAAACTTGTAGAAATGAAGGAGATGCATAGGCTTGAATAGAAATAAAGGAGACGCACAGGCTCGGATAAAAATGAAAGCGACGCACGGGCTTGGACAGGAATGAAGGGCATACACAGGCTTTGAGGTTGTCCGGAGGAGGTTATTAGATAGAGTAATAAGGTAAATCGACAAAATTTTTCAAATTAGCGTAGCATTGATATTTAACCCTTAACTGGTATCCTGGGGTCACTCATTACCCCCGGCACGCAGAGTTCGCTGTGAAACTTTTGGTTGTCTAAGTTTGTAAACTGAATTTATAATTAACTTTGTAGTAATACTTTAAATTTCTACGTTTCTATTATTTTATATATTACCTAAGAACAAAATATTCATAGAGGTTCTTCTAGTGTCGACTTTATAAGTTTCTGTGCCCTTTTTTATTTGGGGTCTGCCACGACCCCAGTATACCAGTTACGTTTGAAAATAACAGTATACCAGTTAAGGGTTAAGCAAATTATGGCGTACTGCTTGCAATGTCGAGTAAGTCACATTAGTGAAGAAAGTACGCTGAATATGCATCTCCCTCGATACTTTCCAAACTTTTGTGAAACATATTTTCACATAAGATTTGAAATCTCTGAAGTATTATGAATATAATATTTTATTAAAATCCACAGTAGTTCCTACGCTATTCATTAATTTGATTAGTTTCCCATGAACAATATTTCAATTCACCAATAAACATACTAATTTAATTTTATTCCAGCACCAATAAATTGTGTGTTAAAAATATTGAATCTCTTTGTTCATTTTCGATAAATTACCATTAGTATTTAAATTTCCTCCAACAAGACATTCTGCGCTCTCACTTCCTTCGGGCACATTTTGTAGTCTCTACATTTACTATTACAAAGGGCCACTCTATTTCTATATGTTCTACGTAAAGTTGTAACTAAAATGTGGATTTTATATATTTACAGATAATCTACGTTAGAGAAAAAAATTTATTGTGACATAGTATTATATTAATTAAACGATTTTATTCAGCTTCAATCCTCTGTTTGCTTCCTGTATGTTTGCTTCATGTCTGAAAACTCAAATTTAAACCAATTCCACCAATCCAATTGTCTGGTAGCTTTGCAGGCGTGCGTAGTTTAGAAGGCAATATAATATTTCACTTAATATTAATAATACACCCGTGGGGTTAAAAAATTATACAGCCATAATAAACACTATAAAATGTGTGAAATCTCCACAAAATTACTTTTTTTAAAAAAAGGTACAAAAAAGAGCGCAAAGTATATATTCTCATAAAAAAGAATCCCATTTAAAAACATTGTCGTAAATTAATATAAATTTATTAATGTGCTATATTCAACTTTACAAAAGTAATGATATACAACAATTGCGCCAATTATCACACTGGCTATTTACACAAAGAACAAAATGTATTCAATAATATTAAGCAGATATATTTTTATACAAATAAATATTTTAATACGAATAAATATTTGATTCAAAATACTTGGCGCTGCGCCCCGAATTAGTGTTGCTAAATTCAATAAATATGTATAAATTGCATTAATCCTTTTCTTTCTTTCTTGTACGTGCGTGCGTGCATGCGTGTGTGTGTGTGTGTGCGTGCGTGCGTGTGCATATGCTACGTATGGTATTAGACTTAAATATATGTAGAATAAATCTGACTGCGTTTCTAATATGTGTATGTATATGTATTTTATATTGTAATGGAGTTGTTGTAAATTATTAATTAATACTAAGGCAATTAACATTTTTTCGGTTGCGCAGCGTCAAGTATTTTGAATCAAATATTTATTCGTATTAAAATATTTATTTGTATAAAAATATATCTGCTTAATATTATTGAATACATTTTGTTCTTTGTGTAAATAGCCAGTGTGATAATTGGCGCAATTGTTGTATATCATTACTTTTGTAAAGTTGAATATAGCATATTAATAAATTTATATTAATTTACGACAATGTTTTTAAATGGGATTCTTTTTTATGAGAATATATACTTGGCGCTCTTTTTTGTACCTTTTTTTAAAAAAGGTAATTTTGTGGAGTTAATTTGACGCCGGTAGTCGTTTCGAAGCAGTCCGACGCGCTTGGGGAGGAGCTCGAAATTTCAAGGAAACAAATTTATTTCAACTAATACAGTTTTTCCCCATATTCTAGAAGGTTCAAAACATCTTTTAAGCCAATAAAAAAAATCAATTTTCCGAAAAATTTACAGTGGTGTTACCCCTTAAAGTGAACAGGTATAATGAAAGTTTAGTTTGGAATAAATATTAGGTATATTAATTTAAAAGGTGTATCCATTAAATACCATTCCTATCATCATCCACAAAACGTCGACTCTTCTTTGTCAAGTCTATTATATTGTAATGAACGGGCGCCATCTGTCTGCTAATCACAAACTAGGCCGTTCCTGATCAGTTATTTCTATTTCAGATTCGATATTTTATAAGAACTATTTGACAGGAGCTAGGTATTGAGGAAAATTTCCTCAAATATTTACCGGTAATTCGACACTTTTTTACCGGTAATTCGGTAAATTACATATATGTACCAATATAGCGCGTAAGGGAGAGTGGGGTAAATACGAACGCGGGGTAATCGCGAATTCGATGGTACGGCGTTTTAATAAATAAAAACGATGTTCCCTCTCCACTAGCTAATAGTTTAGGTCGTATCCAACGCCAGGCAGAAAATAATAAATACAGAACGCTTATGCTGTTCAAGATAACACAATTTATTATTTTCATCATGTTTCATGTAATATTTTGTCCATTTCAATTGCATATAATTACTGTTGAATTAATGATACAATTGTTTTTCTTTTAAGTTTGAATAAAACACTTTTTTACCAATATTTTGTGACCAAGGCCTTGCTTGAATTATGATTCTAATCTCTGAAATAAATTGATTTTATTTTTTGATGTCGTGGGGCAATGACGAACAACTCGGATGGGGTAATCTCGAACCTTAGAGATAAGCAACGATAACCGATTTTGATGAAATTTTCAGCATGTATAAAACTTACTTAAATCTACAAAACGGATTTCTGAATTTTCATTGCAGGCTCAGACAGAAAAAGTTTAAAAAACGACCTTTACTATCTTTTTTATATACCGACCAATTGCAATTTTTTTCTAACGCACAAGAAGATTAATTTGAAAAATACATTAGGAATAGGTTGTAGCAACATTGTTTATGAGTTGACCATTGCAGCCGCGCTTTCTGTGCGACTTCTGCGATATTTAACACTCTGTTCGTGATTACCCCACGGCAGTCACGGACACCAAGGGTTTTTATTTTTCACTATAAAGTTGATTTTTATTATAATTTTTCAAAAAATCGCCACAGGACTTTATAGATGAATAGTTTAAGTTTGTTTGTAAATAATAAACAAATTCATTTCTCATATAGTTTTCGTTTTGTTTGCTTTTTTGCTTAGGTGTTCGTAATTCCCCCACTCTCCCTTATATGCGTTTTACGCTACGTCCTGATTAGATGTCGCACAGCGACAAAATTGTTATCGTCCGACCAACCGACCAACACGACTATAACCAAACAAAGGATTTTCTATGGGCTTGTCCAAATTGTCAAAGCGTGCGATGCGGCAAGTTCGTATATGTCGGACGTTGTGTTTGAATTTCAAACCAGTTTGTTTTTTTGTCGTATCGCACGCACGATGTCGTAAAGCGGTCTGTAGACGCTCAATATTATTGTGCGATATATTGCACAATATTTTGCTGTGTGGCCCACACGGTCAATAATATTGTGCAATATTGAATATTCCTTTCAATATTATCGCCCAACTTTTCAATTTTATTGTGCAACATTCCAATATGATCCACAGACGGTCAATAATAATGTGCAATATTGAATATTGTGCAATTATATTGAACGTCTACAGACCGCTTAAAACGCGATGGATAATTTCGACAAAGACATCTTGTAAACTAACTGCGAAAGCGGTTGCAAATAGTACTCTACAGCCGGCCGTATATGAACACTGTCGCATTGTCATACGACCGACTGAAATCGGTCGATTGGACGACAACGATTTTGTCGCTTTGCGACATTTAATTAGGACGTAGTGTTATACCTACGCCGCGCAAGTAAAAGATGCAAGTTACGGTTGCTCGGCCACCGGCGAGTGGTGGGAGATCGAAACAGTTGACAGTGACAAGCTGGGCTGTCCACGACCAAATCGTTGATTCATTTTATACGAACTAATGTCTTTAACGAAGATTAGCATTGGCGGATCCAGAGAGGATAAATAATAATAATAAAATATATATAATAGTTATTTACTTTTACACGTTCCGAAAAGAAAGGCTCCTGGATCCGCCACTGAAGATGAAGTCGCGATTAGGCGACGAAAGTTGCAATAAGTTATGTTCTTTGCGTGCGTATTTATTAAAAAATGTTGATAAATAAAAAATATTATAAATGGAGAATAGTTTTATTTGCATTTATTTTTTATAATGATTGATTAGACTTTTTTGTAATATTTTTTATTCTATTTTCAATACCTTAAAAAATACCGGTAAACCGGTTTTGATTGAAAATTCTACCGAATTACCGGTAATTGAAAAAGTCGGTAAATTTGCAATCCCTAACTGGAGCGCATTTCGGGATTTGTTGAAATTTTGTTAAGGTGCGTTCGGGCCAAACGAACGAATGCTCGCTCGTCCCCCACTTCGATAAAATCCAAGTGATGAAGAGCTGCAAGTGAAGACTGTCGTTTACACTAAATGGGCACGAATTTTGTCGAAGTGGGTGGCAAATGAGCATTCGTTCGTTTGGTCTAAACGCACCTTTAGAGCACGGATTTTGAAAAGCCTGCTTATTCTATTCAAAGTTTAATTTACATGCTTATAGAACAGTTTTGTAAATAAATGTAGGGGAGACCGGGGTAAGTTGATACAGAGGCAGGTTGATACAGACGAATTATCTCGACACTGTATATATATATAGCTCCTTGTGTGTGAGATATGTGAAGCTTCTTGATCAATTCTTTACTACGATCTAGCGTACGTCTGTGTACCTTGACTTTAGCAATCCATTTTTAACTGTTTTAGTTTCTATAGAGAAAAAGTAAATAGTTGTGTTCACTTTCCAATCCGTCTTGAGACGGGGTAGATAATTTTATCACTCAAATTAATTGGGCATCACCCCACACAGCACCATAACATTGCAGCAACGTCTCTGCAATATCGCGGTGCAAGATTGCAATGTTGCACCATAACATTGCAGAGACGTTGCAGGTTCAGTCCTATGTCCGCTTTCGCAATATTGCAGGTGTGTACTTTTGCAATGTTGCAGCAGCATTGCAAACATGTAGTCCTGCAACGTTTCGGCAATGATTCTGCAATGAAACGGCAAAATTGTAGCAATGATCCTGCAACTCTTCGGAAATATTGCGGTGCGAGATTGCAATGTTGCACCGTATCATTGCAGGGAAGTTGCAGGTTCACTCCTACGCCCGCCTTAGCAATATTGCAGGAGTATATTCCCGCAGCGTTTCGGAAATTTTACAGCAATGGTCCTCCCACCGCAACGTGTCGGACAGTGAGGGACGCAATAACATGAATGTGTGCAGAATCGTAGTAGTATAACGCCCGTGTGTCTTTTTCTCATAGAAAATATTTTTATCCCAAGGGGATTCGAAGCCAGGACCTGTAGCATCGTAGGCGAACACTTTACCGCCGCAGCTACAACCGCTGATTGAAAAGATTTCTTACGTATTCGAACTTATACTCCTACCGTGCCAAACTTTAAACTCAAATTATTAAAAAACGGAGGCTCATTTGACAAACCTATTGGGATTTTTAACACTGTAGGTGCAGACTCTAACTTTAACCCGGTGTCATTTTAGGTTAGGTTGGAAAGTAGTCTTTAGACTGAACCTTTGCATTTGTCTTTTCATATCTCTTTTCTCTTGCTTGATTGTATATACGTGTTTGTGCAATAAAGACGTTTAATAATACTAATAATAATAATAATAATTTCACACATTAAAATATATAGTATCTACTCTATCTAAATAAATTAAATTCATTTTCAAATCTCTTCAATAATTTAAATTCATGTACAAACAACTCTCACAATAACACTTTTTTCATATCTTCAACGGCCAACGAGAAATTTTAGTATATCCAGTTATGTGAAACATGTTGTAGAATCTACTTGACGTCATATTTCACATTTTGTTAAAGTCATAGTTGCTTCAGAATATTGCTGTACTGTCTCTACAAAATTTCCACTACAGTATTGCACGGCAATATGTAGGCAATTTTGCTGTGTCGTTGCCACTGAAACATTGCACAACGATTTGCGCGCAATATTGCCGAAATATTGTAGTATCATTGCCAGTGGAACATTGCACGTCGATGTGCGCGCAATATTGCCGAAATATTATAGGATCGTTGCCAGTGGAACATTGCACGTCGATGTGCGCGCAATATTGCCGAAATATTGTAGGATTGTTGCCAGTGGAACATTGCACGTCGATGTGCGCGCAATATTGCCGAAATAATCAAGGACTGATACAAAATCTTGAATTGAAATTTGTAAAATATTAAATATTAAGTTGACAATTTACAAATTAGAGGGGTCTAAGTCAACAATTCATAGCAGACAAAAAACGTCTTAAGGGGGATGTTCGCGCGTAGCCACGATGAGACTTGACCTCTGCGTGTCGACTCAACGGAGGTTGTAAAGCTCCGCTACAATTTTTACCGACACCGAAATTACACGGATCACTACTCGTTTTACTGAAGTAGGGCTAGTAAGTTGAATACAGAATGTAAAGAAAACAGTGGACTGGTGTATAATTAAAATCAAGTAACAGGTATAACAGATTAAAACAATGACTTGTGAATAACGTATATAAGTATTTTGCGCTAACCGTTCTGCGCTGATGGATTGACGCTAACCGTGTTGCGCTGACGGGAGCTGATGTTTCAAGACTGATTTTGTGGACTCCTCCGATGTATGAAGAAGAGTCTGACAGTGGCTGTTTTGACCCGATTGGCCGACATAGTATTGATGTCAACGAATCAGGTAATTTCCCTAGCACAAATCGCGCCACCTATTGCCTGTGCCCTTGGCGCGCCTTTTCCGGAAAAGGGGCTCGATTTGGCGGGAATCATTCTGGCCGGAATTTTGGCGGCAAGGTATTTCTAAAGGGTCAAACTAAATAAACGACTGCACTACGTCTATAAGAGTACTAATAATTATTCTGACTACGTCGCTTTTTCTAACATTAGATCTCAATGTAAATTATTATCGAAGAATTGCTGGAATAATTATATTCGTAGGATTGAGTCGTTTATCCTGCATAATGTTAATGCCTTCTGGAATTTTGTAAATTGTCATCGAGTCGATAAATCGACACCTACTGGTATGTACTTTGATGGTGTGTACCTCGTTGATCAGTCTGAAATTGCCGAAGGTTTTGCCTCTTACTTTAAATCGGTTTATCAAGAAGACAATAATATTCCTTTTGTAGGCGCTAAAAGCGCTCAGATAAGGGAGACGGCCTATGGTGCGAGTGAGGCCCATAAGGTGGCGTCGTTTAAGTAAGGAGTTTGGGACTGAGACTGGGGGGGAGTCGGCGGTAGCCGAGGTGGCTAAAGGTGGGATCTCCTACACGCGATTGGTCGCTGCGATTGATCGCAGCGACTGGTCGCAGTATACTGGTGCAATGGGAAAGCATGTATCTGTTCTCCTACATGCGACTGCGATCGTCGGGTATGCGCCAGACGTAGGCGCCTGATGCGAGTCTGTTTGAGTACCAGCCTAGGCTACTCGAGAGTCAACACAATGCGAGGAGGGTCTGTTTCCCATTATACCTGGTCGCAGGCTCGGCACTGCGACTACCGATCGCTAGACTCCTCCGGGAGGGAGTCTAGCGACCAGTCGCACTGCGACCCATTGCCCCAGTGTGACAAAATCTCAAGAAATAAGGAAAGAAGTCAGAATTCAAAAGATATGTATTTTTATGTTACCTGTAGACTACTAATATGAGCACCTAAAAACGGTTAAAATATCATGACGCCTACTTCTGATCTGTGTACAAACACGTGTCTGTGATTGTATGTATTTTTCGTGCAGAATTTTAAATCGAGTCTTTTAATTTTTGGTGATATAAAAGAAAACAATTTTTGGAGCCCCAAAATAAGTAGTGTCGATTCTGTTAAGTAATAGCAAATAATTAGTTACTTCGCGAATATTTTGCAGTTATGGATTAAATACGTGTATTCTATGTCGCACAGTGGGGGTAAATCCCCAAAAATGGGAAAAATGTAACATCCTGTATTTTGCAATTTAAAAATGCCGAATATTATTAAGGAAATTGATACTAAAAGTGTTAATATATAAGTTTGACGTTATTTAAGAAAATAACGTCAATTCGTCATGAATTAGCGTCAATAGTTCCAATAAAACTACAAGAATTTGATAAATATGCCATGGAAAGTGCAGTATTCCTATCGACACACGCGCGAAGTTCCATGATGTAGCGTGATGAGTGATGCCCTAAACGGATTATTAGCGGGCCACGGTTTACTAATGCCTAAAGTTCTTAAAGACCCCACCACGTGGTTGTTTGCCATTTAGAAATGTGGCAAACGGATATTGTAGAAACGTTCTTAGGAAAATATGAATATTACCGCTTGTAAACAACGAATGAATTGCATCTCGCTGTGAAAAATTCATCAGTGTGATCGGTTAGAGCCAGTGATGCCAGATCGAGGATGGGTTCCCTCGCGAATTTCCCCCACCTCGCGTACACTAAGCCGGAGCAGCGTGTTCGTGAGCTCGGCACTTCGGAGTCCAACTCACGGACATGCTGCTCTGGCGTAGTGTGCGCGAGGTAGGGGAAATTCTCGAGGGAACTCTCCTCGATCTGGTATCATTGGTCAGAGAGTCTCGCCAGGGTCGCGGTTATGGTCCCGCGAGCCGGTGGTAGACAACGGTACGTGCCGGTCCCAAGTCCCTGTGTAGCACCAGGTAACAGAGCAATCAACGGATTAACTCAAGGCGAAGAAAGTTCAAACCCCTGCAAAAAAACGGAACGGTGTCGATTGTCCCTGTTCGACACTAGGTACACAAATTCTTCCCGACGAACGCTTCGAAAACAAGCAATTATTGCCTATCGTAAACGAATGAAGAAATTTCGCTTCGAAAAATTCTAAATTACCGGTTGTAAAAAATAATTGGAATTTCCGCCTCGCTCTGAGCCCATTTTTGTCCCACAAGGCAAAACATGCAGAAATATTTGTAAACCTGTATCCATGTTATCCTATATACCAAACACTGTTCACAAAGTGTTGATACATTCCTGCCAAAATATATTATATTTTGGCAACCTTGCAATCGGCTAATTAGGTGGAGAGACCCAAGATGAAGTCAGAAATAAAGATTTTAAAAATTATAGAACAAATTGTAGGTCAAAAGATTCCGACTGGAATACAGAAGGTGCTTTGAACTTTTTATGCATTTCTGTAGATCCAGTAATAGTTTTCTATCTTTGCCGAAAGAAAATCAAACACCTTTTTTATAAAGTAGCTTAATATGATTCTGCATTTTTTTATCTTTGCATACAGAAAGGAATATTTCCTGGATGTTTCATAGTAACAACAATATGCCGGAAGGCGAATATTTTATTATTTCAAATTAACGTGTAAGAAACATAATTTTTCTATGGTCTCAGGTAATAATTTTGATCTATTACTGGTAACGAAATCGTCCGATCGCGTCCGAGTTTTGCCGAGTCGACCTGAAATCAAATTGCCCGGTTATGGCGACTATGCTTGTAGCCCGAATCGAGTCTCGGGACCCTGCCCGATCCCGCCCGAAAGTTTCCGGCCCGTCCCGAGCACACCCCTGGTCGCAGGCGAGGAGAATCAGCCTAGGGCCAGTCGCTGGGTCAAATCGCTGCGACCAATCGCAGCGACCAATCGCGTGTAGGAGATCCCACCTTAAGGCGGCTGGCCAGTGCGCTTGCGGTTCGAGAGATCGCGGGTTCGAATCCCGTTGAGGCGACTTCCCTTTTTTCCGGCTCCTACACTTTTAATATCGATTATAATTATTCTAGTGATGTATCTAACTTATATATTGACATTGGTGAGGTTTTTGAATCCTTAAATGCTCTGGATACTAATTCTAGTCCTGGTGACGATGGTATTCCACCGATTGTGTTTAAATCTTGTAGTTTTGTAGTGGCTAGAATCTTGTGACTTATTTTTAACAAGGTCCCTGTTAATTTTAGTTTTTATTTCTAGTACTTTGTTCGACGAAACAATGAATAACCTGAAGAATTTGTCTGAGGAAAAAGCTTACTTTTTATTTCACACGTTACAACTCTTTCAATTTTTCATTTTTTTTTTCATTAAACTGGACCAAGCCCAGCGCAAACTATCTAACTTTAAGAAACTTCTATTTTTATTGCAATCAGATGATTGTGGTAGGTGCTACACATCTCGCAATAGGATTCAACAATAATAAATAAATAATAAGAAGGATTGACGTAAAAAAAATTCTACAAGTTTAAAGATGCCTTCTCCTTATTATTATTATTATTATTATTATTATTAATTTACGGGAAATCCCATAGTATACGAATTAATATACAGTAAAATTACAGAGTCCGAGCACAAATATATAAAGAAAATGGATTTCTTTAAGTTGATTTTACCGCCTCCAATCGCCGGTAAGGCAGATTGTCGTACGCAGCGGATAGAGAAAGGGCCTTACAAAGAGGCACGTGTAAAGATATACCGTTGCCACGATTATTAATAAAATAGAGCATTTAAAGTGTGTAAAGAGGAACTGACCGTTAAAGAATAGACTGTAATTGTCGTTTCTCTATTTTCAGGTAGGGATTTTGTACATAGTGTAAATTAGCATGTAAATAACAAAATAAACTCTATTTTCAGAGCAATACGTGGTCTGTTCTTCATGGTAGATCCCTTACGATTAAATAATATTATAAATATTTAGATAGTAATTAGTGTGTAATAAGATTAATTAAGAAGTAAACATTACAGGAACAACCTTGGCATCACAAGCAACACAGACAGCTGTTGAAACCGGTTTTTGTTACTCTATATGCATATATAACGACGTCCTTAACGAATTTAGGGACGCCAAAAATTATACCCCTTATATCCCAAAACAGTTTAATCCAATATGACCAACAGCTTTTTCAAAAAAATTCTTAGATATCAGTTACTTTTTGGGCTGTTAAACGAGAATCCCCTCTTAATTAATCATAGTAATTTTTACACATCTATGCTACTATAATGATCTGAAAGAGTGAAGTACAAAAATATGGTAAATGTGATATTTGTCAAACTTTTTATATTAGAAGTTGTCTCAATAAATTGTCGTCACTCTGTTTTATGAATGACTGGTTCCAGGTACGTACGATTGACAGTAGAAGCAATTTATTACCTTTCTTCCTTGCTATATCTCACAATGCTTCATTTGTATTCTATATTCAAACTTAGTTTACTTCCATTTATATTCATTTTATGGAAATTAAGTGGTGCGCAATCCATGACGAATAACATTTTTCAAACCCAACGTTCTCTTAACCAACCGTTTAGCTGTCGAAATGAAGCACAGAAGGCTAGGTATCGTGAAAAGTACCTCCTATGCAAAATACACGATACTTCACAGTGAATCACTTGCAAGAGGGTTCAGAAGCAGACCGTGGTGCTAATTAGAATAGTAAGGAACGATAATTTTTCTTAGAAAAAGTGAATGGGCAGGTTTTGCGAAGCGAGGCGCTGCTGAAGCATGAAGCTTCTTAGCATTCAGGATGCGTGAAACGGAAAGCAGACGAAAAGTGAAACAGAGAAGGCTCTTTGGGTCTCTAATGAAATTTTTGAGCATTTAAACCTATCAGGAGGATTGTTTTTCCTTTATGGTGGCGCGTCAATGTTTTCTGCGCGACTTGCTCCGCAATTTCTCTGTTAAAAGCAAGCCGCGGCATTATTTTCAGCGGAACAAGAGTTGCATCGTGGGAATACCTTCGATCTTCCAAACGCTCTATACGATTCGATGCTTTATTGGTTAACTTTATTCATTGAAACGTTAGCAGCGAAGCGAAACGCAGCGCGGCGCAATCAATGCCTCAGTGGTGGTTGCATAGTTTGTGGATCTCAATTTCCGCATCAGTTTAGCTCGCTCTTTATACCGGCGGCCAGCACGTAAACCGTGTAGAGATTTTAAAACGAAATTCTCGGCGCTTCTATACACCATGCGCCAGCCGCCGAAAAATTAGACGGTCCGCCTCTGGTACGCGCTCCTCTGCACAGGATGAAGCTTTTCGCACGGAACGAGCTCTCATCTGCGACCATAAAGCTCTGGAAAAGTGTAAAGTAAATTGTTCCTGGGTCCTGCTAGCTACTACAGCTCCAAACGGAGATTAAAAGAATCGAAAAGTAATCCGTTTCTGGCGCAAAAAGGGTCGATCTTGACTGTTAGCATAGCTGCCAGAAGATCAAATGTCAGCTGAACGTGTGCTTTTCACTTGCAAGAGAGAAAGCAAATATTTCATTCAAGGGGTGGGGATAGAATTTAGGTGAACGTTGAAAAGTCTGCATTCTTACAATTATAGTAGGGGAGAGGTGCTATAAAAGGGACACTTTTGTTTAGCGTCCATTTCTGACAATATCGTCATAGGTATTTGAAAAACAACTACACCACAAGAAAGTGCCTTTATTTCCCTCCAATAAAAGTATATTGCAAACTCATCAATTGTAATAGAAATTAACAAAATCTTCGATTTACAAAAAAGTGGGAAATGTCCCTTTTACGACTAGGTGGTTTTAAATGGGACAGTATAAGTCATGAAAGGGACACGTTAATAAAAATAAACTTATTAAGTATTACAATTATAATTCTAAATCTCAATGATACAAAACAACGAAATCTACGAAAAAATTAACTCTTTGTAGAATATATCATCAATATTTTATTATTAGTGACACATGGAACAGAAAAAAAGTGATTGTGCCTTTTATTCCGCATGACTCATTGGCCCATTTACCGCAAGTTCTGCGGCTGTAGAAAAATTTCTTTCATGTTGAGTGGATGTTGGTTTAATTGTATATAGAGTATCGGCGATACGAAGAGAAAAGTTTATAAACAATCGCGCAATTTGTACATACTGATAACATTTATCACTGATTGTACCATGTGTTTACATTGGCAAAATTGTAAAAATTGTAAAAAGTGTAAAATGTGTAAAAAGAATAAAAAGTGTAAAAAGTGTAAGAAGTGTAAAAAGTGTAAAAATTATAAAAAGTGTAACAAGGAACACTAATAATACATATAGGGCGGTATTCATAAACGTGTCTTAAGATTAAGCAAATGCTTAAGCATTCGGCATCCTTTACTATGCTACTAGGTTAGTAGAGGATGCCGCATGCTTAAGCATTTGCTTAATCTTAAGACACGTTTATGAATACCGCCCATAGTGTCCAGCAGTACATGTGTATGAGAGGGACAGCCATGAAACGGTTGTCCCATTTAAGACTTGTTATGCTGTCTCCTTTACGACTACAGGGTGATTGGGACGAAACGCCTGATTCGCCTCGCAACCGTGACGAGTTAACCCAAACCCCCGTGGTGTCTCTCCGAAGGCTTTCGACCCTCGGACGGGGTTGGAGTACCTATTAGGAAGTGAGAAATCTTCGAATTCCTCATTTCTCATCAGATCTATGCGAAAGTGACGCCAATGAATTCCTGGCGCTCCGTCGATTAAAATCATACCAAACATCATGCAAATCGGACTACTTTGACACAAGCTATTTTACATAAGGAACACAAATAGCTTGTGTCAAAGTAGTCCGATTTGCATGATGTTTGGTATGATTTTAATCGGCGGAACGCCAGGAATTCATTGGCGTCACTTTCGCACAGATCTGATGAGAAATGAGGAATTCGAAGATTTCTCACTTCCTAATAGGCCCCTTTACACGGTCGGTCTTGCGCGCGGTCCGGCCCGCGGGCCGGACCGCCACACGCCGCGCGGCCCGCAAAAGTACGTGAAGCCGGATCGTGGCGCTCCTTCGCGCGGTCCAGAAGGTCGTACCCGTCACTACTTAGAGACAGCGAGTTCGGGCTCCCATTTCTACGTCGACTCCACATGATTTTTACACGATCCACCGCAGTGGTGTATTGTGTACTACTTATTCGATGTATATCATCGATCTGCGAAAGGATCGCGATATACGTTCGCGAAAAGTATACAAATTCCTCGATATGCCTGGCTTATAGAGGATATCATAAATGCTGTTACTGTAGGGTACACTGAAACCTCTGTTTTTTGGAAGCTACATTTGGTTGACCTGAAGGTGCTATAAATTGTGGAAATGGTTTACGACTCAGTTATAACGACTGTAAAATTTTACAAGGGTACTTTAAAAAATGTCCAAGTGTTTCCCCGACAATGCGATGACAAATGAAATTGCAGTTAACACATTACCTGTTGTGACGATCATAATTATTACTATCAACGGCAATAATTACCATGTCACTGGTTGTTTTAATATAAAAACTAATATTAATAGACAATAAATACACATGGGTATGCAAGTGATGTTATATGTAAGATAAATGATGAAGAGGTGTAATGGTTCAAGATGTTTTGAAGGAAGGGTGTAGTCTTCTGATGGCGCGTGATGCAGGTCATATTTTTCACCCACGCTCTTGCGTGGCGCGTCAGAAAGCACCACACTCCTGCACGCGCGCCAGAAAGCACCACGCTCCTGCCCGCGGTCCAACCTACACTCCAGAAGAATTTACGTAAGAGACAGAAGAGGTAGTTAGAAAAGGACAAGACGGCACTTGAAACTAGGCTCGTCGCGCGCCTGGCAGCCAAGACTCCAGAGGCAACGCCGTCGATAACCCGTTCCTCGATGGGTTTCAAGGACTTGGACCCTCGTGATCAGGGGGGGCCGTAAAATGTTGCCCCCTAAGTCGTGGCGAATCGAAAATTCTACATTTCGCACCGGATCTTGGCGAAAGTGACGTAGATCGTTTCCTTATGTTTTTCCAATGAAAATGGTCCAAAAACGACACAAATCGGATTGTAATTAAGGAATCTTCATAATAAATTGATTTCCATAACTTCGTTAAAAATAGTCCGATTTACATGAAATTTGGTATAATTTTCATTTGAAAAACGTAAAGAATCCATCGGTATCACTTCCATATCGATACGATAAAGAATAAAGTATACAGTTTTTCTGAAACAGGTATTGGGTCATTCCACGCCAACTCAGACACTTTTCGGAGTAACATTTCGGATTTTGGTACAACTCGGATATGTTGTAGTCTTTAGTGATGCATAAACATATCTCGAAGGATTTTTGAAAATTTCAAAAATTGTGGATGTTACAGCTCTTTGAAATATAGTGTTTACTTTTTTTCTAAAAATTGTAACTCTTGAACTAACAAACCGACAAAAATGACCTTTTGAGTGCTTGCAGTGGAGATATAAGAGTACCTAATAAAAATTATTTCACTGAAAAAAGACAAATTTTTAACCATTTATTTTGCAATTCTTGTAAACAAATGCAATTTTATAATTGAAGGCAACTTTTTAAAAAATTGAAAAAAATAGGAGGATATAGCCCTGTTTGTCCTCTTTATGGACATGTTTGGAACACGATGGAGACTTTAAAATTGGCCAAATGAAAATTATTTGAATGGAACGCTGCGTCAAGTCACACCGGTTCTACTGGCAGAGCCGTGCGGTACTCGCAGCGGCCAAGCGGCTATATCTGCTATTCTTATACAGTGTTCTCTAATATGGTAAATATTTGTAAAAAACTGAAGAAGGGAAACTTTTACTGTTTTTTATACACAACATAGTACGGTAACTCAATTTTTGGTGTTCGCAATATTTTTCTTGAAACGAGGGTGACCTTCAGTTTTTTAAATGGAATGCTATATGTTTGATTATCCAATATGAAAGCGATTGTCAAGACAAATTCAACCATATGGTATACTTTGACCTTCAAGGCTACACAAGGCTAGGAATGAAATAAATATATCGAACTATCTATGTAGTAGATTGAACTTCTTCCTTCATTCCTAACTTTGTGTAGCCTTGAAGGTCAAAGTATACCATATGGTTGAATTTGTCTTGACAGTTGCTTTCATATTGGATAATCAAACACATAGCATTCCATTTAAAAAACCGAAGGTCACCCTCGTTTCAAGAAAAATATTGCGAACACCAAAAATTGAGTTACCGTACTATGTTGTGTATAAAAAAACAGTAAAAGTTTCCCTTCTTCAGTTTTTTACAAATATTTACCATATTAAAGAACACTGTATAAGAATAGCAGATATAGCCGCTTGGCCGCTGCGAGTACCGCACGGCTCTGCCAGTAGAACCGGTGTGACTTGACGCAGCGTTCCATTCAAATAATTTTCATTTCGCCAATTTTAAAGTCTCCATCGTGTTCCAAACATGTCCATAAAGAGGACAAACAGGGCTATATCCTCCTATTTTATTCAATTTTTTAAAAAGTTGCCTTCAATTATAAAATTGCATTTGTTTACAAGAATTGCAAAATAAATGGTTAAAAATTTGTCTTTTTTCAGTGAAATAATTTTTATTAGGTACTCTTATATCTCCACTGCAAGCACTCAAAAGGTCATTTTTGTCGGTTTGTTAGTTCAAGAGTTACAATTTTTAGAAAAAAAGTAAACACTATATTTCAAAGAGCTGTAACATCCACAATTTTTGAAATTTTCAAAAATCCTTCGAGATATGTTTATGCATCACTAAAGACTACAACATATCCGAGTTGTACCAAAATCCGAAATGTTACTCCGAAAAGTGTCTGAGTTGGCGTGGAATGACCCACTCGAGAGCCCTGAATGATCAAGCCCTCGGCCACTTATTCCCGCCACGGTGCTATTTCGCAAGCGAGAAACGCTCGCCCAATCGCGCCCTGGCGGGGTCGTGTCGTGAACTATGTCAGCAGAATCTGCTGTATTTCTGCTGCCTATCTGACGTCAGATCGCGGTACGCAGGGTCTGTTCGATTTCTGCCATTAAATTGTACCAGCAGACTCTCCTTACTTTCTGCCGCCAAACTGCTCGCAGGCTATGTAAGCAGAATCTGCTGTATTTCTCCTGCCTATCTGACATCAGATCGCAGAGCGCAGGGTCTGCTCGATTTCTGCCATTAAATTGGATTAGCAGATTCTCCGCAGTGTCTTCTGCCAAACTGTTCGCAGGCTATGTCAACAGAATCTGCTCTGTATCTGAAACCAATCTGCCGTCAGATCGCGCTGCGCAGGGTCTGCTCGATTCCTGCCATTAAATTGAATCAGCAGACCCTGCCGCCAATCTGCTCTCAGGTTAAGGCAGCACAATCTGTTTGTTTGGTCTAACATTGCAGAAATTATGTTCAAAGGGGCATAGAGGAAGTTTCTAACAGAGTTGGGCAATTATGGTGGACTGCTTGCGATGTAAAGCAAATCGCATTAGTGAAGAAAGTACAGTAGTCCCCGGATTATCGAGAAAGATTCGGGACTGGGGATTCTCCATAAACCGGGGCAGGGGAAGTAGTTTGCGCCTAATAAACTGACCCTTGTCAGGACCCTCGCCCGAACCTTTCAACAAGGAGAGTGACCGACGTAAACCGAGAGTGAGTGAAATAGCGCACCAGCGGGAGACCCTCGGTCTACGGCGAATTGAAATTCAGTATTGAATATGAAAATTTTCATATTACTGATTACACTTTGATGGGAGTACTACCGATGGATTGAGGAGTTTATGTCGACGAAAATGAGTCCAAACACGAAACAATTCGGTTAATTTTTTATTATGATAACACGATTAGATTCCAGTTCCCCGGTTTAAGGGACGTTCACTAAAAATGGACCAAATTTCTCCATATTTGAACTCATTTTCATTGGGAAATCCTAAAAAATCCATTGGCAATACTTTCATGAACTTTTATCAAAAACATGAACATTTTATTTTTCTCTACTGAGTATTTTACCTGGCCCAGCGATTTTATTACTCTCGGCAGTCAACGGGCGGTCTACCTGGGACCGAAGGCCCTCGCTCGCACCGAGGAAGCAAAAGTGTGGGATGGGTAGGTCTTTCCCGATGATCCGGGGAAAAAAGCTTGTCAATAATCCGGGGACTACTGTACGCTGAAAACTGATCTCCCTTGATGCTTTTCAATCTGTTGTGAAAGACATTCGTAATATTTTAATTAATAAAATCCACAGTAGTTGCCACGCTATTTGTTAATTTTTTAGATTCCCATTATTTCAATTCACCGATAAACATACTAAATTAGTTTTATTCCAACACCAATAAATTATGTGTTAAAAATATTGGATCTCCTTGTTCATTTTCGCTGAATTATTACCATTAGTTTTAATTAATAAAATCCACAGTAGTTGCCACGCTATTTGTTAATTTTTTAGATTCCCATTATTTCAATTCACCAATAAACATACTAAATTAGTTTTATTCCAACACCAATAAATTGTGTGTTAAAAATATTGGATCTCCTTGTTCATTTTCGCTGAATTATTACCATTAGCATTTAAATTTCCGGTCTACGCTTACAATAGCAAAATGCCACTCTACTTCTATATAAGTTCTATGTTAAGTTATATATAACTAAAATGTGTCTTTATATATATATTCGCGCACCATGTATTTTACACAAAGTACTATACATATAATATAATACATATAGATTGGCAATCCGGTGCATATGATTTCTGTTCGTAGTTGTTAAACTTACGTAGAATATAGAATTTATACTTAATTCTGTCGCGTGATAATTTGTAATTTATAATATTAAAAATTATCTAAAGTCAGTCCCTATGCAAATTATCTTTGTAAAAAGAAGTGAGATCCCCATAAAAAACTTCAAAAAAGTAAAAAAATACGCCAAGTACATGAAAAATCAAATAAATCACAAAAAATAGATGACAATAATAATCACAAAAATTGAAGATACTAATAATAAAATAAAAAAAAAAGTGAAATCGAAATGAGCTGCCAGTACATAAAGGTGCTTTCCAACTGCACCTAAGATGATACAACTATATATAATAACATATACACAGCTAAAATGCTGTGTTCATACATTCCATTACTCATATAGCGGACATTTTAATTAATCCATAAAAAAAAATCCCATTTAAAACCATTGTCTTAAATTAATAGATTTATTACAAAATTAATGATATACAACAATTGCGCCAATTATAACAATGGCTATTTATACAAAGAAAAAATATATTAAATAATATTAAACAGATATATTTTTATAGAAATCAATATTTTCATACGAATAAATATTTTATTCAAAATACTTGGCGCTGCACAACCGAAAAAAATGTTAATTGTCTTAATATTATTAATTAACAATAACTCCCTTACAATTTAAAATACATAAACAAATACATACACATATTAGAAACGCAGTCAGATTTATTCTACATATATTCTAATATCATACGTAGCAGATGCACATGCACACATACAGACGAACGCACTAGAAAGTTTGTTATAATATAGGTACATGTTTATTCAGTATAGCAAGACCAATTCGGTTGTGCAGCGCCAAGTATTTTGAATAAAATATTTATTCGTATTAAAATATTGATTTCTATAAAAATATATCTGTTTAATATTATTTAATATATTTTTTCTTTGTATAAATAGCCATTGTTATAATTGGCGCAATTGTTGTATATCATTAATTTTGTAATAAATCTATTAATTTAAGACAATGGTTTTAAATGGGATTCTTTTTTATGGATTAATTAAAATGTCCGCTATATGAGTAATGGAATGTATAAACACAGCATTTTAGCTGTTTATATGTTATTATATATAGTTGTATCATCTTAGGCGCAGTTGGAAAGCACCTTTATGTACTGGCAGCTCATTTCGATTTCACTTTTTTTTTTATTTTATTATTAGTATCTTCAATTTTTGTGATTATTATTGTCATCTATTTTTTGTGATTTATTTGATTTTTTATGTACTTGGCGTATTTTTTTACTTTTTTGAAGTTTTTTATGGGGTTATACTAGACCCAACATTGAATATTCGTTGGCAAACTGTCGTTTTTTTGTTAATTAACTCGTCATAATAATTGTAGGCGAAAGCATCAGAAAGAATATGTATGTACAATCTTTCGATTGTTGAGAGACCTTTGGGCTCGGATTATCGGGGAAAGACCTAGCCACACCACTGTTTTGCTTTCTCGCTGCGAGCGAGGACCTTTGGGCCCCAGTAGACTGTCCGTTGACAGCCGAGAGCAATAAAACCGACGGGCCACATCAAATCTCCATGTTTTTGATAAGTGTTGATAAAAGTATTACCAATCGATTCCTCGTGTCTTCCCGATGAAAATGGCCCAAAAAATGATATAATTCGGACCATTGTCACGTCCTGGGTGGCGGGACTTGGATCGTGACATATATGGGGTAGGGAGGTTGCGTGCGGACTTTGCTTCGTAAGAAGACCTGCTTCTTTATGAAGGCTACGGTTCTGAACTTTCGGATAGGTGTAGGAGAGCTCGAAGACTCTGCGTCGTAAGAAGACCTGCTTCTTTATGAAGGCTATGCTTCGCGACTTTTAGGAGAGCTCGAAGACTTTGCTTCGTTAGAAGACCTGCTTCTTTATGAAGGCTATGCTTCGCGACTCGTATCGACCAGGGAAGGCTGAATGGTGATCGTACACCCGAGTGACGCACGTGAGAGTACTGTCTTTGACTTATGGCTCGATAATTGGCTTACTAACTGCATCGTATGAAAAAGGCGTAAATAGTAGGGTTTTTACTATAGGTTTGGGAATACCCATACGGGACTCTATATGAAAGAACGTTAGTAAACACGGGCAAGAACTCCCGGCGCTTGCGGAGACCGATCAGCTGTAGTCGTTGCGCGTAATGGTTCCAGGTATTCGAGGCGAAATAGCGAGAATTGACGGTTAAAGATAAAAGCGAAAGCGTTATTTATTAGAACACGTAACAGAGAGTAATAAACACCTTATAATTATGCGTTAGACCAGGCCTGGGATTTAAGTGAACGCGGCGGCCGATTTTCAGAGGCAACGCCTCCTTCCTCCCGCCTCGCGTCTTGGCCCCCGCGGCGGCCCAGGAGCTTCGAGCGCCTCAGGCCCGTACCATATGAACCGCGCGTAGCTCATATCAACCGAGCTATGCGCGGTTCATATGGTACGGGCCTGAGGCGCTCGAAGCTCCTGGGCCGCCGCGGGGGCCAAGACGCGAGGCGGGAGGAAGGAGGCGTTGCCTCTGAAAATCGGCCGCCGCGTTCACTTAAATCCCAGGCCTGCGTTAGACATTCAGCATAGGCACATAACATTTATATAAAGGTAAATGATAGATAATTAACGTTAGGCAAAAATAGCAAAAGATGCGAAGCAATGGAGTTAAACAATAAGAGATTATATGATAAAGATAGCAATATAATAATATGAGGCTAAAGCTTAAGCAAGATATAAATGCAAACTAAACTATATATATATAAAGCGATAAGCAAAGAAATTAACACGAAGAAATAACGTAGCAATTAAATGTTATAAACAAAAGTATAAACAATATTATAAAGTAGAAGAATTGGAAACGCTTACAGTGATGTAGACGCTGGTTGATGTACACTGAATTTAAATGTAACAATACAACTAATAAAGAAAACCACTTTTAGTTTTGAGGTGAACAGAGTAATGGTCGCGACTTGGCGATAGCACGGAATAATAATGATTGACTGACTGGAGATACTAAAGAATAGTGATCCGTGGGCCACGCGGCACCGGTATTTATACAAATTGATGGAATGTGAGGTATGCGGGGAATTTGAGGTATGCGTGATGACTCATGCCCAAAGTATGCGTGGAATTTGCGGTATGCGTGATGAGTCATCCGTAAAGTATGTGTCGAAATAGCTCTGGGGTTTTGTAAGAATCAAAGGTTGATCTATAATTAGGCTGTAAGACCATGGGATTTCGAAAAGGGGCACTCAATCCGTTGGGTGGACTTTTGTGGTTTACATTGGAAGAGAGGGGGGGGGGGGAGAGGTTTTGATTTAGAAGGTTGGGGCGAGGGACTTGTTGTAATTCGTGATTGAGGAGGGAGTCATGCCTCTAAGGCGAAGAGGGGAAGGGGAATCAGCTGGAGATGGGGACCGCTAAGGTACATCGTCCAAGATCTGATGATTGGTAAAGGGTTAAGAGTTGTGGTTTATAGATAGTAGTAGATACTTGGGTAGGTCATATAAGGAGGAAGCTAGTTAGGGTTGGGCGAAAATTATAGGGACGTCACACCTCCCCCCTTATATGAAGAAATGCGTGCATTTCTTAACATTAAAGAGCGGGGTTGACTGGATTGAGCACGCTCTCGATTGGGTGTTTGTGGCGGGGGTCTTCTCGATGCCGATGCCTCGATCAGCTGGCGTTGCCTTCCTGACGATCGTTGAGGAGACAACCTTCGGAAGCAGGGGCGACAGACTCCTTCCGTCATTGATGGCTTCCCGTCGTACCCATCGCGTCTTAGCTAGCCTCCGGGAACGTCCTCCTCCTCGATGCTTTCTCCTGGGACGCCTTCTTCGGTTCGTCGGGATGAGCATGTCCTCGGGCATGTCGTTGGGCATGTCGTTGGGCATGTCGTTGGGCATGTCGTCGGGCATGTCGTTGGGCATGTCGTCGGGCATGTCGTTGGGCATGATAATGACGTCATAGTGAATGATCTAGGAGTAGAACTTATTAAGGCCGATTGTCTTTAGGTAGTACGGTTAACCGGGACTCTCGCGCACACGACCAAGGCGCGCTTTGTTCGCGTGTATGATTTTCGTCTTGTCCTTTCAAGATATTTTTAAGTTTGAGAGGGAATTACTTCCAATATCTGGTGTGGGCCAGAGTACTGATCCCCAAATTTCCCTTTCCGCGGCTCTATTAGGACGTAGATTAAGTCCCCGGGTTTGAAGGTGTCCTCGTTTATGTGTTAATCTAAGTTTTAACTGGTCTAACCTTTTTGCTGCGGCGGTTTGCAATTCTTGTACCCTCGTACTTAATTTCGCGCGATAGTGATTGTAGGTTTCATTTTCGAAATCTTCAGTTACCGGAGTTCGGCTGGGTATCCGAGCTATTTTCCCGAATACAAAATCATTTGGTGTATAACCAGTGCCCTCGTAAACACTGGTATTATAAGAAAACGTGAACAAATCTGTCCAGTCGTCCCAGTCAGTGTATCTACCGATAAACCTTTTTAAATATTCGGTTAAAAGGATTTGCAATCTCTCTAAAGAGCCGTTAGTATGCGGGTGAAAGGCTGGGGTTCGGAATTGTTGGTCTTTCCATTTCCACGGTGCCGGTTCTATAAAATTTCTATTAAAATTTGGTACTTGGTCGGTGAGAATGGCTTTAGGAGCTGACAAATCAATCTTTTAATGAGCGCATCTGGTATCTTAATTGATGTGAAAAGGCTAAAGAGCACGCACACAAGGTATTTTGTCAATAAAACTTGCATGGTTAATATGAAAGTGTTGCCTGCTCTACTTGTAGGCAGTCGTTCCCGTATGTTTTCTGGGGAAGACTGTAGTGGAATTTCTACAGATGATGTTTTCCGGCGCATCTTTCTGTGTAGTTGCGTCCTTCTGCATTTCCTTCCCTGGCGAGCGCTGGATGTGGGTGTTGCAGAGTCAATGGGGTTGCTACCACTCGTTGGCGCATGGATCGGTGATTTTGAGAACCGAGGCCTCTTGGGACCGCTTGGTCTACGTTTGGGCCAGTCCTTCAAGTTGTCGTCACATTTGTCATGTAGTCGTTGGGAGCATGCCTCCACTGCGGGGGAAGTATGGGATAAGGCGTCTGTAGTGAGGTGGAATCTCAGGTCAAAACTCTGGCATTGCAGGATAAGTTCCTTCTGCAATACTGATTTGAGGTGGTCGAAACCAGGTTGCTGGAATGGTCCCCAGTTCAATGCTGGGTCCTTCTTTAATAGTTGGGTTGACGGTGGTGCCGTTTTGGAAAATTCCGGGATAAATCTTCTGTGATATCCGGTCAGACCAAGGGATTCTTTAATTTGTTTTGGTATGCGAGGTACAGCGTCAGCGAACTTATCGCCTTTCCCATGAATCGGGTGCTCTTTGGAGATTGATTTAAATAAATTTTCTGCCCTTGAAGGAGCTTCCGCGGAAATTTGTAATACTACCAGTTCCGGTGTAGCCGCAAGAGACTTTTGGGAGTTTAGGGGAAGGATTGATTTGGCATATAGCGCAGGGGGTAAGAGTGAGTGCACCGTCGCGGATGCCTCGAGATGGTGGATCGACGGATCCAGGGCTAAGAGGGACTTGTTTTTTATGAGGGGGTGGATGGGAGTGATGCCTATAGGCGTTGTAGTCTCTTTGGGTCGGTTTGGTTTGGATTCTGGAGTTAGTCTGTCGGATTCCTTTACTTCGATGCAGAGCATGGTGCTTGGATTGTCAATCTCGCTAGCGTTTATAACTTGAGGGTAGTCCTTTAGGTCCGGATTAGCTGTATGTATGGAAAAAGAGGATTTTGACCTCGCCCGTTGAACGACCGGGTTTAATTGCACTGGAGCGACTCTTATGATACCGCTAGTGCTTTGGGGTGCACTTCTGCTTGGCTCGCTCCACAGTTTGCATCCATCGGCGCTCGGAGGAGTATTTCCCGACTCCGTTTCCCACAAGGCTCTAGGATCTTTCATGATAGTGAAGATGCGTTTTCTGCATTCCGTGGTCACATGTCCGGGCTTCTTGCAGTACCCGCAGCTTCGCAGCTCCGTAGGCCTGGAAGGTGGAGGTCGAGATTTGTCCCAGTAAGTGACCTGTGCTTTGGGTACTTGGGACTCATATTCCGTGGCACAGTTTAGAGGGTTCCTCTCGGAAGGTTGAGCAGTCGGGCCTTGGTTGCTCCAACACGACCGTGCGTCATGACCAGTCTTGTTGCACAGTTGGCAGGTCACCTTAGGAGTTTTTGGTTCTGAAAATCTAACTCTGTCCCTGTCCATCTTTTTGTCTACGCGGACGGCCAAATCAAATGCTTCGTCTAACGTTTCGAAATGGTGTTGCTGCAATCTCATTCTTAAGTAGGGTGGGAGGCCGTCAATAAATGAATCTAAAGTCAGACGTTCGAGGTTTTGGGAATGGTCTCGTGCAAAATCGCGATAATATTCCTTATCCTCTTCCAGAATGGCGAATCGGAGGTCCTTGACTCGAGAAATATACTCTAATATGTGTTCGTTCGTTCCTTTTATGATATTTGCAAGTTCTCCGCGATAATGGTCTGATGTCTTAGCAGGAGAAAAGGTGCGTTTAAGTTGTTTAATAAGATCGTTTACAGAGTCGAAGACCCTATCCTCAACGGCCAAGTAAGCGTGGTCTTGTAATTTGTTTCGTAACAACCTCGCAAGCTGAGGTTCAGCGTGCGGGGGAACCAGAGCCTTAGCCCTATTGCAGGCCCTAGCGAATTGTAATACCGGAATATTGTGACCGTCGAATTTGGGCACGGTTTCTATTGCGTCTTTCAGCTTGCTCTGGGGCGACGGATCCCGATCCGATACATAATTATGGTTAGGTAGCGGTTTCCTATCAAAGCGAGAAGAACCGGGAGTTGCAAGATTATTCGTTGTTTGCGAGGGTTCAAGAATTTTTTCCATCATTTCGCGTATGGATTGGATTTGACCGGAGAGACCTTCTAGCGCGGGGTTGTTAGAAACGGTGACTGAACTAGGACGCATATTAGTTCCTGGATTTACGACATACTGCGCGTGTAACCTTTCGATTTCGGCCTGTTTCTTTCTCAGCAGTTCTATTCGTTCTAATAACTCGGCAGTCGCGATGTCTATCAAGTTAATGGGATCGCCCGCGTCTTGGTCTTTTACGGGAGGGTCGTCGGCTTCACCGTACACAGACATGTTTAGTGTGTGATTTTGTTGTCTGTGGGGTAATTTTACCCTTATGAACGACAATTATCAAACCGTCGGTAGCTTTTGTTCGCAAGAAGGTAGCTTTCCGAACACTCGGTGCAGTCCCTTATGGGGCGTACTGGTATCAGGGCTTTTCTGCACCGTGGGCAATAAGCAGAAGTTCTATAAGTGTAGTAGAAATGGGTCCAAAATACCTCTACGGTGTCTGCGGGCGATAGACTAGAGCACCTTAGGCAAATTTCACTGCCGTCCGTGGTAGTAGCTATGCCTCCAAAAACGCAGGTTAGCGCATTCAAATAGGCTGTTATACTCTGTAGTCTGCGGCTTCGATAAGACAATGCGCTCCGATTTGGGTACTTAATGCACATACTAGATTTTTCGGGATCTTTGTGGGTACCGTATGCTATAGAATTTGTTTGGATTAACAGAAAACGTATCCCACCGCTGTCACCAAATTTATGTCACGTCCTGGGTGGCGGGACTTGGATCGTGACATATATGGGGTAGGGAGGTTGCGTGCGGACTTTGCTTCGTAAGAAGACCTGCTTCTTTATGAAGGCTACGGTTCTGAACTTTCGGATAGGTGTAGGAGAGCTCGAAGACTCTGCTTCGTAAGAAGACCTGCTTCTTTATGAAGGCTATGCTTCGCGACTTTTAGGAGAGCTCGAAGACTTTGCTTCGTTAGAAGACCTGCTTCTTTATGAAGGCTATGCTTCGCGACTCGTATCGACCAGGGAAGGCTGAATGGTGATCGTACACCCGAGTGACGCACGTGAGAGTACTGTCTTTGACTTATGGCTCGATAATTGGCTTACTAACTGCATCGTATGAAAAAGGCGTAAATAGTAGGGTTTTTACTATAGGTTTGGGAATACCCATACGGGACTCTATATGAAAGAACGTTAGTAAACACGGGCAAGAACTCCCGGCGCTTGCGGAGACCGATCAGCTGTAGTCGTTGCGCGTAATGGTTCCAGGTATTCGAGGCGAAATAGCGAGAATTGACGGTTAAAGATAAAAGCGAAAGCGTTATTTATTAGAACACGTAACAGAGAGTAATAAACACCTTATAATTATGCGTTAGACATTCAGCATAGGCACATAACATTTATATAAAGGTAAATGATAGATAATTAACGTTAGGCAAAAATAGCAAAAGATGCGAAGCAATGGAGTTAAACAATAAGAGATTATATGATAAAGATAGCAATATAATAATATGAGGCTAAAGCTTAAGCAAGATATAAATGCAAACTAAACTATATATATATAAAGCGATAAGCAAAGAAATTAACACGAAGAAATAACGTAGCAATTAAATGTTATAAACAAAAGTATAAACAATATTATAAAGTAGAAGAATTGGAAACGCTTACAGTGATGTAGACGCTGGTTGATGTACACTGAATTTAAATGTAACAATACAACTAATAAAGAAAACCACTTTTAGTTTTGAGGTGAACAGAGTAATGGTCGCGACTTGGCGATAGCACGGAATAATAATGATTGACTGACTGGAGATACTAAAGAATAGTGATCCGTGGGCCACGCGGCACCGGTATTTATACAAATTGATGGAATGTGAGGTATGCGGGGAATTTGAGGTATGCGTGATGACTCATGCCCAAAGTATGCGTGGAATTTGCGGTATGCGTGATGAGTCATCCGTAAAGTATGTGTCGAAATAGCTCTGGGGTTTTGTAAGAATCAAAGGTTGATCTATAATTAGGCTGTAAGACCATGGGATTTCGAAAAGGGGCACTCAATCCGTTGGGTGGACTTTTGTGGTTTACATTGGAAGAGAGGGGGGGGGGGGGAGAGGTTTTGATTTAGAAGGTTGGGGCGAGGGACTTGTTGTAATTCGTGATTGAGGAGGGAGTCATGCCTCTAAGGCGAAGAGGGGAAGGGGAATCAGCTGGAGATGGGGACCGCTAAGGTACATCGTCCAAGATCTGATGATTGGTAAAGGGTTAAGAGTTGTGGTTTATAGATAGTAGTAGATACTTGGGTAGGTCATATAAGGAGGAAGCTAGTTAGGGTTGGGCGAAAATTATAGGGACGTCACACCATAATTAAGGATTTTACGTGAGAAATTTATTTGCAGAATTCAAAGCCCGTTTCGTTAAAAATAGTCCGATTTAAATTATTTTCTGTCCAATTAATCGGGAGAACGCCAGGAATCCATTGGTGTCACTTTCATATTGATACGATGAAAAATAAACAAATTCAGATTCTGTAGAATGTGACAGGTACCTAGGTGACCGCGCGTGGGTCGGGTCGCAACTTAGAGCATATATACATGGAGGTATCATTGCCTTAGAGTGACTGCCTCGAAACTGTCGGGCAACATCACGCGAGAGAGAAAAAGAGAAGTATATGTCCTATTCGACCGATATGCGCATGCGCCGATATCGTGCGAGAGAGAAAGACATGTGCGAGCGAAAGAAGTATAGGAGAACAATCGGCCGTAATATAGTGATGGCGATACTGCCCCACATGTATCGATATTTCGTATCGATACGTATTGACAGTCCAAGTATCGATACAACTGATATATCGGAGACGAAGTATCGATATATCCAATATCGATACGTACGTATCGGCTCATATATTCCTACCCCCCTTTCATGACCTTTTTTTCACACAGCATACAAAATATTAATTAATATAATTCAATCTCTAGGATACTCATGAAATCAATACGAATAGTCATTCTAATCGATGCATATGGTGTCGATGCAACTGACATATTATTGTTGACATTGCTAATTAAATTAGAAATGGAATCCAAAAATGAAAATATTAATATACAAAAAAATAATTTATTCATTTATACATTTGCATTGAAATTCCAATCTTCGTAGGATAGTGAGCCCAGAAACAATAAATGTTGCAAGTGCGCACTATTTAACCGATTCCTTGTTTCGGTCATAATCCTACCCGCTTTAGAAAATAATCGTTCCGACGGAACGGACGTCGCAATCACAGATAAATATTTCTTGGCTAATTTGCTGAGCAGTGAATCTGTTTGATTCCAAAATTTAATTGGCGAATCGTCTATTTTAGTTGGTGCCTGACTTAGATAACATCCTAACGGCCGATTTCTTCACCTTCAGTAATCTTCCAGTTAGAGTTATGTTCCACATAACTGCCAAATGATAGGATCCTATTGGCTTAGAGTATTTAAATGCTCTAAGCCAATTGGTCGTTTACTGACCGGAAGATTACTGAAGGTGAAGAAATCGGCCGTAAATCTTCAGTCCGCGTTTGTGCTGCGGTGCAGTTGTATCGATATTCATGGGTTAAGTATCGATACAGCAATATATCGTTACATTAAGTATCGATACAAAATATCGATGTATTGGTTGCAAAGTATCGATATTCCGATATATCGATATATCGATATTGTATCGCCATCACTACCGTAATATACTTCTCTCGCTCGCAAGATGTGTTTCTCTCTCGCACGATATCGGCGCTTGCGTATTACGGTGAAATAGGACACATACTTCTCTCGCTCGCACGTCTTTCTCTCTCGCACCATGTTGGGGAAAGTTTCAAGCTTTCAATGAGACCTCCATAGTATATGCTCTAAGGGTCGCAAGGGCTTTCGTCGGTTAGTCGACCTTCTAGAATAACAATTGAATGAATCCCCTTGAATAACCACATTCATCCATGGCGCCTTGGATAAGGATAAGTCGCGTGACTTTTTAGTCGACGAAGGAATGGATGAAGTATCCTTATTCAAAACGTTATTTCAATCACTTTTTATTCGAATAACGCCCAACTCTGGTTTCTAGTGGTTGAGGGGAGAACTTGGTTTAGGATTTGGAACGCTGAGACAAGGTGATTTTCGCAATTTTTTTTTATCACAGAAAAATAAAATCGATCTCTCCAAAACTTTAGGGGTTAGGGTATTTTAATATATATTTATACAATAAAAAACAACTTTTAATTCAAGAATTTCAGTTCATCGCGCCGAAATTGATTAATCGTTAATGCGCCTCGCCGCTGGAATTGGGAAAATGGAGCCTTTAATTCTTGCCTGAAATAAATGACCAAAGTTTTTCTTAATTCTCACGAACTTAAATTGTTGATGAGCTAAACAAATAAGAAAAAAAGTCTAAAATTTTAAAAAATTGTAGGACTTTATGTTTAAAGGAATAGTTACGGTTTTGATGAAAACATTTCGACATTTTTATGCAAAGGAATGGTTTAATTTAATTTTTTTATAAATGTTTTTAGTTCATCGACGGTGGTTGGTCATTATTTGACGAAAAAGAGGTCATTATTTAAATGAAGAAAACAGTACATTTCTATTACTTTGCATTTGTAGTGAGTATTATTATTTGCATATTACTCTTTTTGAATTACAGAAATATCAGCATGAAAGAAGTGAGTGTACCACTATATGAAAATTCCCTTATCCGAAGTAGTGAACTTCGTTTTTATTTATTATTCCTAAGATTCTATGATAGATGTGGTAAATGCCGCCATTAGCAATCACGTTCGTTTTATTGTTTCTTATTTTATCATCCAAGTGTCAAAGTATAATTATACTCTGCATGAATTCTAATATCTAATATTTGTAAGTCAAGCGAGATATGTTATTCTTTGATGCATCATGAACTATTTTATTATTCTTATTATTTATTATGTAAATGGAAATAAAGATTCTTTAATGTACAAAAAGTAAGTATACATTGAAAATTAAAACACATGTCGCTGGGGACACAATAAAAGTAACAAAATATAAAAAAAGATTTAAGCTAAATCATTTCACAACATAAGATTTTATATACTCAGTCGATGTTTGAGTGTGGAGTAAGATATGGTAAAAAGATCAAATGAGCGCTTTACCTATTCAGCTAAATTACAGATATGGTTGATAGGATCAGAGTGGCCAAAACTCGATTTGTATAGAATAGTGTAAGACAATTATGCTTCCCTGAATTTATTGACTAAAAATGGTAAGAGTGTTGCATACCAAGCGTGGAAGTGCATATTTTCATTTTGTACGAGGATACACCATGCAAGGTTGTCACGATTCATATTCAATGTACTTTCTGACCCCTGATAATATTTTGGTGCCTGCGACCGACGTGTGCGTTTCTCCGTAAAATGAAATGACTCGTCGAAGCTACGTCGGAACATTTGCTGCCTATTCTATCAGCTCAGTTTTCCTTTAAAGGTAGGATTTCCTAGACACGATTCGTCGCGGCGGCGGATCGCGGCGGCGAATCCTAAGCACCGCTCTTATGGAGAAGCGTGTATCCGTTTTCCTAAGGTCGGTATCAAATATATTGGCCGGTGAATTCGGTTTCGCGAGCAGCGATCGCGGAGAAATCAGCCACCACCATCTGACGATCGTTGATTTGGCAGTTGGAGTTGCCTGTCCCTCGCAGGGTATGGTGGGGTAAAGGGAACGCTGCTCGGCTCCGCCTGAACCTAGCCGGTTGGCTGTTATTTATCCTTAACGTAATAGTTGTGTGCGTTGCGAAGCTATGCGTAGACCAATACGAGATGAAGCTATCGAGAAAAAATCGATGTTCTAACCAATAAAGTTTCTGAATTTTTTCGTTGCTAACGCACACCTATTCTGATGTGTGTATTTCTACGCTGGCAGCTCGGTTTGGCCTACACGTCAGAATCTTGGCACTATCCCCACCACTTCTGACTCACTCTTGTTCTGTGAAGGCGAGAGCGAGATGGAACGAGAGCGAGTCAGAAAACGTTGAGAAAAGGAGCACCGAGGCAAACAAACGGTGTGGTGGGAGAATACCCCTCCGAAACTCACCGGCCAATATATATGATACCGATCTTAGGCGCGTTTTCCAATCGCTCTGTCAGTGCGTCTGTCTCGGCAGCTACCTAGGCTACTCGAGACGCAACACAATGGGATGAGTGTCTGTTTTCCGCCATTTATGGCGGAATTTCCTGGCGGGCGGCGAATCGCGGCGGCCAAAACCTTGACTGCTCCAAACTGAGTCTAGCGGAGATCGCCGCGCGATCCATCTCAACAGTGGGACAGAATCCCAAGAAATAAGAAAACTAGTTGAAATCCAAAAATTATGGGATTATGTTTCCGTTATATATTTCTTGTAAACTAATAATATGAGCATTCATTGCACAGATGTACTGAAGCAGGGTCATAAAAGTTTTCCAACGGCATTAATTACCTATACTTACCTTATTTTATATTAATATTACGTTTTTTCGACTTTGTTGTATGCTGTGCACTAGCTTTTCAATTATGTTAGATTCGATAGAATTCCATATTTCTAAAATCTTTTGTTGTATGTATTTTGTAGTATGTCTTTCGAAGTTATGTTGTACTTTTTTAATCTGCTGTGAATTTCCACCCACAAATATTCGACGAGGTTAATGTCCAGACATTATGGGGATGGATGACATGTATGTAATCCATGCGGCATATTATACAATAATCATTCTTGCACAATTCTGGCCGTAGTGCTTGCGGTTGTTGTCTTGTTGTAAATTAAAAATTGGTAGTTTTCCGAACTGAATATATTGAAAATATATTAAAAATGTATTAAAAATATATTAAAATTTATTTCTCCCAAATTGGGGTTAGTGGGGAATTTTTATTTACAGCAAGATAACGACCGCGTGGATTACATACATGTCATACATCCTATAATGTCTGGACATTAACCTGATCGAATACTTGTAGGCTGAAATCCACAGGACATTAAAAAAGTACGACATAACTTTGAAAGACATACTACAACTTTTAGAAGTATGGAATTCTATCGAATATAAAATAATTGGAAAGTTAGTGCATAGCATACGACAACGTCGAAAAAACATAATATTAATATAAAATAAGGCACGTATAAGGTAATTAATGCCGTTGGAATACTTTTGTGACCCTGCTTCAGTACATGTGTGCAATGAATGTTTCATAACATCTACAAATCTAACAGGCATATTTTTATTGTTTACAATTTTATTCTTTAGGTATATCTTTTTTTACGGGTGGACATATCAAACTTTTATTGGAAAAATGTCGACAAACGAATGCCATCATTGTTTTATAAAAATTCGCAATTGGGGGGTACCAACTTCGCAGACCTCGAATCATCGTCTCATTTCGTTCTCGAGACTCTATATGTACATATGTATATGTACATACTGTATTGTACAGGGTGATTCTGGAGCGACGTCTGTCAAAGTGATGCCAGCTGGCACCACGTGGCGAGGTCAACCTCCCGTGATGCCGCACCAAATTTTATAGCTTTCGACCCTCCAAAGGTTTGAAATACCATTAAATGTAGAAAAATTCTAGTTCCACATTTCTCATCAGATCTGTGCGAAAACGGTGCCAATCGATTCGCTATGTTTCACCGATGAAACTAGCACCAAGAACGGCGTAATTCGGATCATAATGAAGGGAATTAGATGAAAAATTCGTTTGCATAATATCAAGCTAACTTCGTTAAAAATAGCCCGATTTACATGACATTTGGTATGATTTTCATCGGAAAAACATAAGGAAGCCATCGGTGTCACTTAAATAAAGATACGAGAAAAAATAAACATTCTGGTTTTCTGAAACAGGTATACCGACCGTTAGAATAGACCCTTGCAAGTGTTCGAACCCAACGGGGTCCCTTACCGCGGTACCTGAGGTCTGCTCGCCGCGGTGACGGGCCACGATTCACCACCGCGATCCGCCGCCGCGGCGAAATCATGTCTAGGAAATCCTACCTTAAGACGCGTCTAAAATTTCGTTTGTTAAACACTTGAATAATCCCTTGGAAAAGGCAATTATTTGTATTCTGCCTAACATCAATTTTATCTCGTGTCAGTGTAAGTGGGGAGAAATGATAAAAATCGGTATAAACTGGAAACAATTATGATTTTTTTAACCTTAGGGCCAAGGTGGCATAGTTAATCATCGGGGATACATGATCACATCAGTTTTTTAATTAATATATTGGCAATTTGTGCCTGCTGCCACGTTATAGTGGTAATATTTGCATCATCGCAACACTTTATGTTGCAGTTTTCTTTCGGGAGCATAGAATAGTGCAGTTAGCAGCTTCGATCTTATTTGCAGCCAAAAAGTCAATATTTCGGTCACCTTGTTCTTCCTCCTTCTCGACTGAACGTTGCATTTTCAACGGTTTAAAATATATTCAGTAAAAACAGCCATATCTGGTCTACTGATGCTATTTATTGATAGATCTAAATATTTAAGGTAAGTTTAGTTTTTCACCTTTTTCAAATCCAGTGCATTGAGGGATACTTGATCAGTATGTGAGGTGGGATACTTGAACAGATGAAAAAGCTCCAGAAAAAAACATAGAACGGCTAATGAAGCAGAAAAATACAGCAAAGAAAGTGAGAAGGAAAATCTTTTTTCATCATCATCTGAATCAGATGATATCTAATGAAATGTCTTTTAAGTTGTTTTATGTTGTTTAAATAACATTTATGTTGTTTTATGTCATTCTTCGATTTTATTTTTTCAGTAATTCCTTTCAGTAAGTTATAATTTACTTTCCATTTATGATATTCCCTTTATTTCATGTTATTGACTAAAATACTAAATATTTTTTAGGAAATTAATGTGTTAGTCATTCTTAAAGTTCACTGATCAAGTCTCCCTAACCTTTTGATCAAGTCTCCCCTTTAATGGGGGATACTTGTGCATAACGTCACTGCCGGAAAATGTTTAAATTCAGTCATTACAATTAGTTTTCAACTCTCAAATTTGTACAAGTATATTGAGAATACTCTGAGAATCACAACTTAAGTAATTAAATAGAAACAAAGCAAACCATTATTATTATTTTAGTCAAATAGCAAAACTATGATCAACTATACCACCTTTACCCTATATCTTAAATGTTTTAAGTGCGTTAATAGCTATCAGGACACTTGAAGGTTTTTGGAAAAATATGAAATATTCAACAAATACAACTGGCTTTAGCGATTTTAGTTAGCTTTATTATAGTTAACAATACGCTAGACGATGCAGGCTTCTGCTTTACTCCAATTAATGTTTAAAAGCACAAATCATCATAAACCATCACCTTTTTATAAAAAGCCAATTTAATCCTTACTGTCAAATGGTAATTCGTAATTCTATCTTATTTTTCAAGCATTAATAATTCTACTTGGTGCGAGTAAATTGGTTATACGAAAGAAGAGTAAGTAGATTAAATTACATAATTGCTCGTGGGATTTCGCAAAAGTATTAACACAAAATTACAGAAGCAAATGTTTCAAGAAAGAATCGATTTGGAAGAGAATCTTGTCTTTCTCATCTTTTTGGCTGACTTGATTCTTTGCGAGTAAATATTAAACATAACTCCGAAAGTAGGTGATAATTACCTATATGCAAATTAGTTATTGAAATAAAATACTCTATATGATTCGCTAAATTCCATTATTAAACTACTTAGTATTTATATAGGGGAAGTCGGGGTATTGTGAGCCACAGGGAATCGTGAGCCAGTGTCATCTGTGTTTTACTGGTAAATAATGACAGCTGCAAACAACTATTTTTGAGTTGTCTCATATATGAGGTAATATTTCCACGATCAGTTGAAGTACACACACGCATCATTACTTTGCTCTGTTAGCAGACAAAAATTTGCTGCGCTCGAAGTATTATTTTCATTTCGTGTTTGGTCTATTATTGTTACATTTTTTTGTGGATCTAAGCAGGTAACTGTGTTTATAATACTCGTGTGACTTCAAGCTTTCGAAATAAATAAAGAAATTTGAATTTGGTGAGGTTTGTGCTATTTCTTTGGGACCATATCGTAAAAATAAGGGTTCGGGGAATTATGAGCCACTTTTCTCGGGGAATTGTGAGCCACTCGATTTTTGACATTTAACGAGCTAACCTCACATGTTTGATGCTTCTCAATGATTGTTTATGCAATATTCGAGGACGATATAAAATTTTTGGCAATATCTAATAGATATTTTATCTGATTCAATTCTTTTAGTTACGATGTCACGTTATTATGCCAAAAATGACCATTCGCTCGATTTTGACAATATTTTTGGGGCAATAAGGCATGTGAAAATTCATAATGCATCGGTCAGGCAAGCTGCCACCGCACATAAAATTTCGAGGGGCACTTTGGGACGATATATCGCCAAATTTGCTAACATCGACGTTGCTACGGAAAGATTAAACAAATATTTTGTCATTCAGATACATGAATAAACATTTCATAACAGAAATTGTAATTTTTATTTGATTTTTGAAAGTGGCTCACGATTCCCCGAGATTTTCAAAATTCAAGAAAATGCAAATTTTTTGTAATAGTCTTAAAATTATCTAATTTGCAGATATTCGATTAAACTATTGTGTCTAAAAGAAAGGTAAATCTTCATACTACAACATTTAGCGTTGAAATTTGATGAAAAATTTAATTTAATAGCAGTTCTTTGGCAATGAAAAAAAGTGGCTCACAATACCCCGACTTCCCCTACTATGGTTCCTGAATATTATTCATTATTCTAGATGAAACCGATGAAAATAAAAAATTCTATTTTAATGATTAGCAAGTACTTAGTTTAAATATTCTTTACTTTATTCGTTAAATTATGTCCAATCTTGAATTCAGATATTCAGAAAGAGTTGCTCCTCATTCTTCTACATTAGCTATGTACATGGTTTTCACTTTTCAGTATCTATATGATTTTTTAATCGTTAAATGTTTCTCACACTTCACGCAAAGCTTTCGAAAGGACAGGATAGAGAAGAGAGCAGAGGTTGCTCCGAGGCGAGTTTTCAGGATAGGTAGGCATCTCTTGACTCCCATTATGCAGCAACTAAAATTCTCTTTACTTTCAATCAATTTCGCGTGTACTCGCGACGCTCCTGGAGACTGGGTAGCTATTGCAGGTGGGTAAACTTTCATTTCAGGTGTATGAACTTCTCAGCAAATATCCCCCCTCCCACAACCTTTCCCCCCTGTTTGCATGCGCTCGATAGATAATTTAATATCGCCCACCGTTTTATGAAACTGATATAGAAATCACCTCTGATTGTACTTTTAAGCGATTGCGTAAACGATTGGCACCTCACTGAAATGGTAATTTAGTGACAGAGATATTAGATTCACAGCACTCCAATGAAATAGGTATTTACCCACAGTGTTCAGGCTGCTCCGCACAACTCATTTAAGGGGGCCGTCTCATTTTTGTTATTGTCCGTCTCACCGGGCTTTGAATGTGTGCGGACGGTCACACAAGCTAAGTTAAGCGTGTACGTATATGCGTGTAGTAAACAAACCGTTTCAACCGTCTTTCATCCTGGAATCGGCCAGAAGGAAATTTTTGCGGGTACAGTTACCTTCAGTAAACATCTGTTCATAAGCACTGTAATAAGCACTGTATATTGAAATAATAATGAATTTATGAATCGAAAACTTAAAAAATGAAGCTTCAAGGCTTCTCCGTTGGTGGCGCTAATGGTGTACTGTAGATATGTAACACCACCGTGACGTATAAATTCATTATTATTTCAATATACAGTGCTTATAGCGTTCAAACGCACCAGACCACCCTGCACAGATGTTTACTGAAGGTAACTGTACCCGCAAAAACTTCATTCTAGCCAATTCCAGGACGAAAGACGGTTGAAACGGTTTGTTTATTACACGCGTATACGTACACGCTTAACTTAGCTTGTGTGAGCGTCCGCACACATTCAAGGCCCGGTGAGACGGCCCCCCTTAAGGATGTATTGGACGTACAATATCAGACAAAAGTTGGAATACTTGAATAGCTACGTCTTACGCATAGTAAATCTAGATGTAAGGAATTCGAACGACAGTTGGAGTCTTATTTTTAATCCTGGGAAGGTATTTTTCACTTTACAAATGCTTTCTCAAGCATTATTTGCTAAACTTTTGGCAGTGAAAATGCCCAGAATTCACAATTCTCTCAAGTTATATTTTATTTCTTTAAAACGGTGTAGAGAAAACAATTGAAACTCGACAGATATTATGATCTACCCATATACTGCATGTACAAAAAAATTTAAAACACTGGTACTATTTCTTCAACATTTTTTCAGTTGATTTATTCGCCAAGATCGTCTCTTTCCATAAGAGTACGTGTAAAATCAGTGAAAATTAAAATCGTTATAACTGAGTAACCGTTTAGTGAATTCGTTTAAAATTTTTGGAGCACATCAGGAAGGTTAAAAAGAACAATCTCACGAATCTTCATCAACTTGGAACTATTTTGAAAATAGGTCCAATACATCCTTAAATTGCACAGGTTGCACTGTTAAAAGTGGTTAAGATACAAGAATCTGTTCCACCGTAGCCTTTGGTGGTTTTAAATGTTCTTAAGGACAGCACATCTTTGTACCATATCAAGAGACACGATAGTCATAGTGTCTCGCGCCAAGTATATACAGATATATGCGCAGCGCGAGAACGGAGTGTATCTATTACACCACGACTCGCTATTCTGAACCCTGAGATTTCCGAATCTCAATAATGGCTGATTCGATTTGATTTTGAATGGTCTTAATGGATAGCCTGGGTTTGATTTACATGAGAAAAGTGTCTTCGTTTTGTTCCTACGTGTGTTATGAGCTGAGATATTTCGTTGTAAATTGGCAATTTGCCGAATTTCATGTTCGTAAAATTAAGATCGTCATCGTCATCGTCCTACACTTCTTGGCAAGAGGGGGTGAGGAAATGTGTCTCAGGCACGTCGTTCATTGGATGCGAGTTCGGCCGATCTCGTAACAAATTTTGTTGTAACGTAACATCTAGACAGAGATATATTATAACCTACCAAGTGCTAAGTGTCAAATGAAGTAAGTTGTCCGAATTTGAAATGTCACGAGTTTTTACACCAAATAGGAGACTGAATTATTGTCTTAATTAACAAGGTAAGTCGCCAAAAATTTTTAAATCAATTTAGTATGTAGAGTCGCAGACTTGGAAGTTGTCCGGAGAAGCTTCGACAGAGAAGCATCTTCTTTCGCACAAAATAATATATATTGTAACAAATTGCATTGCATTTAAATTGCTACATATGTTTATACCAGCAATTTAGAGATTTTATGTAAAGCTTATATATATTATATTTAGAAATGAAGAAGACGCAGAGGACTTGGATAAAAATGAAAGGGACGCACAGGCTTGGATATAGAATTGAAGGGGACGCACAGGCTTGGATGGACAGAAATGAAGGGGATGCACAGGTTTGGAGGTTCTCCGGAGAAGATTAAATAGATAGACAGAGCATCTTGTTTCGCACAAGTTAAGTCACATTAGTGAAGAAAGTACGTTGAAAACACATCTCCTTTGGTGCTTTTCAATCTTCTGTGAAAGACATTCGTAATACTTTAATAAAATCTACAGTAGTTGCCACGCATTCATTAATTCATTAATTTTTTAGTTTCCCATTAAAATACTAAACTAATAATAATTATTCCAAAACCAATAAATTGTGTGTTGAAAATATTGGATCTCTTCGTTCATTTTCGCTGAATTATTACCATTAGCATTTAAATTTCCAGCAACAAGACTTTCTGCCATACGCTCTCACTTCCTTCGGACATATTTTGTAGTCTCTACACTTACTGTAGCAAAATGCCACTCTATTTCTATATATAAGTTCTACGTTAAGTTGTAACTAAAATAACTAAAATGTTGATTTTATATATTTACAGATAATCGAAGCAGAAGATGATGCTGTGTGATCTACGTCAGACTATGTACGCACAAATTTGCAGGTAGGGTTTTGCATACGCAATTATTTATTCACTGATCTTGACATACCCATACAGCACACTCCGTTGCAGAAACGTTGCAGAAAGGTTGTTGTTAGGTTGCGGTGCAATGTTGCACAGGAGCGGACATAGGAAGATTTCTGCAACCTTTCAGCAATGTTGCGGTGCAATATAACTCCTGAAACGTTTCTGCAATGGTCACGCAACGTTTCGGAGATTTTACAGCAATTGTCTCGCAACGTTTCAGAGATTTTACAGCAATTGTCCCGCAACGTTTCGGATATTTTACAGCAATTGTCTCGCAACGTTTCTGAGATTTTACAGCAATTGTCTCGCAACGTTTCGGAGATTTTACAGCAATTGTCCCGCAACGTTTCGGATATTTTACAGCAATTGTCCCACAACGTTTCAGAGATTTTACAGCAATTTTCTCGCAACGTTTCGGAGATTTTACAGCAATTGTCTCGCAACGTTTCGGAGATTTTACAGCAATTGTCTCGCATTATTTCGGAAATTTTACAGCAATTGTCTCGCAACGTTTCTGAGATTTTACAGCCATTGTCTCGCAACGTTTCGGAGATTTTACAGCAATTGTCTCGCAAGATTTCGGAAAATTTACAGCAATTGACTCGCAACGTTTCGGAGATTTTACTGCAAAGGTCCCCCATGAAGCAGGGCTCAAAAACTCTTATAATATCGATTTAGTATATAGATTTAGTATAATATCGTAGTATACCCACTGTACAGTGTATATTAGGTTACGCTTTGTAATTTATGATAATTTAGTGCAATAAGTAGTAGAGGATGGCACCGTACGTTAAAAACTTTAATACTACATGAGTACTACGACCCCCATATATTGTCATTCCAAAGGCGATGTCCACTACCGCGTGGTCCCCTTGTAAGTCCTTTTACAAAAATATCGCCATACTGCAGATCATTTTTACTGGTGGTTGATTGAACATTTGGATCATGATGTAGCAAGACTGTTTTTCACATTCAAAAATTTTTAACGCGACTACGTGGTTTTGAAGAGGGCAACTTCGAAATTCTTCGCAAGTAGGATTATTATTTAAAGCTTTCTTGTCATTCAACTAATTTTTGGTGGGATTATGTGTTGAGGTGCGTATTGGAAGTGTACCAAATTTCATTTTCATAAAAACAACGAAGAAGAAACAACAAATAAAAATTAATTCAACGAAGGCGGATTGTAATATGTATTTGTTCAAATTAATTAAAATATGTTTGTGAAATAGTTTGGAACTAACATAAATAAAGATTTTATAACTATTAAGGCGGTAGACACGTCACGTGTCGCTGGTAGCCTGTGGAATCTTAGACGGCATTCTGCGTGTCGACAATTCGGGATCGCTCCGCGAAATTCCGGATTTATTGCGGTTTCATTGCTGAAATCTTGCACATATCTTACGAGTACATCTTGCAACATATGTGCAAGATTTCAGCAATGAAACCGCAATATAGCCGGACTTAGTTTTTTTCCCTCGACAATTCGGAACGTTCTAATTAGATATAATCAATTAAACGGTAATGGTAGGGAGACTGGCAGTAATTAGCACGTGTAACACTTTTTATAAATTTTTTTGCTGAATATTATTTATCAGTTTGTTTAAACTCGATGGTGTTAATTAAATAATCGTATTAATACTTATATCACATATGTGAACAGACAGAATGCAGTGTTACATTTCACATGCAAACTCCGAGGGAATATTTGTAAACACGGACAATATGTGATATATGTAATTAATACAATTAGTTAATTAACACTATAAGGTTTAAGCGAACTATTATTCTGTATACAGCAATAAATGATATTTGTAAAGAAGTCTGAGCTGTGAAATGCAAATCCACAAACACTAAAGACTAGAAAATAAAAAAATATATACAAAAAATTTATTTTACATGATTGCATTAAAAGTGCGTTAAAATGTAGAAAAATTATTTTCTTGTACTACGCAGGATATTTCATAATAGAATATGAATATACTTAATACATCATCAAGCGTTGAAATTAATTTGTTGTAAGATATCCGGCTCCACGATTAGGGAGATGTAATGGGGATTGTCAAAACGAATCTTCTATTTTGAATAATTTGAGGTAAAACTGATGCACGGTAGGAGTATAAGATAGAATACATAAGCAATATTCTCAATCACAGGTTGTAGCTGCAGCGAGAAAGTGTTCGTCTACGGTGCTCGAGGTCATGGGTTCGAATCTCGTTTGGGGTAAAAAAATTTCTATTTAAAAAAAATACTCTGACGTTATAGGTACTACTACGATTCTGCACGCATTCATGTCGTCGCGTCCATCAAAGCCACGGTATACAATTTTTACCACTTTCCTACCGATATTTTTATTTTTGGCCCTACTGCCCGAAACGTTGCCTGACCATTGCTGTAAAATCTCAGAAATGTTGCGCTACCATTGCTGTAAAATCTCAGAAATGTTGCGCTACCATTGCTGTAAAATCTCAGAAATGTTGCGCTACCATTGCTGTAAAATCTCAGAAATGTTGCACTACCACTGCTATAAAATCTCCGAAACGTTGCAGAAAAATTGCTATAAAATCTCCGAAACGTTGCGGGAAATTTGCCTATAACATCTCAGAAACACTGCAAGAATATTTCATGCAATGTTGCACAGGGGCGGACATAGGAATGTTTCTGCAACATCTCAGAAATATTGCCTGCAATGTTTCAATCTTGCATCGTAACGTAACTGCAACCTTTCTGCAGCCTTTGTGCAACGTAGTGTGCTGTATGGGTATGAGCACGTGTGATGATTTATAAATAACTAGTAAATGTGTCCTATTCTTCAGTTGACGATGCAGACGAAGAGAATTATTTTAACAGCTGAAAGAGAAACTAACCCTGCTGCATAATAACCCAGCTAATGAAATAAGAAATTTTCATATGTATATGTAAAATAGAATTAAAACAGACACTGTATATACTAGGGTGGCTCTTATTTACACTTGGTAAAATTTTTTTTCAGGTTTTGCTTCGGGGCACCCTCCAGAATAATTCCAAATAATTAAAAAAAAATCCCTGTAAACTTTGAGCTCGATGGAACAACGGGAAAGGGTGCCCCTGGGCCTTTAAACATTCGAATCATTATTTAACAGCTCGCGAAGTCGATTTTATATAACATCTTCCAAGTTATTGATTGAATAACAAAATATGTCACACAAAAGTTGTAGATCCGGACAAGGAGCATCTTTTTTGTTGTATTACTTTTCTCGTGCGACAAACGTTTTTGGAAAAAAATCCGAAAAACTAACAAGGGGAGTCCACAGTGAGGTACTCATCGATTTTGATGAGCCTTGGCACGATGAATCTATATCGAAAATAAGTAAACACGTGTCCGAGCGTTTCTGCCATTGGGCCTTAATAACAGAGATAATTGCATGTAAATTATTAAACATTCAATAGCGCCGATGGAAAACATAAAAGTCATAACCTCAACTTAAGAATGTGCCGTGGAGCGTTCGGTAAGACGTCGGCGTGGTGTTGTTGCGGTCGTGAGTTCGATTCCGCCTCTGTATATATTATTTTTTCATACTTTATGTTTTCACACTTTATTTTTTCCACACTGTATGAATAGTGATAAAAAAAAGGTAACGGTAGTAACGTTCGTTAATTCTTTTAAATGTATAAATACAATTAATTTTTTTTTTGTTTTTTTTTTTTAACGTGGGGAAATCTTCAAAAGACACCCCGACACCTCCAGAGGGGAATCCCCCGAGGGCGTCAGGGTAGTGTGGGATTTTTACCCACTAAAACCCCACGGCCACCATCGCGCGATGAGGTACCACCGGAAACTTCGATTAATACTTCGCAGTACTATTCCTGAATAATTAATACACCTATAACATAAGTACTATTATATAATAACGAACGGTAATCTCGAAAAATTAGCATCCCAAAATTAATATCAGTACACAATTCAACTTACAGTAACAAAATGAGATATATATTTATGTTCTTACGTTTCCATTATCTGCAGCTCTCTGGGTGATACTGGTCATAAAAACATTCGAAACATAAAATGTTCCTGCATGCAGCACACTTTATAAATCCAGACTTGCTACATCTACAATTCGATCGCCTCAGGTCGGTTGGAAAGCAAACTTCATTCACATTTGCGAACACAGATCTTGACGGAATTAATTTTGCCGCGAACCAGGCGTATTTAATCATATCTCCAAAAATTGGAGCAGACAGTTGGTGGTGTATCAGAGAATGAATTTTAATCGCATCTTCCCTCGAAGATAGATGTTAGTTCTTTTGTAAAACCTCGATCGAATTCTGTAGTTTTTTAATAAAATTTTTCATTTGCCTGAAGAAATAGACATCCAACGGTTGACAAAAGGGCGTGCAGTGTGGGGGAATAACTTCTATTTGGGAGTTGCAGTTCCCTTCCTCATTTGTGAAAATACTATTAATTTCTTTCAGATCTGTCTGACCTCCCCACGAATCAAGGATGAGCAGGAATTTATGTTGCCCACAATACTCTTTGACGACGTTGGTCAGAAACGTCATAAAGTGACTTTTTGTCAGTTTTCCAGATTTGGAAGCTGTTATATATACATTTTTATATCTTTCGGTTAACATTTGGACGGTGGTGGCAACGCGAGGGCCAAAAGTTTCTTTTGCTTCTTGCAAGCAGAGGAAAACTTTCGGGAGGAGTTTTCCAGAAGCGGAGATGGTGTACTGAACCGTATAACTGTGGGTAACCTTATTAAAATCTCCAAGAAACACTTCTGTCACTTTTTCTCCCTTGTTCGATAAAACTCGCTGTATATTCATCCGATATTCACAGACACTTTGGTCCGTGTTTAATACAAAATCGGGATTAAAATTTGGAATTATTGTTGAAGTTGTTTTTTTAAATTCTTCAGCTGCCTTTAAAATCGTAGGCAAATCCAAAGCATTCCGCGATTTAATATAACGAGTCACTTTCCTCTGGCGAATCGAATTATTTAATTTGAATTTGCTGACCCAACCGTGCGATGCGGAAAACGAAAAATTTTCCCTGTTAAATTGCATAGCCGCTTGAGTGGCCCATTGCTGCAGCATTCTTGTTGTAACAGGCTGTTTTTGTTGCCGAGCTTCGTGGAATCGGTCGAGAGTCCATTTATTTATCATATTATGTTTTTCCATTACTCCTCCACCGCTTTCAATTTCTTTTCGCCATCTTTATATACGACGTTTGGAGTCAAGTGAGCTACCTCCATTACGACGTATGGTCTTCAAAGTCCATTTCGGATGTTCCCTGACTAAATTTACAATTTTAATTTTTGTGTCCAGCGGGATGTAATCGGATTTTATCGCTTTGCTATCCGGTTCATATTCGACGTCCATATCTATTTCATTGTCAGATGAAGTGCTCGACACTGAACTTGCACTTGAAACGGCTCCTGGCACTATATTATCTTCATCTTCTCCTGGAATATCTTCGTTACACAAAAATAATTCCTCTTGTTCATAAAAATCCATTTCTTTTAATACTTTGATGATAGCTTTAGCCATTTTTTCGCCAATAGCTATCGACTTTTCCGATACGGGTTCCTTCGCTGGTCCTGTGATAATATTCAGGGACTCTATAATTCCGCAACAAATTTTGAAGCTGTTCGCAATGTCGTCTTTGTCATAGGAGGCCAGAAACGCGTAGTCATATTTTCCATCTTCGATGGTTTCGGTGGAAGCTCCACTTGTTGTAGCTTCCACTACTGTTTGTCTCGTTGCCATTCTGCAGATACCACTTTTCTATTCACCGTTAGAATTCGCACGTCTTCCAAAACTTTGAGAAAACTAGAATGCTTCTTGTTGACACTAATGCAATGCCGATAATTTCGGTGGCCTATGGCTTGTGTTTCTTTTGTTTTTTTACAAACAATAAAAGCCAATCTACAAATGGTTGTGGATACGCTAAACTCCCAATCAACGAAAAATTATCTAGTTTTCTATAGATGGCGAAAAGAAATTGAAAGCGGTGGAGGAGTAATGGAAAAACATAATATGATAAATAAATGGACTCTCGACCGATTCCACGAAGCTCGGCAACAAAAACAGCCTGTTACAACAAGAATGCTGCAGCAATGGGCCACTCAAGCGGCTATGCAATTTAACAGGGAAAATTTTTCGTTTTCCGCATCGCACGGTTGGGTCAGCAAATTCAAATTAAATAATTCGATTCGCCAGAGGAAAGTGACTCGTTATATTAAATCGCGGAATGCTTTGGATTTGCCTACGATTTTAAAGGCAGCTGAAGAATTTAAAAAAACAACTTCAACAATAATTCCAAATTTTAATCCCGATTTTGTATTAAACACGGACCAAAGTGTCTGTGAATATCGGATGAATATACAGCGAGTTTTATCGAACGAGGGAGAAAAAGTGACAGAAGTGTTGCTTGGAGATTTTAATAAGGTTACCCACAGTTATACGGTTCAGTACACCATCTCCGCTTCTGGAAAACTCCTCCCGAAAGTTTTCCTCTGCTTGCAAGAAGCAAAAGAAACTTTTGGCCCTCGCGTTGCCACCACCGTCCAAATGTTAACCGAAAGATATAAAAATGTATATATAACAGCTTCCAAATCTGGAAAACTGACAAAAAGTCACTTTAGGACGTTTCTGACCAACGTCGTCAAAGAGTATTGTGGGCAACATAAATTCCTGCTCATCCTTGATTCGTGGGGAGGTCAAACAGATCTGAAAGAAATTAATAGTATTTTCACAAATGAGGAAGGGAACTGCAACTCCCAAATAGAAGTTATTCCCCCACACTGCACGCCCTTTTGTCAACCGTTGGATGTCTATTTCTTCAGGCAAATGAAAAATTTTATTAAAAAACTACAGAATTCGATCGAGGTTTTACAAAAGAACTAACATCTATCTTCGAGGGAAGATGCGATTAAAATTCATTCTCTGATACACCACCAACTGTCTGCTCCAATTTTTGGAGATATGATTAAATACGCCTGGTTCGCGGCAAAATTAATTCCGTCAAGATCTGTGTTCGCAAATGTGAATGAAGTTTGCTTTCCAACCGACCTGAGGCGATCGAATTGTAGATGTAGCAAGTCTGGATTTATAAAGTGTGCTGCATGCAGGAACATTTTATGTTTCGAATGTTTTTATGACCAGTATCACCCAGAGAGCTGCAGATAATGGAAACGTAAGAACATAAATATATATCTCATTTTGTTACTGTAAGTTGAATTGTGTACTGATATTAATTTTGGGATGCTAATTTTTCGAGATTACCGTTCGTTATTATATAATAGTTCTTATGTTATAGGTGTATTAATTATTCAGGAATAGTACTGCGAAGTATTAATCGAAGTTTCCGGTGGTACCTCATCGCGCGATGGTGGCCGTGGGGTTTTAGTGGGTAAAAATCCCACACTACCCTGACGCCCTCGGGGGATTCCCCTCTGGAGGTGTCGGGGTGTCTTTTGAAGATTTCCCCACGTTAAAAAAAAAACAAAAAAAAAATTAATTGTATTTATACATTTAAAAGAATTAACGAACGTTACTACCGTTACCTTTTTTTCTCACTATTCATACAGTGTGGAAAAAATAAAGTGTGAAAACATAAAGTATGAAAAAATAATATATACAGAGGCGGAATCGAACTCACGACCGCAACAACACCACGCCGACGTCTTACCGAACGCTCCACGGCACATTCTTAAGTTGAGGTTATGACTTTTATGTTTTCCATCGGCGCTATTGAATGTTTAATAATTTACATGCAATTATCTCTGTTATTAAGGCCCAATGGCAGAAACGCTCGGACACGTGTTTACTTATTTTCGATATAGATTCATCGTGCCAAGGCTCATCAAAATCGATGAGTACCTCACTGTGGACTCCCCTTGTAAGTATTATTTGTAATAATACTTATTATTATTATTTTAAACACTACAAAATGTGTGAAATCCCCACAAAATTACCTTTTCACAAAAAGGTACAAAAAGAGCGCAAAGTATATAATCGCATAAAAAAGAATCCCATTTAAAAACATTGTCCGAATTGGTGTTGCTAAACTGAATAAATATGTATAAATTGCATTAAAATCTTTTTCTTTCTTTCTTCTGCGTACGTGTGCATATGCTACGTAGGATAATAGAATTACATATATGTAGAATAAATCTGACTGCATTTTTAATATGTAGGTATATGTATATGTTTATGTATTTTTGATTGTAAGGGAGTTATTTATTACCTAATTAATTATTAATAATTAATACTAAGATCGCAGTGCCAAGTATTTTGAATAAAATATTTATTCGTATTAAAGTATTTATTTGTATAAAAATATATCTGCTTAATATTATTTAATACATTTCTTCTTTGTATAAATAGCCATTATGATAATTGGCGCAATTGTTGTATATCATTACTTTCGTAAAGTTAAATATAGCACATTAAGAAATTTATATTTATATTATATTAATTTACGACAATGTTTTTAAATGGCATTCTTTTTTATGCGATTATATACTTGGCGCTCTTTTTGTACCTTTTTGTGATTTATGTTCACGCGAGTAGTTGGAAAGTGTAGGTAATTCCACGTTTCTGAAAACTAAAATGTGAAAGGGAAGTGCGGGTAATAAGGCCCAGCAGGTAATAAAGCCTATTTACAAGGTTTGTCAAAACCTAAAAATTGTGTTCTAAGTACATCCGTTTGTTACAATTTTCAATGACTTGGTAAAATATGACGTTTTTATTTTCCGAATCGATAAAAGATAAAAGTTCTGTCTTCTTATTTTTTTTACAGTTATTGATGACTTTCATCTTTACGCCTTTTTAAAATGCAGTCTACGTAATGTCTTCACCTGTCCTTTCTGATAGAATCTGTTTTTCTTGCGCATATCGTGCCACTGGTAATTAAACCATCGCCTAAATTAAAGTCGGTAAATTTAACATGGAGTCATAAATCTTCTGGACGGGTATACTTAAGGAATCGTTACACAATCCATAAAGTGTATCTACTGTGAAACATCATTTTTAATAACGTCTTACTTACAGTAACTCATAAAAGTATCCGTCCACCCTATGCAGATGTAACATATTTTACATATTCAATCGACTTCAAAGTAAGAATTCGCAATTATAATTAACAATAATATTAACCTTGATTAAAATAGGTAGGTACTTTTGCTTTGGATGCATTCAATTGAAACATTGGACACAGTCTATTTATAAGGTACCTATTATTTTTCGTGGCAAAGATTGAGCAAAAAAATATTCGCCCAAATTTTAATATTTCTATGTTTTAATCTATTATACATAGATTCAACCAACTTTCTGTGAAATTCCAGCTTATCATGTTTTATTCTTATAGCAAAATTTCTTTCAGTATTTCTTTGGTAGTTGCTATGTACTAATTATGAATATATTAATCAAGGTTTACTCTAATGTAAATATCACGTTGGTAACACTTCACATTAGAACATGAGTAGGTGCCTATGTATGCCATACTAATAAAAAAATTTACTCTACTGTAACTAAAGTGGCTATTATTATTGATCAAAATGGTAAACATCAGACATATTTTTATATTAACTATTGAATTTATTACCAGCTACTGAAACTTCTATCGCTAATGTTTGACTAATAACTCCCGTTGTGTCCTTCACAATACTGTAAATTTTATAAATACAAATCACAAATCATTATTTCCTTCAATTTGATAAATAAATAATTTCATAACGATGTTGTATTTATATATAGCATTTAAAAATTAGGAAATCAATGATGGTTACTGTGTACGCCTAATTTTACAATATCAACAAATATACATTGTAAATAATTATTTAATCTATTTTAAAGCAGAAACTATATAAGTATTATTCAAAATGTTAAAACTCTTTAAATATTTAAAATTCTGTATTCATCATGTAAAATTATTTATCATCTATATCATCATGTAAAATTATTTAAAAACTGAGAATGTTTCCTATTGTTAAAGACATAACCAACTCTGCAGACCTTTATTTCACTATTTCAGTTCAGCTACTAGTGTAATCTTTACTTCCAAAAAATTTTTTGAAACATTTATTCTACACATAATTTATTTCTTTGTGATTATTTTAGTTATGGTAAATATAAGCTTTTTCAAACAATCTGTATTAAAAGAGTTTCCTTAAGTAGCAGCCTTTGATATACTTATTTTAATAGTCTGGCACAATGGCTTTATTTGCATGGATGTTTCCCTTCGCTCCTGTACCAGACGACAAATGCACTTCTGTAATAAGTATTTATTATCAGTCTCGACGAAATATTGTTGCCCAATATTAAAGTTCTTCTTTGTTTACCACTAACACCAGTTTTTTTTAGAAAGAAAGGTCTGCGGATGAATGAAATAAAGGGCAAGAGGTAAGTAACTCTGAAATTCAGCAATCTATGAGCCGCAAAATGAAGTCGGGTTAAGGAGTAGGGCCCGTGAAAGACGATGAATTGAAGAGGCGAAGGCAAATGAGAGTGGGTTGGATAACGGCGTTGAGGAAAGTTTTAAATTGTGCTGGGGAAGGCGCGCGATTAGTGGATTATAAACATACTGAAAACTTCTGATGGGATTAGCTTTTCTCAGGAGAGAGGTCGAAAGAGGTTTGGATAGCTTTCGGTGGGATCGTATATCGTGCAGAGTGCCCTTGATGTTTCTCTTCTTTCGCATGCTGCGCGAGGAGTAGCAAACCAAGTCCGCTCAATTATACTACGACTATATAGTAGACATTACATTCGATCCTGCCTATCGAAATTGCAATCCGCGTGGACAATAAAAGAAATCGGAGTCTTTGCAGCAAAAAGGGGACAGGTTCAAATTTATTAACTTTTGGAAATGTGAGAAAGAAAAGTGTTAACAAAATATTTTTAGGCGTATGTTCAAAGTATTTTACCACTTAAAATCTAGGTAAATATTGACACAGCATTTAGCACTGTTACTAATTGTAAGGAAAAATATATTTTCTCTATGGCAGGGTGAATTTTCAAAATTTAGGGCTGCCTCCTCTTTGCAGCGAACTCATCAATTGTTGCTTGCAGAAGATAGTTCGAAATTGAAAAAAATCCTATTTTTCGAGTCATTTCAATGTAAGTGACTTTAAAAGTGGAAATAGGAGCAAAATGCTATTACAACCGAACCTCGATAACTCGAAAACCTCTGTCAGTCGAAAATTTTCTTCATTCCCATCGGCTCCGCTGTAAACACCTCTACAACTTGAAAACTTGATAAGTCGAAACCTCTATAATTCGAAGATTTTTTCCCTTCCCTTGAGATTCGAATTATCGAAGTTCGACTGTACTATAAATGTAGAATTTTAAAAGCTGTGAGTGGAGAGAGAAAATTTCGCCGAACGAACATTCTATAAATATATAAGCACGGCATTGATTTTTACCAGTGTAATTTTTAATCAAAAGTCCGACGCTCCGGTTTGTTTTATAAAATGTAAGCCATACTATAACGTTTGTACAATTTTATGAAACCAATTTTGTGCGATCCGATAACAGATAAAATATCAAATTTATTTTTTAAATTACATAGTGGACTTTGAAGTGTACGGTTTCATTCATTAGTTTTTGCAATTCTATTCTGAATTATAATGTTACCACGTTTACAGTTAGATACTATTTTCATTTCTACAAGGAAATGTTTTGTTTCAAATTTAATTTGTGTAAATACGTAGCAAATAGTCTATTTTTGTTTCTACTAAATAAATTTTTACATTTTATTGTGCTACATAAAATTAATGAAGACAGGCGGGTTCCTTGTATAAAAATTTGTTGAAATTTTGGTAAAATTTTTTGTACATGAGGCTTCATTCTTGAGAGAAATAATTTTGCTGCTCCATCGACTGAATGTGCACTTACTTTCCTTCGACATGTTTGACTAAGGCCAAGTAGACTTCTGCTCGTGCTTGTAATTACAAAATTTGTATGTTTCATTTTTCCTGACGTCATCCATGACATTTTAACAGAGAAGTATGCAGATAATTGTAGCAAAGACATGGCTGTTGGGTTGACCATGGCGGAGTAGTATTTTAGTTTTCAAAATTTCCAGTACCTACTTGAATTGTTTTCTATTCATTGCATTTGAAAATAATTACTCTAGTATTTGAGAAACAGGCCAATTTATTTAATCCTGGCTAGTAAGAATTTATGAGTGATTAAATAGAAAAGTACAGCTCAGCTATCAACATTTTCAACAGTTTTTTAATTACGTAGTAGATAAAAGAATTAAATCCTCAAACACTTGAAAAATTTTATTGAACAATTTTATTTGATTCCCTTCTATGTATACGTTGCATTCAAGCACGAGTAGAAGTCTACCTGTCACTAGTCAGACACGTTGAATGAACTTCTTATTAGGCATCTGCGTACCCGATGAAATTTTAATGTCTTCTTTTTTTACAAAAGCTAAGACTCGCATGGAAAATTTATTCTAAATTCTCGGCTCACTTTTAATAATAAAATTTTTATGATTGACGTATTCTATTTAATATTGTTACCGTATTGAAATGATTAATTTGTTACTATGTCACATTATATAAAAAGAATGAAGATTTGATAACAGGGGAAGGTGGGGTATAACGGAACACTTAACTTTGGAGGGTGATAACTTAAAATCGCGAGGAGAAAAAGACACGAGACTTCAACAGGAGTCTTCTGTGGACCTTAGACTATAAGAAAAGCATGGTCATTATTAAGAAAAATCTTTGGGAACGACGGAAACTGAAATTTACCGGGGATATTGAAATCTTCGCCTCGGTCAAATGGTGGGGTAAAACGGAATACCCACTCGAAGACCGTGTAAACGTACAAAATCTTTATATTTATGATTTAAAATGTATTAATTTATGTTAAAATCTATAAATATATGTTTTAGGTATAACTATTGCAAATAAAATATAACAAAAATATATATTTTACATATAAGAGAAAGTATGTATGTATGTATGTACTATATGATTTAATGATCCCCTGAGGGCTACATTCTCCTTTACACATCCTCCCCTTTTCCTTCTCTTCTCTTTACAATTTTCTTAACCTATCCTTAAACATTATCCTTACTCTTATGCTTAGCCTGTTTTAACCTATTTTAAATCTATTTTCGCTCTATTTCGCTCTCTCGCCGCTCTCGCTCCCCCGCGCCGCCCTCTCGCCCTCGCCGCCTTCCTCCCTCTTAGCTATCGCCTATCTTAAGGCCGCCACACACGGTCCGTCCGAACTGACGGTTTGGCCTGCGCAGGCCAAACTGTGCAGGCCGGCCGGACGCCCGTAGTGCCCCCACACGCTCCGTCCGGCCTCGCAGGTTGGCCGGATGGTGCATCCACACACTCCGGCCGGCCTGACAGTATTTTAAATTTTTTAAATTTTCTTTCCTGTGCTTTATGTTGATAAAACAGTATCATAATGCCTGAAAAAATTTGTCCTTGAATCAAAAACTAGAAACTGGAAGCGCTAAACTGCTTTTTAAATATTTTTTGCGACAATTTTTCGCGGAGATACAGCCATTTCAAAATGACCGAATTTATCGGGACATTATAGTGTTCCTTTAATTTTTTCCAGCAGTGTATTTCCATTTTCAGTTTACTTTATAATTATTCACATTATTAACAACCATTATTCACATTCCAGTAGATAGGGGAATGTGGGGCAAGACGGGGTAGTTAAGGTTTGATGATGAATAAAACACAGGTTTTCATAATCAACTAATCAATTTTATGTCTGAGCCATTCTTTGGTAATAAGTCTTTCAGTTTAACTATGAATCAACCTAATCTTTACAGGTTTTAATGGAATAAATAAAAGAATTCAGAAAAAGTCCTATCTCCCCGTCTTGCCCCACGGGTGGGGCATGATGGGGTACCAATTAAAAAACAATATAAATAAAGTAAATATATATAAATTAATTATTTATTGGGTTGACAGACGCGGCACATATGTATGACTTCATCGTCCTTATCTCCTACATCAGCACAGGAGAAATGAGGATGTTATAATTGCGGTGTTTCCAGTTTTCTCGACATACGAGTCTTTTGCTTTGTGATTGGGACGGGAATCAGTTCTTTTGGACTAATTAGTAGAAAAGAAGTATCATTTTCCTCGGTCCGTCTTTCGTTTGTAGTTTCTAACTATCCTGGGACAATGAGAAAGTTTGATTTTTATTTCTAGGTTTGTGAGGGGCATGATGGAGTAATGAAAATAAGAGGTACCCCATCATAAATTCTGCCTCAGAAACATATACATGTACTGAAGATCTTCTATATTATCATATCATTATCACGGGTGCTAAAAATAAGGAAGATATTAAGAAATCCCAATAAATTATAAATTCTGATCTATCTTTGTCACACGTCCACGTGTTTCACTGACTTGCTGCTCACTGACAGTGTCGGTAACGACACGTTTGACGCGTATGCTCAATTTTGATTAGTGCGTTTGTATCACGAGATACGGGGGGTACCTCGTCTTGCCCCCCCCCCCCCCGCCCCGTCTTGCCCCACCTTCCCCTACACGTTTCCTAAAATATTCCAAACATTTTCATTGCCCGAAACGTCCAACCTTCAACATACTCGACACAGTCTACGGCCCGCTCGGTTTTTTCGGACGGCTCGGAAAAATTCTACCTACTCGGTTGTTGCGGCCGATCGGTTTTTACGGGCACTCGGCTCGGCTCGGTTCTTCGATCCGAGTGAGGTTCAGCTCGCTTCTTTCGGGCATTGGAACAGCCCTACAGTATTCACAGGTTTGTCAACTGATCATGACATCGACAGACGACGCTTTAGCCGTAGTAGGGTTTATATTAGCTACAAAAAATTCCTCTAAACGCAAAATAGATCGAAAAGTGTGGTGCAAAGAGTGGTTACAAAAAAGGGGACGTTATTCGCATACAAATTTATTAAACGAATTGCATTTTGCGCCTAAAGACTGGCACAATTATTTAAGAATGGATGAAGAGACATACTTAAGGAGACATAAGGAAACTATCGGCATCACTTCCATATCGATAACATAAAGAATAAATACTTATTTTTTTCTGAAACAAGTATGAATCCTCGGGTGAACGTAGCGAATTGAGGTCGACCCCTGCAGTCGAGGATGAAAATGTGAAATATTCATTTCAGCGCAGTAAACAATTCTTTATTCTTTATCGTATCGATATGAAAGTGGCACCAATGGATTCCTTATGTTTTTCTGATGCAAATCATAACAAATTTCTTGTAAATCGGACTACTTTTACATAAGGAATATAAATTGATTGTGTAAAAGTAGTCCGATTTGCATGAAATTTGTTATGATTTTAATCGGGAGAACGCCAGGAATCCATTGGTGCCACTTTCATATCGATACGATAAAAAATCATGAATTTTTTTCTACGCTGAAATGGAGAATAGGGAGTCTCAAGTGGCGTTCGGTTCGGACCTGGCCGTGGCCTCAGGCCGACCGAATCGTTTTCCCATTTTGCTCCGGCAGGCCTGCACTGCTACCGAACTTTCTGCTACCGAAATCTACTGAATGTATACAACAGGGTGATTTTCAGGGTGGCGAGGACAGGAATTTGATGCCTCTCGATCTTTGAAAGGGTTGGAATTCCATTAAGGAGTCAGGAATATCCAGGATTTCCGCATTTCTCATCAGATCTTTGCTAAAACAACGCCTATCGATTCCTCATGTTTCGCTGATGAAACTAACACCAAGAACGACACTAATTCGGACCATAATGAATGAAATTTCATGAAAAATCGAATTATATTTTCAAGCTCAATTTGATAAATAATCCGATTTATCACTTCCATATCCATACAATTAAGAATAAAGAATTTCTTAATACGCTGAAATGAATAAATCCATTGAGTAAATTAATAATAAATGAATATTAATGTTTAACTAAACTGTAGAGTTCGTCAAAATTTCTAATAGTACTACTTATTTGGTTTTTCCTTATAATCGGAAACTAAAACTTTCCCCAACAAGCGATTTAAACGCTTAAAGAGCATTAAATAAAATACTAAATAAATAGTTTTCAAATTTTTTATAACAATTAAGTTGAAAAACTTGAAAAAAAAACATTAAATGAACGTAGAATATATTCAATTATAAATCATTAGAATGGAATAATTTTTTCAATTGATGTTTTTTGGCGCCATTCCGAGATCTTTTATAGTTAAAAAGTTATTAAACAAGAATGTCACTAACTATTCCTATCCCGACCATGTGCGGCGTCCGGCCGGCCTGCACAGTTCGGCCTGTGCAGGCCGGCCTGACGGCCGAGTGCATCCACACGCTCCGGCCGGCCTGCACAGTTCGGCCTGCGCAGGCCAAACCGTCAGTTCGGACGGACCGTGTGTGGCGGCCTTTACATTTACAATTCTCTCCTCTACCTCTCACTATAAGAGAAAATATTTTATTAGATAACATGAAAATTACGGAAAATAATCAAATATAAATATAATATCGTAACAGAAGGATAGATTAATACAGATTGTTTATTATTTTATGAACAATAATCCAGGGCTGCGGAGTCGGCAGTCAAAACTCCCGACTCCGACCCCGACTCCGACTCCTGCATTTATATAATATATATATGACATGCCAAAATAACCCTGCATTCGTCGTACGAGTGTTAAACAAAAATATATCGCGAGCGTGTATAAACACGTAGAGCTCAACAGACTCGGATTTTTATAAAATTTACTAATATGGAGTCGGTGTTGGAGTCCGCATATACTTTTTCGACTCCGACTCCGACTCCGGTAATCAGAAATTCCTTCTGAACTCCGACTCCGACTCCGACTCCGCAGCCCTGCAATAATCACATACAAATGCATCATCTTCCTTTTCAGCACTGGTGCAGTCCTCATGGGCCCACCCTTTACATGTGATGCATTGTATCCAACTTTCTTCGTTCTCTATCTTCAATACTTGCATGGAGAACACATCTGCATTAAATGATTATGTTATTTCTTACAATTTAAACTAACAGTTTGATCGAATAAAAGATGTACCTCATACATCATAATTTGTATACAAAATCAATTTTCTTGGAAACAAGGATAGTAATTAAAAGTTTAATTTACAATCTAATAATTAAAAGAGATAATAAACACATACTAAGAGACGTTTCCATTCTTCCCCATGTATAATAGGCGTTCCGTTTTACCCCGCGAAAAGTGTTCCGTTTTGCCCCACTTGCAGTCATTTAGTAAACATTTAATATTTACACTTCCGCGTGAGGTAATGAACTTTTTATATACGTCAAAATGTAGCGTAAGGAATATAGAATCCAACGACGTATTTGCCGTTATTAATTTTCGAAGTCCAAGTACCGAAAAATGGTCGAAAGTCCAACGCAATATTGAAACGTCGATACCGGAAATTTTTCCAACTCTCTTAATGGAAAAATAACTTCTGCAGGGGCCCATGGTCTATCATAAATTGCTATGAGGACCCTTTGGTTCCATGTCACGCGATACCAACTCATTCGCAGCTCTTATCTAACAGAAACATTGGTGTTCCGTTGTACCCACCCGTTCCGTTATACCCCACCTTCCCCTATTGTCGACTAGACAACAGTGATTGATTGACGATAAAGAGTTGCTATTAAGTCCTTATAAAGAAATGATATGTTTTCCTTTTTGTAAATTCTTTATTAAGTAACAAATTAATATTAATATTCGTATTAATAAAACAGTAAAAAATTCCTAATTTCAATACTGTAACATTATCGCCCTTTCCTTTAAAAAGCAGTCATCCCAGGAGCGTCAATATTTTACAGTTTCCTCGTATAAAAGTGAATTCTCAATTTTGTCCTGCTAAAAAAATTGATACCTTTGTCGAAAAATGAAAAATACGAAAGAATATTTCAGACATATCTTCGTGGTTGTTTCGAACAGCTAACGCCTGGACACTCGTGCACAGTCCTAAGGAAAAACCACACAAAGTTCTAGGACAGGGACTGGTGGACTCTATAATGCGCTGTTCAAGGTCGCTCCCGCGGGAGATTGGGGTTCTCCCACTCTCGTCCGCGTTGTCAGGGATACCGCGCGACACTAAAGAGGCGACCATGACAGACCAGCGTGTCCGTCGCCGAGCGAGCTCGGACGCCCGATACGACATGTGATTAGTGACACACAGCGTCGCAGCCAGCCAATGCTATTACTTCCCGGTATAAGTTGTCAGTCTTGGTGACCTGTACTTTTCAAACAATTCTGAAACTAGAAATATCATAAACAAGCCTGACACATAGGTACGAAAGTCAACGAATTAACCTGAAATGACCCATATCCAAGTGACAGACGGCTCGCCGGACGTGGCAGCCTTCTTAGCGTCGCGCGGTCTCCTTATCGACGGAAGGCACGCCATGCGAGAGAAAGATTGGAAGGGTTAGGGTTAGGGTTAGCAGGCGCGTGAGGGGCCCCTGCACTGGCCAGCGCTGACTCTACATAATTAAAAGTTTGGGATGTGACGTATAAGGCGAAATTAATTTATTACAATGAAATTAATATGAAATATATATGAGCTTTGTGCTATAGTCGTGTTCAGATTTATTGGCCGGTGAATTTCATGAGGGGTATTCTCCCACCACACCGCTTGCCTGCCTCGGTACTCCTTTTATCTACGTTCTCGCTCTCTGTCCGGCTACGCCTGGCCGTCGTACGGTGCCCTGAGCACTGGAAAACCGGTGTGCAAAGCGTTCCATCTCGCTCCCCCCTTCGGCCAGAAAGAAGCGAGAAACTCATACGCGGAATTAAGGCTTGGTCAGCGGCTAACGGGATTCTGCCGTAGCTTCGTCTCGTATTGGCTATGCGTAGCCAATATGATTCGTAACGCACACTACTATTACGCTATGAATAAACAACAGCCACACGGTATCGTTCAGGCGGAGTCGAGCACCGTTCCCCTTACCCCACCATACCCTTCGGGGGTCCAGCAACTTCGACTGCCAATCCACGATCGTCAGGTGGTAGTGGCTGATTTCTCCTCGCGCGCTGCTCGAGAAACCGAACTCACCGGCCAATAAATCTGAACACGACTATAGTTAATATAACTAACGATAAAGTGTTTGCATCATGTTTGTACATATATACATCCACAACACTGAACCAAAGAGAAGGTATACCAAGAGGCGACACTCCTAGGCGGTATCTTCGAAGTTCTTCCGTTGGCTTGACCCTTTAAATTGGTTGTATAGGCAGCTGTATATCTTCGTCTTACTATCGCCTCTTGTTAATCAAGTCTCTCTCCGACTACCGAATGGACATTTAAATTGGTTGTGGATTTCGTCTCTCTCTAAAACTGGTTTCTTCGTCAGAGTGTCGCCTCTTGGTATACCTTCTCTTTGACTGAACGGCGAAACACAACAATAAGTGCTCTTTTGCAAGATGCACATGGCCCGTTCATTCTCTGCCATCCATTACAATGGAAAATGTCAACTGCAATTTGACATCAATATGCAGGTGTTCCGCTTGACCGATACGAACATATTCTACGCACATTGAATATTAAATTATCAATGAATTTCTGTTTATATGTGTGGCTTGCAAATCGCATACAGTATGTGCTCAAAACATTTCACCCCGTAAAATACAATAGCATTGAGATACTATGCTCCAATTTCCATGGTTGCTTGTGAAAAATCACATTAGCTTTTGAAATCACGGACGATTCAGTCACACGTCAATATGTTAATATAATTCCAGAGCTCAGAAAGAGTATGAAAATCGGATTAATTCTGAAACATTCAGGGGAAAGATTCATGCCTTTTAGTTTTCGTCACTGGTGAATTAAATTCTCTATAAATTTTTTTGAGAGATTATGTAAGCATCAGAAGAGAAAAGAGTCCATTTGCAAATAGTATGTACGTAAAAGACACTTAAATATTAGCTCAGAAAATGGAAACAAATATAGGGGAGACCAGGGATAGACTTAGGAATTTGCTTTTTTGAGTCTGTAACTTTTAAATTTTGTAGAATTTGTAAAACATTCCTACACGACGGCAAACATTGATTATTCAACACTATAATCAAACCTAAAGATTTGGAATATATGGCACCAGTTTTATTTAAATAAGCTTTTCTTCCTGTTACGTATGTGGAATTTTCCCATACGTCGCTCTCAACCGTCTTTCGAGCTCGCGTCTGCGAAGGGAAAACGCCCTAAAAGCCTTCCGCTTATCAACCACCACTAATGGAGGTCAAGATCTCTACCATCTGCATCGTGACCGTGAGAACGGGAGTGACACGACGACGACTCCGAAGGATTTCCTTATATGGAAATTCCTAACGCATCCCCACTCATTTTTGGGACTATATAAACCCTTCGGTTTCTACCCTCGTTGGTTCAAAGCTATAGAGTCACGCGTAACGTCACATCGTGTCACGCTCGTACAGAGTCAGTTACCAAGTAAGATAGGGCTAAAGTCTCCGTCAGAATCAAAGTAGCCACTCGTACGCCCCGCATCGCCAGTGCGTCAACACCGTGCATCTAGTGGTAATACACACATTCTATTTAATTAACTACTCGCGACACTTACATTTGTATTAATTGTCTATTCAATATACTTATGGTGTTCACTTGTAAATCGAGTCGATTTCGTTAAACCTATCTTTTACCCAGCGATCCTTATAATATTAGTAGCACTCACCCACAGATACAACTTTACCGCTCGAGTTGTATCAAATTAAGAGTTACGAGGCATTACTACCATTTCCCGCGACTCCCCGATTTAGCATTGGGTTCGTTCGCACCTCTTTACCAAAGCAAGTCATCTTCTCCAACCCAGTGGCTCCCCGATTTCGCATCGGGTTCGTCCACGAAACCTCACCTCTCCTACGGCTCCCTCATTTCGCATCAGGTTCGTCCATATCCTACAGCTCCCTGATTTCGCATCAGGTTCGTCTGTAAATCTACCTACTTCCGAACAGCTCCCTGATTTCGCATCAGGTTCGTCTGTGAATAATCCAACCTCCTAGCAGCTCCCTGGTTTCGCACCAGGTTCGTCTGTGAACTTTATCCTAGTGACTCCCCGATTTCGCATCGGGTTCGTTCACGACGTTTCACCCTCCTACGGCTCCCTGATTACGCATCAGGTTCGTCCGTGTCTGACTCCATTCCTAGAGGCTCCCTGATTTCGCATCAGGTTCGTCCTCGCCGTCAATAATCCTAGCGGCTCCTTGATTTCGCATCAGGTTCGTCCTCGCCGTCAATAATCCTAGCGGCTCCTTGATTTCGCATCAGGTTCGTCCGCGCACCTAACTAACAAATTCATATCCGTATTCCTTGGGAAATACCCCTCTCGCCGGCCTCTCGCGTTGCCGCAGCCCCGGCTCGTAACATTCCAAATACGTCATTTATCACTTTTGTCGCTACCCTTAGGGACAATTGTAACGTTGTGTCTAATTTGTAAAAAAAAACTGGTTAGTAGAAAAGATGCTTTTAAATGATATTTTTATTTATTCTATAAATAAACATAAACATTAGGGTGGACACCTTAGCTACTCTTGACGAAAATTATTTTGCGACATTTTTTTGGTCCCGTCCCCCCAGAAATGTGACACTTGCTGGCAAAATGATCTGGAAGAAATTTGAGCTCGATTGGACCACGGGAAAAGGACGCGCCACGAATTGAAAAATTTTGAATTTTTTTAAACTCGACATAAATATATATTACGATATATCGTTACACAGCATATACGATTGTTAACAAAAAAACGCCCGTGACCTTGAAAACTCGAAAGAGTGACCTTGAAAATAAATTGTCCTTCCTTTATATTCGCCTTTTTATATGATACAACTTTTGTCTGATGAGTTTCTTCGTATATCCATAAACGATGGAGATATTAAAGATTTTCATTTAAACGCCCACATAGCTAGTAGAAAAAAGCTAGACAGTGGTATATAAAGGTACATTTTAAATTTCATGTGAAATAGTTGCATTTTTGACAATACTACAGTTTTTTAAAATATTTAATTCGTACATGTATTGAAACGCGAGTTTTGAAAGCCTTCGAAATGCAGCTACAGCTGCCTCGGGTAATCAGTTTGTACCCCTCAGAAACCGTTAGAATTCTACCTGTGCAGAAAGGGATGGGACAGAAGGTCCGAAAACTCATATTTGGGCCATTATGTTCTGAGCGTTCAGCGAGCTAATTAGTGAAATATCGCAGTGAAAGTGAAAGTGAAATGGAAGGTACAAGGAAAAAATTATATTTACTCCAGGAATGGCCACATTGGGCCATTTGGGAGTAAGGTCTCCATGATGTTTACTTTAGCCGTGCGGAAGGGGCCTCGAAAGCCAATGGTAATGTAGGCGCGCCACGGATAGGGAAAACTGTAAGAATGTAAGTACTAGCGTGCGGTGCAGGCTCGTACCCTAGGCTGAAATAACTGGTCCTCTTAGGAGCCCAAGTGCCAGCGATCACTGGGGCCCTCAAGATTCCCAGTCATTCAAGCCTATCGTACGGGCATGAGGTTGCACCGCACACTACTACAGTTTTCCCTATCCGTGGCGTGCTTACGTTACCATTGGCTTTCGAGGTCCCCTTCTGCGCGGCTATGGTAAACATCATGGAGACCTTACTCCCAAATGGCCCGATGTGGCCAACGCTGATTTACTCGATCATGACGAAAGTCAAATTATTGGTGTAAAATTGCCATCCAACGGACAAGTCTTAAGAGTCCTATTTCACAATACCGTTAAGGAACTAGTTTCTGATCAGTTTAGAGGGCTTCCCGCTTTAATATTTATTTTTAACCTAATAAAACTTTCAACCATAGACTTGTTTTTATACTAAAAGATGAATTAATGTTTACACTTTAAGGAAAAATTTTAAATAAAAAAAATAAGTATAATTTAATTATTTATAAGGTACGGAATAATAAGGTGACGAAGAACTAGTTTTTGATCATCTGAAAATACATGGGAACTAATTTTTTATCAGGTCAGGAACTAAGGTCGGTATCATATATATTGGCCGGTGAGTTTCGTGAGGGGTATTCTCCCACCACACCGTTTGTTTGCCTCGGTGTTCCTTTTCTCAACGTTTTCTGACTCGCTCTCGTTCCATCTCGCTCTCGCCTTCGCAGAACAAGAGTGAGCCAGAAGTGGTGGGGATAGTGCCAAGATTCTGACGTGTAGGCCAAACCGAGCTGTCACCGTAGAAATACACACATCAGAATAGGTGTGCGTTAGCAACGAAAAAATTCAGAAACTTTATTGGTTAGAACATTGATTCGTTCTCGATTGCTTCATCTCATATTGGTCTACGCATAGCTTCGCAACGCACACAACTATTACGTTAAGGGGGCCGTCTCACCGGGCCTTGAATGTGTGCGGACGCTCACACAAGCTAAGTTAAGCGTGTACGTATACGCGTGTAGTAAACAAACCGTTTCAATCGTCTTTCGTCCTGGAATCGGCTAGAAGGAAGTTTTTGCGGGTACAGTTACCTTCAGTAAACATCTGTGCAGGGTGGTCTGGTGCGTTTGAACGCTACTAAGCACTGTATATTGAAATAATAATAAATTTATACGTCACGCTGGTGCTACATAGCTACAGTACACCATTAGCGCCACCAACGGAGAAGCCTTGAAGCTTCATTCTGTAAGGTTTCGATTCATAAATTCATTATTATTTCAATGTACAGTGTTTATTAGCGTTCAAACACACCAGACCACCCTGCACAGATGTTTACTGAAGGTAACTGTACCCGCAAAAACTTCCTCCTGGCCGATTCCAGGACGAAAGACGGTTGAAATGGTTTGTTTACTACACGCGTATACGTACACGCTTAACTTAGCTTGTGTGACCGTCCGCACACATTCAAGGCCCGGTGAGACGGACAATAACAAAAATGAGACGGCCCCTTTAAGGATAAATAACAGCCAACCGGCGAGGTTCAGCCGGAGCCGAGCAGCGTTCCCTTTACCCCACCATACCCTGCGAGGGCGAAGCAACTCCAACTGACAAATCAGCGATCGTCAGATGGTGGTGGCTGATTTCTCCTCGATCGCTGCTCGCGAAACTGAATTCACCGGCCAATATATTTGATACCGACCTTAGTTTTTGATCATCTAACAATAAGATACAGTGGACGCTCGATAATGTGCCGCAGTCGGGGCTCTAGAGGCGGTGTTTTCTCAGAAGCGGCATATTAACGAGAGCCAATGTAACGCGCGCTCTCCCCATAACTCTCCTGTTTTCTTTTCCGTGATGGCTGCCCCCTACCAGAATACTCTTAAGGTGCGTCACACTGATATGAGAAAAAGAAAAAACACATTCACGTATATGTATTGCTTGCGAATTGCTTGCGAACTCCAGTGTGGAGGCACCATTAAGGGTTAGCATTCATTGGCTCGCTGAGCGTGAGAGAAAGGGAGGTGCACACACGCGTGCGAGTAATGCGTGTGAGCTGGGGCGTTCCTAACGGCACTTTAAACAGCGGCATATTATCAAGCGTCCACTGTACATGGGAACTAATTTCTTATCAGGTAAGGAATTAATATTTGATCAGATACTAATACTAATTAAAAAGAAAGTACCAAATAAACTTATTTTTAGTATTAAACCATCTAAATTTAATTTTTTTTATAATATTATGATGCCCTAACCTAATTTTTATTGAGGTGATCAAAAATTGGATCCATAAGAAAAAAGTGGAACTAAATGATGATCACTGACTGTTAACGCAAAATGATACATATAGTACTAAAATTCTTTCGCCACATTGTAAAGTACACTATTGTAAGCAAAACGTATGAAAATAATCTTTAATACCGCAATAACCAGTAAAGAAATCGACTGTGGCGTCGATGGTGATCCCTTAGTTCGTACATTAAGGAAGTTCGACACCTCACTTGCGGGGCGGGCGGCGAGAGGGGTAAGCCTATGCTTATGCATGGGAGCTCTGCAGTGATACCAATCTTAGATAAAAAAAATTTATGTAGACAGAAACCTAGAGACGCGGTAGCGTCTCGACGCCAAGTACATGAAAAACACCCTGTTATATATATACAGGGTGTCCCAGAATTGATGTACATCCCGGAACATGCAATATCCTGATGGAAAAAGACATCGAAAAGTCCTTAACCGTTTTGGGATCCGGGGTTTCGTTTTCGAGATATTAAGAAAAAACCCCGACCAATCAGAGCGCGAGCTTTCCGCTGGAGCTCCCGCGCTAGCGTGGCCACGCGCCGGGCCGCGCTGCGACTACGAACAAGCAAGGCGGCATGCATCGCAGGAAATTGCGTAGAATGGCAAATGAAAAAGACGTAACAAAAAAATCTAACCTTTTGCCATGGTTTGTTTGCCATTTAAAGTGCATAATGAATGAAGGATGAATGGTTGAAAATCATATGTAACGTAAAAGGACAAATACACAGTTGTTTTTTTTTAGAAGAATCGAAAATACTAATTATTTGGAGTGAGAGGATAAAGAACATGTAAATTTCCTTTTCTAATAACGTACACACGAAAAGGTAAGGCAACAGGTAACGAGTGAAAAGTGATCGTAGTTCGTTATTGTGACAAAAATCCGTAGTTCAATAACGGCCAACACTGGTTGTTGATAATGAATAAGTCCGTTTAAAAACTGGGAAGAAAAATTTGCGTACGGAAATTTGGAGAGTTATCGCCGGAAATAAACCATAGCCTGCGTTAAATTTAAAAAATATTAGTCGCCAATAATGTAATTAAAACTCACCCGTTCGGAAATTCACCTGCAGCTTGAAAACCTGTGTCATTAGGTCACTGAACCGATCCTGGTCATCGACAGACGCGCCGAGTGTACAGCTGATTTCAGGTACACGACACCATCCAAAGTTAAGGGTCGAAACGTCAAGTGCGTCCGGGCCGCACATGTACCGAAGTCACTTCACTGTACGCCTACTAACACTGATCACTTAATGTATTATTAGAACGTGTTCTTTCTACGTTATAAAAATTGATGGAAATGAATTTTTACTTGGCGTTCGGAGCCGTGAGTATTCCCGCACACATTCTCACGCTGCAGCACTTGCGTCCCCGTTGTTCGGGGGGTACACCCAGAACATCGCGTAATACTCTCGAGCAGTGAACATTTCTGCGACGTGATTGCTTACTGACTGACAAGATCTTTTCCAAATGACTTATTCTACCCCCAAATAGTTTCTCTCGTTCCATTATGTGTTGAACCCCACCAGGCCAAGAGGCTTCAGGTAGAAAGAAGCCAGCACATTTTCGAAACACATGTGCTGGGCAGAAGTGCGACGAACGGGCTATCGTGCTCTTTTACAAAGGTCCGCGTTCCGTCCTTTTACTGCCAATGTGCCCATTGCTTCGAGGTAGGCAGTAGACACCACGTGTTTTGGTTCGAAAGGGTCCGAAGAGAAGAGAAACAGAAAGTCTTCGAGTTGCTATAAAGAAGAAAATCCTGTTTCCTGTTTCCCTTTTCCGATACCCTGAGTTCACGTCTGCTACGAGGCGGAACCAACTAAGCCATAAATTACCCAAAACTGTAGGAAACCGTTGTCTACCGCGACCCTAGCGAAATGCTCTGGCCGAACAGCCTGATTAATTTTTGGGAACTAGCAATTAAAAAGTATTATTTAACATCAATACGGCTCGCGAAGAGACACAGGAAGAAAGAGAGCATGTAGTTCGCTGACTGCACGTAGTCCGGCCTGCTTCGTCCTACCTTCCAATTAAAGACGGATCCCTTATCTCTTGAGTATAAACACGCGCTCGAATTTCAAAACAAAAGCACGCGTCGACGTATTCCGTGCGAGAGACAGTGGGCTTGAAGTCCGATTGGCCCCAAACTAACCAATCGGGCCTGCTTATCTCTCGTGTCTAAACACGCGCTCGAATTTCAAAACAAAAGCACGCGTCGACGTTTTCCGTGCGAGAGAAGGTGGGCCTTGGGGAGGAGATATTACTGTGAAGAGGGCCTCTTCAGAACAGTGGCTGTTTGGGAGGGATGCAGGGCAGATTGGTTAGATTAGGGCCAATCGGACTTCAAGCCCACTGTCTCTCGCACGGAATACGTCGACGCGTGCTTTTGTTTTGAAATTCGAGCGCGTGTTTATACTCGAGAGATAAGGGATCCGTCTTTAATTGGAAGGTAGGACGAAGCAGGCCGGACTACGTGCAGTCAGCGAACTACATGCTCTCTTTCTTCCTGTGTCTCTTCGCGAGCCGTATTGATGTTAAATAATACTTTTTAATTGCTAGTTCCCAAAAATTAATCAGGCTGTTCGGCCAGAGCATTTCGCTAGGGTCGCGGTAGACAACGGTTTCCTACAGTTTTGGGTAATTTATGGCTTAGTTGGTTCCGCCTCGTAGCAGACGTGAACTCAGGGTATCGGAAAAGGGAAACAGGAAACAGGATTTTCTTCTTTATAGCAACTCGAAGACTTTCTGTTTCTCTTCTCTTCGGACCCTTTCGAACCAAAACCTTCATTCATTATGCACTTTAAATGGCAAACAAACCATGGCAAAAGGTTAGATTTTTATGTTACGTCTTTTTCATTTGCCATTCTACGCAATTTCCTGCGATGCATGCCGCCTTGCTTGTTCGTAGTCGCAGCGCGGCCCGGCGCGTGGCCACGCTAGCGCGGGAGCTCCAGCGGAAAGCTCGCGCTCTGATTGGTCGGGGTTTTTTCTTAATATCTCGAAAACGAAACCCCGGATCCCAAAACGGTTAAGGACTTTTCGATGTCTTTTTCCATCAGGATATTGCATGTTCCGGGATGTACATCAATTCTGGGACACCCTGTATACCCTGATAACCAGGTCTGCCAGCAGATCCGGCGCAGTTTATGTCCGCATTCAACTACGGATCTGCCGGCAGACCCTGACAAGGCAGGAATTGCTGCGGATCTGCCGTTCATCTGCCGGCAGATCCGCAGCAGATCCTGCGGCCCGTCCGACACATCCAATAGCGCCATCTCAAGGCAGGGTCTGCTGCGAATCTGCCGTCCATCTGCCGGCAGACCCTGCCTTGTCAGACCCTGCCGTCCATCTACTGACAGACTGCAGGCAGGGTGGTTATCAGGGTATATATCTAGTATACATATATATATATATATGTCGACTGTCGCTACCGTGTACCTTTACTCGTCGCGGAGACACTCTAACCTAATTCTGACATTTATACATTAATATCTCATCACGCCTGCAATATTTTGTAAATTTAAAGGCATTTTTCTTATGTAAACCGCATATCGGCTTTCGAATAAGACCAATTTCAATAAAATCGGTCTATGCATGACAGAGATATCGTAATATCTTATCATTGATCCGTCGAAAACGGTAGATTTTTCTTCTGATTCTCCAAGAAATTTTTCGTCGACATAATACGTATATGCGCGTTACACACACACCTTCAGCCAACACATGTATCGTTCTTCGTTCGTCGTCCGCCATTGTACGTACATATATACAGTGGACGCTCGATAATGTGCCGCAGTCGGGGCTCTAGAGGCGGTGTTTTCTCAGAAGCGGCATATTAACGAGAGCCAATGTAACGCGCGCTCTCCCCATAACTCTCCTGTTTTCTTTTCCGTGATGGCTGCCCCCTACCAGAATACTCTTAAGGTGCGTCACACTGATGTTCGCGCAATTCACAAGCAGTATAGGTACAAATCGTACTTCTTTCACTAAAGCTTTTGCGAACATATTTAAATTTTATACAGATCCCTATTCACGAAGTGTTTACCGATGAAGACACACATTTTTACTATAAGCACGTTATACATGTACGATGAATAAAGAAAGCTTATATAGCAATGTAACTTTTATTTATAATCGTAATATTTTAGCATCTTTCAGTGGTTCAGTTTTTAGAATTAACGTTAAATATATTTTTTAACATTGTAATACATAAATCTGTAACTTCGGTACACCTTCTACCTGTCGTATATTTTTACAGTTTATCTTTCCCTTACCCATTTACATAACTATTTATGCCCAATATGATATAAATGTGCCTAATACAAAATGTAACTGATCATAATTCAAAATATTTAAAAAAACATTTGAATAAAACGATATTATACGTACTTATACTTCTGTCATTAAAAAATGTATGAGTTAAGATGTGTCTTCATCGGCAAACAGTTCGCGAGAAAGTGTCTATGTGTATAAGACAAAAATATGTTCGCAAGAATTTTATTATTAGTGAGAAAAAGAAAAAACACATTCACGTATATGTATTGCTTGCGAATTGCTTGCGAACTCCAGTGTGGAGGTACCATTAAGGGTTAGCATTCATTGGCTCGCTGAGCGTGAGAGAAAGGGAGGTGCACACACGCGTGCGAGAAATGCGGGTGAGCTGGGGCGTTCCTAACGGCACTTTAAACAGCGGAATATTATCAAGCGTCCACTGTATTTTGAATTTTATAACCTAAGTGCTTAAGTGTCAAATAAAGTAAGTTGTCCGAATTTGAAATGTCACGAGTTTTTACACTAAATAGGAGACTGAATTATTGTCTCGATTAATAAGGTAAGTCGCCAAAATTTTTTTAATAGATTTCTTATGTAGAGTCGCAGACTTGGAAGTTATCCGGAGAAGGTTCGACAGAGAAGCATCTCCTTTCGCATAATAATATATATTGCAACAAATTGCATTGCATTTAAATTGCCTGATATTTGTATTTGTATATACCAGCAAATTAGAGTTTTTATGTAAAGCTTATTATATTATAGAAATGAAGGGGACGCACAGGACTTCGATAAAAATGAAGGGGACGCACAGGCGTGGAAGTTGTCCGGAGAAGATTAAATTAAATAAATAGAAAGACAAAGCATCTTGCTTCGCACATGCTTCTGGAAAGTCAAATAAGGTAAATCGACAAAATTATAAATATACCAGCAATTTAGAGTTTTTATAATATATATCCCCATAAAAAAACTTCAAAAAAGTAAAAAATTACGCCAAGTACATGAAAAATCAAATAAATCACAAAAAAAAGAAGACAATAATAATCACAAAAAATAGAATCTAGAATTTATCCTTAATTCTGTCGCGTGATAATTCGTAATTTATAATATTGTTGCGCCGGGGTGTTTCCATCACAGGCCACCCCGACGCAAAGGAATAGTTAAGGATACGCGGATATACACGACACGTCTATATTTCAAGATGTACAGAGTAATTAGGTGCAACCCGCGCGTCCGAACGCTTCGGCGTTCGGTATATGACTCTTCTCGTCGACCTCCCGATCGTCCTCTTCAAGGGGGCCGACCTTCTTTCTTCTTCGGCTGCGAACACTAGCAGGCCATGCCCGGGCCTATACCCGGTGTTCGCAACAATATTAAAAATTATCTAAAGTCAGTCCCTACGCAAATTATCTTTGTAAAAAGAAGTGAGATCCCCATAAAAAACTTCAAAAAAGTAAAAAAATACGCCAAGTACATGAAAAATCAAATAAATCACAAAAAATAGAAGACAATAATAATCACAAAAAAATAGAAAAAGTATACAATACAAAAAAAGATGTGAAATCAAAATGAGCTGCCAGTACATAAAGGTGCTTTCCAACTGCGCTTAAGATGACACAACTACATACACACAGCTCAAATGCTGTGTTCATACATTCCATTACAATGTATTACATAATATTAAGCAGATATATTTTTATACAAATAAATATTTTAATACGAATAAATATTTTATTCAAAATACTTGGCGCTGCGAAACCGAAAAAATGTTAATTGCTTAGTATTATTAAAAATTTACAATAACTTCCTTACAATCTAAAATACATAAACATATATATATACATATACATGCGAGTATTTGAAACGCTGACAAAATTACTCTACATATATTTAATTCGAATATCATAAGCACGTAGCATATGCACATACACACATTCACGAATGCACGCACAAGAAAGAAAGAAAAAGATTATTGCAATTTATACATATGTATTCAGTTTAGCAACATCAATTCGGTTTCGCAGCGCCAAGTATTTTGAATAAAATATTTATTCGTATTAAAATATTTATTTGTATAAAAATATATCTGCTTAATATTATGTAATACATTGTAATGGAATGTATGAACACAGCATTTGAGCTGTGTGTATGTAGTTGTGTCATCTTAAGCGCAGTTGGAAAGCACCTTTATGTACTGGCAGCTCATTTTGATTTCACATCTTTTTTTGTATTGTATACTTTTTCTATTTTTTTTGTGATTATTATTGTCTTCTATTTTTTGTGATTTATTTAATTTTTCATGTACTTGGCGTATTTTTTTACTTTTTTGATGTTATTTACATGCCTATTTCTAATAAAATTATTTGTACATATTTTGTTTTGAAATTCTATTGAACAAAAAGTATGTTTAATATAGCTAGAAACACAATATTTTCATTAAAAGTAGCGTAAAATATGCGAGTGAAATGCGGCAACGTTGCTTTGCGTCCATCCTTCTTTCTGTGTCCATCTCACACTTGTAGTGTCCTTTTGTACATACGTATCGGTTCGCAACAAATTACTAAATACATGTTTACAGCTTGGTAGTGTTTTTACCAATATTTCCTGTATGCTTTGTACAAGTATACATTGTAGTGATGACTACGCGGCGTACAGCGTTGCCACGTTTCAAACAGTTCCTTCAGGCAGTTTCCAAAATACGAGCACATTACTGTCTATTTATTCAATTATCTAATAAACCGGACAGAACATGACCGATTTTTTTACGGGGAATTTCATAGGAATACTTAAGCTTTCTATTGCAACATTTTTTCGGACTTTGTCACTATTTTTAAGGACTCTGTGTAACATTTTATAGAATTTTTTTCGCTTCTCCCATAACAGCCCGTGTATATGAGCGCAACTTTGATTTCCATTTTCTCAAAAACGGTGCAAACAATCAACTTGAAATTTTCACACAATACGGACGTCACTTTGAACATTAGATTAAACCACTTTTCAAAGATTTCTCACTATTTTGTCTCCGGTATCGAACCTCCTTAAGAGATGGCGTTCAACAGACGCTTCCTTCAAGTGAGCTACCTTACACATTTATTTTCACAAAAACTAACAATACTAACTGCTTTTACAGACAACACGTATATTTGTGAATTATCCTTTTTTATGTTAGTAATTATTTGAAACAATTATTTAAGGACTTAAACTGAAAAGAACGATTTATTTCATGAACTGATAAAAAATTAGTGCCTGATCAAGAACTAGTTCCTTAACGGTATGCGGAATGTGAAATTGAGTTAAGACTCAATTTACAAATACTAGACTTAAGAGTCTAGTGCTTCTTTAGTTATTAAGGAAGTTCAAATATTTTGGGAGAAAGCGCGAATTCCAATGAAAAGACCACAGCATTGCATTGACAAGCTAGATGCATTGTATCAGGAATGGGTGGCTTTTCATAAAAGTTGCAACCGCAGTACTGAAACCCAAAAAAAAATCGGGAGAAGGAGTTTGTAGACAAGCTAGATGATCTTTTTGATATTGCACCTGCCGATGCGTTAAAAACTATTAAAATAAAGGAAGACAAACTTTTTCTATTAAGTCAACGAAAAAAGGACGTCCTGGTTCCATGATTGGAAGCGATAATATATTCTACGGGAAAGAACAGAAAAAAGCGTTTCGAAGGAGCAAGAAGAATCGAGGCAGGCGCAGTGTGAAGTAGAAGCTATGCAAGGTAAATATTCTTTATGCAATTCATTTTTAAAACTCAAAATATTGATCGTTATCTTCGATATATAATATAAGATATATTGGTCTTTACTGACACTTGTATATCGTTTAAATCAAGAGGAAACAATGGGCAAAGTAGCATCATCCAACGAAGAAGATGGTCACCTATCAAGTGAGGGTGAAAATATTGAATTTATTATTCCCGTGGATGAAGCTGGTCCAAGCAACCCTAAAAACAGACGTGCTCAAATCGCCATAATTACGCCAAAATTTGTTGCAACTCTTGACAAGTGCAAAGTAAGCGATCGTGATGCTGTTCGTATAATAACAGCAACAGCTCAAGCTCTTGGTCATGACCTAGGCGACTTAATTATCAATCGAACGTCTATACGGCGTCATCGCACGGATCTTCGAGCACAACTTGCCGATAAATATCGTGTAGCGTTCAAAGACTGTGAGCTTGGTGCTATTACACTACATTGGGACGGAAAGCTGTTTCCAGCTTTAATAGGCAATGAGAAAATTGATCGTTTACCTGTACTAATAACTTGCAGAGGTATTGAGCAGCTACTTGGAATTCCTGCAATTCTATCGGGTACTGGGGATAAACAAGCTTCTGCGGTATACGATGTAGTGCAGAAATGGGATTTAGGTGGCAAAGTGCAACTTTGCTGTGACACAACGTCATCGAACATGGGACGTTTCCAAACAAAAATTTGAAAGAGATTTGCTATCTTTTCCTTGCCGGCATCACATATATGAAATTATTTTACGAAGTGTTTTTGATGTGAAGTTAGAGAAATCATCGGGTTCAAATATTCCACTTTTTAAACAATTTCAGCAGGCTTGGCCCCAGATCAATAAATCGAATTTTGTGGCAGAAATTGAAAACGAGTACGTCCACCAATCTACAATTATAAATAGTACTGAAGTGCTGGAGTTTGCAATGAAAACATTGAAAAACATCAAACAACCGCGAGAAGATTATAAAGAATTCTTGGAGCTTACTGTTCTTTTCTTAGGCAGAACTCCTAGAAAAAATTATACATTTCGAGTTACAGGAGCCTTTCATCACGCTCGATGGATGGCCAAAGCGATATATTGTATAAAATTATATTTATTTAGAAAAGAGAGTATCTTGACTAGCGAAAAGGCCACTAAAATTCGCGACCTTTGTATTTTTCTCGCCAATTTGTATTTAAAAGCATGGATACAAGCTCCAGTCGCAACAGATGCCCCGCGACAAGATTTGGAATTTGTAAATTATTTATCCGCTTATCGTCAAATTGACGATACACTAAGCCGCACTGCAATAAGCAAAATGATCAATCATTTGTGGTATTTGGCACCAGAAACTGTCGCATTATCATTTTTCGATAGCGCCATTGGAAATAACACTAAAATAGAAATGATAGAGGCAATAAATGCCAGTATAGACAGTGACGACAATGAATGCCTTAAAAAGTATAAAATTCTTCCAAAGGATGTGGAACAATTGATCGACAAAAAAATGGAACATTTTATTTTTCCCGATTCCAAAAGATTCTTTGAAAGGTTTTTAATACCTACGACATTTTTTTAAAAACACCCTTCTACTTACATGGGATGATGACAAGGCTTTCCAAATTGGGCGAAACATCGTGAACGGATTAAAAGTGGTAAATGACACCGCTGAGTGTGGCGTTAAACTTATAGAAGAATATAACAAAATATTATCTAAAAATGAAGAGAAGAAACAACTTAGGGGGGAGTAGGGTAATGGCGAACGCGGGGTAATCCGGAACGCGGTGGTTACGGCGTTTTAATAAATAAAAACTGATGTTCCCTCTCCACTAGCTAAGTTTAGGTCGTATCCAACGCCGCGCAGAAAGTAATAAATACAAAACACTCATGCTAGTCAGGATAAACACAATTTATTATTTTCATCATGTTTCAAGTAATATTTTGTCCATCTTCAATTGGATGTAATAACTGTTGAATTAATGATACAATTGGGATTTTTTTAAGTTGAAATAAAGCACTTTTTTACCAACATTTTGTGACCAACGCGTTGCTTGAATTATGATTCTAACTTCTGAAATAAATTCTTTTTTATTTTTTGATGTCGTAGGGTAATGAGGAACAACTCGGATGGGGTAATCTCGAACCTTTGAGATTAGCAACGATAACCGATTTTGATGAAATTTTCAGCATGTATAAAACTTACTTAAATCTACAAAAGGGACTTTTGAATTTTCATTACAGGCTCAGACAAAAAAAGTTTAAAAAACAACCTTTACTATTTTTTTTCGATATTCCGACCAATTGCAATTTTTTTCTAACGCACAAGAAGAGGAATTTGAAAAATACATTAGGTAGAGGTTGTAGCAACATTTTTTATGGGTCGACCATTGAAATCGCGCTTTCTGTGCGACTTCTGCGATATGTAACTCTGTTCGTGATTACCCCATGCACGATTCGGAATTACCCCACCAGCAGTCGGATAAATCCGAACAGCAGGGGTTTGAGTTTTTCATTATAAAATTAATTTTTATTAAAATTTTTGCAAAATTCGTTAGAGCAGTTTATAGAGGACTAGTTTGAGTATGTTTATAAATAAAAAACAAGTTCGTATCTCACATAGTTTTCGTTCTGTTTGCTTTCTCGCTTAGGTGTTCGCTATTACCCCACTCTTCCCTATACTGCAGAATGTGATGAAATAGAGAAAGAAGATCTGCTTGGTCTTATCAAACGTCCACGAGCAGGTCTGGGACAAAACGCTTAGGGTATCCATAATTTAGAAACTTACATGATCACTTAAATGCAAGGTGAGCGTATTAAGACGTTGTATCAGGAATTGAGACAGGTTCTGCTGGGCTCTACTGACGAGTCTACAAGTAGATCTGGGACGCAATACTTTGATAACATTTCTATTCGTAATTTACATAATAGCTATAGTAACTTATTTTCAGACTTAGAACCGCTTTTCTTCTGCATAATGGAGCGATATAATGAAAATAAAAAATGTTTAAAATCTCCATCATTTATGGATATATGAAAAAACTCTTCAGACAAAAGTTGTAGCATAAAAAGAGGTGAATATAATGGAAGGAAATTTTTTTTTTGAGGGCACTCTTTCAAGTTTTCAAGGTCACGGACGTTTTTCTTGTTAACAATCGTATATGCTGTGTATGTATTCTTAAACAAAAAAAATACAAATTCAACGATATATTATAATGTATATTTATGTCAAGGTTTACAAAGTTCAAAATGTTCAAATTTGTGGCGCGTCCTTTTCCCATAGTCCAATCGGGTTGAACCTCTACAATATACATACATATCAAAGAAATGGAGTACAGATATTAATTACTGCACCAATAAATTTTATAAATATGAAACATGCCAAGGAGACTGACAAATATTCTTTAGTTGTAGCAATTTATAACTGTAAAAGGAAATGTTTGTTTTTTAAAGTAGAAGTTACATGTAATATTAATTTTCCATTTTACATGGACTAACTGAAATATATGTAAAAACTTAAAACTATAGGGGAAGGTGGGGTTTAACGGAACGGGTGGGTAAAACGGAACACCAATGTTTCTGTTAGATAAGAGCTGCGAATGAGTTGGTATCGCGTGACATGGAACCAAAGGGTCCTCATAGCATTTTATGATAGACCATTGGCCCCTGCACAAGTTATTTTTCCATTAAGAGAGTTGGAAAAATTTCCGGTATCGACGTTTCAATATTGCGTTGGACTTTCGACCACTTTTCGGTACTTGGACTTCGAAAATTAATAACGGCAAATACGTCGTTGGATTCTATATTCCTTACGCTACATTTTGACGTATATAAAAAGTTCATTACCTCACGCTGAAGTGTAAATATTAAATGTTTACTAAATGACTGCAAGTGGGGCAAAACGGAACACTTTTCGCGGGGTAAAACGGAACGCCTATTATACATGAGGTCATTCCACGCCAACTCAGACACTTTTCGGAGTAACATTTCGGATTTTGGTACAACTCGGATATGTTGTAGTCTTTAGTGATGCATAAACATATCTCGAAGGATTTTTGAAAATTTCAAAAATTGTGGATGTTACAGCTCTTTGAAATATAGTGTTTACTTTTTTTCTAAAAATTGTAACTCTTGAACTAACAAACCGACAAAAATGACCTTTTGAGTGCTTGCAGTGGAGATATAAGAGTACCTAATAAAAATTATTTCACTGAAAAAAGACAAATTTTTAACCATTTATTTTGCAATTCTTGTAAACAAATGCAATTTTATAATTGAAGGCAACTTTTTAAAAAATTGAAAAAAAATAGGAGGATATAGCCCTGTTTGTCCTCTTTATGGACATGTTTGGAACACGATGGAGACTTTAAAATTGGCCAAATGAAAATTATTTGAATGGAACGCTGCGTCAAGTCACACCGGTTCTACTGGCAGAGCCGTGCGGTACTCGCAGCGGCCAAGCGGCTATATCTGCTATTCTTATACAGTGTTCTCTAATATGGTAAATATTTGTAAAAAACTGAAGAAGGAAAACTTTTACTGTTTTTTATACACAACATAGTACGGTAACTCAATTTTTGGTGTTCGCAATATTTTTCTTGAAACGAGGGTGACCTTCAGTTTTTTAAATGGAATGCTATATGTTTGATTATCCAATATGAAAGCGACTGTCAAGACAAATTCAACCATATGGTATACTTTGACCTTCAAGGCTACACAAAGTTAGGAATGAAGGAAGAAATTCAATCTACTAGATAGATAGTTCGATATATTTATTTCATTCCTAACTTTGTGTAGCCTTGAAGGTCAAAGTATACCATATGGTTGAATTTGTCTTGACAGTCGCTTTCATATTGGATAATCAAACATATAGCATTCCATTTAAAAAACTGAAGGTCACCCTCGTTTCAAGAAAAATATTGCGAACACCAAAAATTGAGTTACCGTACTATGTTGTGTATAAAAAACAGTAAAAGTTTTCCTTCTTCAGTTCTTTACAAATATTTACCATATTAGAGAACACTGTATAAGAATAGCAGATATAGCCGCTTGGCCGCTGCGAGTACCGCACGGCTCTGCCAGTAGAACCGGTGTGACTTGACGCAGCGTTCCATTCAAATAATTTTCATTTGGCCAATTTTAAAGTCTCCATCGTGTTCCAAACATGTCCATAAAGAGGACAAACAGGGCTATATCCTCCTATTTTTTTCAATTTTTTAAAAAGTTGCCTTCAATTATAAAATTGCATTTGTTTACAAGAATTGCAAAATAAATGGTTAAAAATTTGTCTTTTTTCAGTGAAATAATTTTTATTAGGTACTCTTATATCTCCACTGCAAGCACTCAAAAGGTCATTTTTGTCGGTTTGTTAGTTCAAGAGTTACAATTTTTAGAAAAAAAGTAAACACTATATTTCAAAGAGCTGTAACATCCACAATTTTTGAAATTTTCAAAAATCCTTCGAGATATGTTTATGCATCACTAAAGACTACAACATATCCGAGTTGTACCAAAATCCGAAATGTTACTCCGAAAAGTGTCTGAGTTGGCGTGGAATGACCCCATGGGGAAGAATGGAAACGTCTCTTAGTATGTGTTTATTATCTCTTTTAATTATTAGATTGTAAATTAAACTTTTAATTACTATCCTTGTTTCCAAGAAAATTGATTTTGTATACAAATTATGATGTATGAGGTACATCTTTTATTCGATCAAACTGTTAGTTTAAATTGTAAGAAATAACATAATCATTTAATGCAGATGTGTTCTCCATGCAAGTATTGAAGATAGAGAACGAAGAAAGTTGGATACAATGCATCACATGTAAAGGGTGGGCCCATGAGGACTGCACCAGTGCTGAAAAGGAAGATGATGCATTTGTATGTGATTATTGCAGGGCTGCGGAGTCGGAGTCGGAGTCGGAGTTCAGAAGGAATTTCTGATTACCGGAGTCGGAGTCGGAGTCGAAAAAGTATATGCGGACTCCAACACCGACTCCATATTAGTAAATTTTATAAAAATCCGAGTCTGTTGAGCTCTACGTGTTTATACACGCTCGCGATATATTTTTGTTTAACACTCGTACGACGAATGCAGGGTTATTTTGGCATGTCATATATATATTATATAAATGCAGGAGTCGGAGTCGGGGTCGGAGTCGGGAGTTTTGACTGCCGACTCCGCAGCCCTGGATTATTGTTCATAAAATAATAAACAATCTGTATTAATCTATCCTTCTGTTACGATATTATATTTATATTTAATTATTTCCCGTAATTTTCATGTTATCTAATAAAATATTTTCTCTTATATGTATGTAAAATACATATTTTTGTTATATTTTATTTGCAATAGTTATACCTAAAACATATATTTATAGATTTTAACATAAATTAATACATTTTAAATCGTAAATATAAAGATTTTGTACGTTTACACGGTCTTCGAGTGGGTGTTCCGTTTTACCCCACCATTTGAGCGAGGCGAAGATTTCAATACCCCCGGTAAATTTCATTTTCCGTCGTTCCCAAAGAATTTTCTTAATAATGACCATGATTTTCTTATAGTCTAAGGTCCACTGAAGACTCCTGTTGAAGTCTCGTGTCTTTTTCTCCTCGCGATTTTAAGTTATCACCCTCCAAAGTTAAGCGTTCCGTTATACCCCACCTTCCCCTACTTATTGCTTCTGCATCTTAATTCGTTTAATGATTTAATTATTCCAAACAGTATTGAAAACTAACCTTACATCTAGCCTCAGTGTTATAAAAAACACGTTCACAATAATATAGATTGTTATATTAACTGAAGATATTGCAGTTTTTTAAATAAATTGAGGATTTTGCAGACTTAGGAAAATTAGCCAAGTATTTTGAATCAAATATTTATTCGTATTAAAATATTTATTTGTATAAAAATATATCTGCTTAATATTATTGAATACATTTTGTTCTTTGTGTAAATAGCCAGTGTGATAATTGGCGCAATTGTTGTATATCATTACTTTTGTAAAGTTGAATATAGCACATTAATAAATTTATATTAATTTACGACAATGTTTTTAAATGGGATTCTTTTTTATGAGAATATATACTTGGCGCTCTTTTTTGTACCTTTTTTTAAAAAAGGTAATTTTGTGGAGATTTCAGTAACACTAAAACATGCGGATGAATGATTTTCTATCAACATTTAACAATTTCGTTCGCATCGGGTATTTTAATGGTTGTTTCAATGTCGACCAGTGCGTTCATTATTTTCTACGTTTTTCTAAATATTTTTATGAGGAACAACAAGCACTATCATAGTACACATGTTTTATCACTTCAAAATTTCCATCTACTTCTAAACAAAACTTCAACAGTTCTTCTTTTTAAATCAACCACTGCCATTCGTACAAGATAAAATTTTAAACATGACCACCGATAAACCTTTAAAAGAATTTTAATAACTCAAAAAATTCAACGTAAAAAATATTACGCAAGGAAGGGGAAGGGGTATAAAATGTTAGAAATTCTCATCAGAGGAACACTCAGAGGATGTGGGGGGGGGGGGGGGTGCAAGGGACCCTAATACCTCCAAAAGAAAAAGAAAAAAGAATTCAATATGACCATAACTGAAGTGATTTAAGAACTATGTAAAAAGAAAACTGAAATTTTAATCCTTAAATAAAATTATATAATCACCTAATGAATTTGACTGAATTTGCATTAAAAATATTTAACTCGGTTCCCCCCAAGATCAAGTCCTGAGTGCTCCACTGATTCTTATACTTGGGGAGGGAGGGGTTAAGAAATCGTTAAAATTACCCTTACGGAATTTAAGGACGGCCCCATACATATAATTGACGATAACGTTGGGGATGACAATATTATAGTGTTAGAATAAATAAGTGTAAATTTAGTTTCACGTAATTCACCGTTTTCTTAATTCAGATTATCAGACACAAGATAGGAGAGATAGATCGAAACACAAACACTTCAAGTGGGGTCGCTTGAGAGTAATACCTTAACGTGAAATGGTTATTTAGAGATACAAGGCAAAGTCATCAACGCTTAACGGCAGCGAATTTTGGCGAGAGAGCATTACGATAGTCCCTTTAAGCAGAACCATTGATCTCGCAGACAATGACAGACGACCTCGCTATGCACGTTTCGTTCCACCATCATTAAACAACGGACAAAATTTCTTCACACCTCCTTTGTTCGTAACACTCTGACCACACACTGTAACGCCTTGTCTGTGAATTTTCGTCAGAGAAGCACGTTTAGTGTTTAAAAATTGTATCACCAGCTTATTTCTCAGCTTTGATCAGTTCTTATGTGCGTGTTCGTCAGTACAACCAGAACGGGTAAAACAAATGATAAAAAAGATTTTGAGTTGAAAATAAGAATCAGTTGAGAATGTTTGAATAACACCAGCTACGTGATACTTTCATTAAGAAGTTATCGTTTGCATATTCTGTGAAAAAAGTAACTAACACGAATAAAATAGATTTTGGGACTATTCATTACCCAAAATGTTAAAAAAGTCTATGAGTTGCTGCAAGAAGGTTCACTAAGGGTTTCACATTTTTAAAATACAAGCCTCGGCTCCTTCTTCTTCGCAGAAGCCTGTTAACAAATTTTGTCGACAAATAACCGAGATTTTTCCCATGAAACACCCGAGAATGCATATTTTGAGGTGTTTAATTAAACTTTTTTCTCAAACCGGCGCCATTTTGTTACTTTTCAACAAAAATTGTTAATTGAGCTAGGGGCTAAAGCGACGTTTGACCCATTTCGGATTTTCAGGGTGAAAACAAACCCTAAAGGTTAAGGAGTGTTTTCCTATTTCCAGTAATCTTGGAAACTATAGTAGATATAAACAATTATTATAAAGAAAATCTAATAATTTTTTATTCTGTATAAAACTATGGAATCGAATTCATTAAAATTTGTGGTGGGAAACATCTTAGTGTTTAAGAAGTATCTTTTATTTTTGCGCACTTTACAAAGTCTCATATTCCATGAAAATAAACGACAAATCTTTAGCGACTGTTCCCTTTTAGAAAAGATTTCTAATTGGTTCCAAAATACCTACTATGTATCATTATTTGTGCGTGTCACACATTTATCGGTTTGTCGCGTGGTAGGTGGTCAATAGTAAACTGGAAATTTAAATCATATAGGAGTCTCCAGTGTCGCACCCTCTACTCAGCGACTTCGCCGTGACTCATAATGAAATGCCACTTCATTGCACGCGAATGAGAATTCAGCGGAGACGCGGAGAAGCAGATGCGTGAAGAAACCGCGTGGTCCCCTTTGCCAGTTTGCATTCTCCTTCTTTTGTGATGTAGAAGCAGTCCTCGAAACGAAATCTATTGTTTCCAGTTGTCGAGCATGAAGAAGTACCGGCAGGGGAACCACTTACCGCGGCACTCGAGTACCCTTGAACGGTCGACCTGACGATTAAGCCGGAAAGTGTCTTGAAACTACTTGAACAGGATGCAAATGACGGATCGAGAACCTCTCAAGACCAGTTCTGTCCTGCGTTTTGTGTATCGACACGGTTGAACCTCGTTGAATGCCATATCTGATCCAGCAAACTGCAGGCTCGATGACGATTTTTGCGCTTTCTATTCGCGCCTTGAGTAGGGGATTATAGGAGGACCTGTCGGTGAATTGGAACCTCATTGTACATGTGCATTTGGCAAATAGTGTATCAGCAAAGTCACACCCAGGCTTTATGCACAGATTCGGTTAACGATGCGAGTATATTAAATATTTGTATATGGGTTGACAGTTCCAGTCGCCAGATGAGGATTAATGTATTTAGGTAGATGCTCCCGAAACAGTATTTCTGACTTGTTGAAGAGTTATTTTGTTCCACGACTTGCAACATTTCTTAAGGGGGCCGTCTCATTTTTGTTATTGTCCGTCTCACTGGGCCTTGAATGTGTGCGGACGCTCACACAAGCTAAGTTAAGCGTGTACGTATACGCGTGTAGTAAACAAACCGTTTAAACCGTCTTTCGTCCTGGAATCGGCTAGAAGGAAGTTTCTGCGGGTACAGTTACCTTCAGTAAACATCTGTGCAGGGTGGTCTGGTGCGTTTGAACGCTAATAAGTACTGTATATTGAAATAATAATGAATTTATACGTCACGCTGGTGCTACATAGCTACAGTACACCATTAGCGCCACCAACGAAGAAGCCTTGAAGCTTCATTCTTTAAGTTTTCGATTCATAAATTCATTATTATTTCAATGTACAGTGCTTATTAGCGTTCAAACACATCAGACCACCCTGCACAGATGTTTACTGAAGGTAACTGTACCCGCAAAAACTTCCTTCTGGCCGATTCCAGGACGAAAGACGGTTGAAACGGTTTGTTTACTACACGCTTAACTTAGCTTGTGTGACCGTCCGCACACATTCAAAGCCCGGTGAAACGGACAATAACAAAAATGAGACGGCCCCCTTAAGAGGTCTCCCTATTTTGACGGCTTGAAAAGGAGCACAATATCTAGGATTTTTTCTAAGAGAAACCTTCAAATTATAATAATTGAAAACTTTATGCCTGTATTTGCACATATTTAGGCAACACTTTAAAAAAGATTTGCTTAAGGGGTAACACCACTGTAACAGCTTAAAAAAAGCGTTTCTCTGGTAATTTTTCTTGGATGGAAGGAAAGGTAATAGAACAACAATACTGGAGGAAGTTATTAAGCATATATTTTGTTATTAAAAAAAAGGTTATTGAGAAATATTAAAAAATGGCGGCACTGGAGCTATTCTCGTGAGGCATGTTAAAATTTTAGTGCTCTGCGGCACGCAGTGTAGCTGGTGCAAATTTGAATTTGGAAAAAAGACAAAAATATCACTTAAATCTACATGTTTATAGCTAGAGAAATGCGTAGGGGATTTTAAAAATATTGATTTTTGTGTGATTAGTGAGTATTTCAATAAAAGACGTTCAATTTTCTATAAAGAGAGGACAATCATTTGTTAATAAGTAATGTTGAAATTAACTTATCGAACATCCCGTACGTATTTCTCTTCAAAATGTTATTTTAAAGATATTCTTAAAAATTCGAATGAAAAGAATGAAAATTGTTGGTGTTATGCTGCGTGCCGTGTTGAAATATCGAGTTTCGAGAAAAACGCGTTTAAAGTTTTGAAATGTGTTATAGACATGAAGAAATGAAATGTTGCCGCTAACATACTTTTATTTGGAAATGCTTGTATCTGAACATAAAAACTTTCTAACTACATCCGGTGTGTATTTGAGAAGTTTGAAATCAAAAGGTAGGGCATTAGGTTGTACCTTCCTATTAATTTGACGCCGGTAATCGTTTCGAAGCAGTCCGATGCGCTTGGAGAAGAGCTCGAAATTGCAAGAAAACAAATTTGTTTCAAGTAATACATTTTTTGCCCCACATTCTAAAAGGTTCAAAGCATCTTTTAAGTCAATAAAAAAAATCACTTTTCCGAAAAATTTACAGTGGTGTTACCCCTAAAAAAAGGGTACCTAAAACTTTAAATGTGGGTTTCCCAAAACTGCGTTTTTTGAATTGGTTAGCTTAATATCTCAAAAACCAATTACCCGATTTACTTCAAACTTGGCATATATCTTCAGTAGATGTCCTATTTTCGTTGGTACTAAAACTAATACGGTTTGTACAAAATTAGACTTTTGCGACTTAAAAAGCCAGCGAACTTTTTGCAGAAATCGATGTCTGTTTTATACGCTGTCATTTTTGTTAACTTTCAGTATTTCTCATTTAATCTAGTTCACGCGATAGCCACACTCATACAGATTACACAAAATTTAAAATTTTCTATTTCAGAGAACTACAACGGCTGATTTTATGCTAACAATGCGCATATGATTTTTGTAAGGCACTCTATTTGAAGCACTATAACTTCGGATATAACCACTATTTTTACATACATTTTTTTTCATATTCTCTAAAGATTGACAAACGAAGCCACAAAGCTGGAAGTAAATATATTTAATGGTTTTGTTTTAATAAATAGAAAGACCTAATAAAAGAAACAATTTATGAAAATGAAAACGCGCCCTTATCTAATTAGAACTTGGCAGCAAGTCCATGTTATCAATAATTCGCAATTTTCTACATAGGCAACAACATTTGCGAATGTACATAGCATCAACTTTTAAAAATTAAATTTCGACCGCTTAGTTTAATTAAAGTGGTATCGACGCACTGATTCGGTCACAGAAAAACAATTATTTTGTTATAGAACAAAATAATAATAATATTCAAAAGCTATTTTGCAATAAAAATGATTCGTGACCGAATCAGTGCGCCGATACCACTTTAATACATAGCATCAACATAACAAATTAATGATTTCAATACTATGACGTTATCCCTGTAACACATTTGACTCACCCAGTATTTCACTACATAGTTACTTCTGTTTTGTTACAGCAGGTGACTGCTCCTATTTAATAGGTCAGCTTTAGGTAGAGGACTGATCCTTTGAGTAACGTATACAGAAATTCTAGGCGTTCTTCATACGAGGTCTCATATGTTGTATAGGTACTTATGAAACATATGGATTTAAAAAAACAGCACAGAAGAATAAATGAAAATCCTAATTTTTAAAGCATCACCTTTATTTATTTATTATGGGTAACAACCCTTTGGCACATTATAATAACATGCAAATACATAATATAGAGAACGGACAATTTGGATAAAATTGAAAGTTAAAATTAAAATAACAAATACCAAAGAAAATAACAGAAAGTGATGAAATAAATGACCAGATATTAGCATACCACTATCAATTACAAATTAATCATCATTATATTATAAATTCATTGTTACATCTCATAATCATGCCTGGCATTGTCAGAGAAACCGGTCGATCATTGCGATATTACTTTTTCCAATAATAGATGCCATTTAAAATATTTAGAGTAGATACCTACAGTTAAAGATTGAGGAAACTAAATCCAAACCGCGAAATTTTGAATAAAGTGCAACACGCGTACAAAATAAAGTAAGTCATTAACTTTAGTTCCTCGCATATCCAGTAACTTAAAGGTAAAAGCTTGTCATCTACTCGTTTAATTAATAACAATCACAATAAAAAATGAAACCAATAAAATACTGCTATACTTGATTGACGCATATTCGTCGCTGCAGTGAGATTATCGTGAAAATTGCCGGGAATTGTGAGGTGAACAATGATTTATCCGAAATCTCAACTGGTACATGTAAAGCTTTACAAATCACAGCGATCGGTGTATCACTATCATTGAAGATTAACGCAAATTTCGAAACATTCAACATTTCAAACGTATCGCAAAGTGCATATTGCTTTAAAAATGTGGATATTGTTGCATTAATATGACGTTTACTGCTTGCATAAAATTTACGTTCTTATCGCGTTCTTATTTCTTTAAAAAGTTTTGATGTTATCAAAAAATGAATAATGAGATTGTTTTTAATATGCTTGTGTCTGTTCCCCTACCATTGTATAAAAAGTTCCATCTTAGGATTTATCTGACGTATTAGTAACAGAAATTATTACACAAAAAAATTTTGGGGTCTTTTTCGACCCAATGTAAACAAGACATTACCAAGTGACAGGAATCAATCAAGGCCAAGTCTTCCAAAAATTTGGGTGATGGTAAAATCAAAGAAAAATATATAAGTAGCATAAAATGTCTAGAATAGTTAGTTGTATTAGTGCAAAAATAAATTAATTATTGTATGATGGGATTTAAATGCTAGTACGATGCACATGTTTTTATCACTGTATAGAGGTGCAATCTCAGACTTCCTAGGTCGATAGAAGAATTTCTATCCGTGCAAATGTACAAAATTTACATGTAAAAAGTATTCTTACCAAATATGTAAAACTTGTTATGAATATGTTATTTGAAAATATTTGAATAAATATATTGTTTATCTATAACAAAAGATATTATAAAAGCATGAGTTTTGTATATTTTGGTCATTTTCGACTCAAAAAACTTAAACGTAAGTCGAAGTAAAATTGCAGGGTTAAGGTTTTAAATTTTTAAATTTAAGCTTTCGAAGTAAGATTAATATTGCACGAGAAAATTGAGATCTTATTTTTTGGATTCTATTTCTAGCTGACATCGGAGGTGTCTGATAAGAATTCATGAGACACCATCCACTGGGATAGATGTCATTATAGATAATATAGATAATAGAGATATTCGTGTAGAAAGTACCTTTTTAGCTTTTCCTTATCTTCTCTTCTCATCTATTTCAATGTATGTTAAATTGGTGTCTTTTTATTGGTGTAGATAAAATGTGAAAAATTTCGCGACTGTCAAAGAATAAGTTCACAATAAATTTGTAGTATTTTAGAAAAGCAGTCTAACTGTTAATAAAAATGTATGCGTATACCAACTTCTTTTATTACTTTGGTGAGTAGAACCGATCCTGAAAAACAGTCTCACATTTTTATTAACACCCTGTACACAGGGCGCGATTTATATAATTCTTCCGCCGCTCTGAGCAAAAATGATTTTTGCCGTCTTTTATATTTAATTGTAAATAATTATTTTAAAATATAATTTTTGACAGTGTGTGAATTTTGGTAGATATTTGTTGAATATCAAAAGCCTTTAGCAAAAATCTTCAATATAGATACGAATCTTTCCCTAAGGTCGGTATCATATATATATTGGCCGGTGAGTTTCGTGAGGGGTATTCTCCCACCACACCGTTTGTTTGCGTCGGTGCTCCTTTTCTCAAAGTTTTCTGACTCGCTCTCGCCCTTCGCAGAACAAGAGTGAGCCAGAAGTGGTGGGGATAGTACCAAGATTCTGACGTGTAGGCCAAATTGAGCAGTCAGCGTAGAAATACACACATCAGAATAGGTGTGCGTTAGCAACGAAAAAATTCAGGAACTTTATTGGTTAGAACATTGATTCGTTCTCGATAGATAGCTTCATCTCGTTTTGGTCTACGCATAGCTTCGCAACGCACACAACTATTACGTTAAGGATAAATAACAGCCAACCGGCTAGGTTCAGGCGGTGCCGGGCGGCGTTCCCATTACCACACCATATTCTGCGACGGCCACGCAACTCGAACTGACAAATCAGCGATCGTCAGATGGTGGTGGCTGATTTCTCCTCGATCGCTGTTCGCGAAACCGAATTCAGCGGCCAATATATTTGATACCGACTTTAGTATAATAGTAATTGTACGGGCGATTTAAAAACAGTTTATAAGTTTGATACTAAATTCAAACATGTATTACAGAATTTTTACCGCTATTCCAGGAAATTTTACTTTTAGAGTTTGGACGCGCAGAGTTTGGATGTCCCAGAACAGATATACAGGCAGAGCCCGATCTATATAGGAGGGCGCAAGAAGGGCAACTGTCCCGAACAGTAAATTTGGGGGTAGTAATGTTGGTAGAAAGAGAAACTTAAATTTAATACAAATTTACGTGTTTGGATGTTCCTTGCGATTTCTCTATTATATAAAGGACATCATTCCTCTCTCACAAATTGTGTAAACTAAGTAGGACTATAAACTTGCATGTGATTTACGTTAATACCTATAGGGCGTCTGTATAGTACACCACATATGTATATACAGGGTCATCCGCTAAAATTGCAACCTACGTGCGCGCGAACAGGTAAAATGGCAACAGCGACTCACGGACGCATGCCACTACAACCATGCACCGTTGTTCCGGAGGCCCAGCGTTCGGAGAGTTGCCAGCGACCGCTAGGCAGCAGTGATGCCCGAGCTTCGAAAATTTTAGGATGGTCTCCTTCAAATTATCGTCGCAAAGAGTTATTTGAAATTTTCCGGCCCAGGGTGCAGAATTTGGGGCCTCTTTCGTATAACTTTTGAACACTAAAAGATATCGAAATGCAATCAGCGCCGAAAAATGAGAAAAAATTATTTCCTCTTGAGGGGGCCGTCTCATTTTTGTTATTGTCCGTCTCACCGGGCTTTGAATGTGTGCGGACGGTCACACAAGCTAAGTTAAGCGTGTGCGTATACGCGTGTAGTAAACAAACCGTTTCAACCGTCTTTCGTCCTGGAATCGGCCAGACGGAAGTTTTTGCGGGTACAGTTACCTTCATTAAACATCTTTGCAGGGTGGTCTGGCATGTTTGAACGTTAATAAGCACTGTACATTGAAACAATAATGAATTTACGAATCGAAAACTTAGAGAATGAAGTTTCAAGGCTTCTCCGTTGGTGGCGCTAATGGTGTACTGTAGCTATACTGCATTCCACATTAGAGCATACCGATTTCGAACAGGCACGACGCTCAGGAGGCGTTGCTACGCTCGACTCCCCACTGAACTGCCTATGTTTTTCTCCGTCGCACGGCCCTTTACTCTCTCTGTTAACTTTTCGTGCACTGTTTACGTTGACAACAGCCAGGTCACACGTTATTCCTTGAAAATTATCACGACTAATCGCATGCAGTTCAAACTGTGGGTAGTAGTGGGAGCTGCGCAGATCAGTCGCAAATAGGTAGGGGCGTCGGTATGCTCTAGTATGGAATGCAGTATACACGCGTATGAGCTATTCCACGTCAAAACGGATAGAGGGAAAATTTAGTTTCACCGATTCTCTTCAAAATTACAGTATGTGTCGATAACCTTGCAAAAATACAGTATACTGATTTATAGAGGCCTATGTCAAATAGTTTTCGAAATATTTAATGTTAAAGTCTTAAAATTTGGAACAAAATCGGCTACCGCGTCATCACTTAAACTGTAATATCTGGGTCATTTTCACAGATAATGTCTCCGTCATGGGCTCATTTTAAAGCTGAAGGAATGCTTTCTCAATCCGTATATAGAATATTTGATTTATTGTTAATAATCTTGACTGTAATTGATGTTAAAGTTTCAAATCCCGATTTGACGTCGTTCCCCCCCATATTCCGGCTTGAAAAAAATACCATTCGATTCGTTGAGCCTTCAGCTAATAAATGCGTTTTTCAAAAAAGTGGAGAGATTTTGGGAACAGTTAACAAAAAAATGAAACTTACGATAGTGCACACCGCTTAGAACTGCATGGATCCCATGCTCAGTCCGCACGCACGCGTTTTCAAAACAATCGCCTAGAGTAGGAAAGTATTTATATACGATGCGACAAAACAAACTTTTCGTTCAGTGTTTTCGGTATTCTCGACAAAAATAATAGGAATATCTGCTTACCATACAAAAGATTAGCAATAGTAGGTAGCTTTTAGTGATTCTTCCTTTTCTTTTTTTACATGTTGTCACTGAACAAAAAGTTTGTTTTGTCGCATCGTATATAAATACTTTCCTACGCTAGGCGATTGTTTTGAAAGCGCGTGCGTGCGGATTGGCCATGGGATCTGTGCAGTTCTAAGCGGTGTGCACTATCCTAAGTTTGATTTTTTTGTTAACTGTTCCCAAAATCTCTCCACTTTTTTGGAAAACGCATTTATTAGCTGAAGGCTCAACGAATCGAATGGTATTTTTTTCAAGCCGGAACATGGGGGGGGAACGACGTCAAATCGGGATTTGAAACTTTAACATCAATTACTGTCAAGATTATGAACAATAAATCAAATATTCTATATACGGGTTGAGAAAGCATTCCTTCAGCTTTAAAATGAGCCCATGACGGAGACATTATCTGTAAAAATGACCCAGATATTACAGTTTAAGTGATGACGCGGCAGCCGATTTTGTTCCAAATTTTAAGACTTTAACATTAAATATTTCGAAAACTATTTGACATAGGCCTCTATAATTCAGTATACTTTATTTTTGCAAGGTTATCGACACATACTGTAATTTTGAAGAGAATCGGTGAAACTAAATTTTCCCTCTATCCGTTTTGACGTGGAATAGCTCGTATACGTACACGCTTAACTTAGCTTGTGTGAGCGTCCGCACACATTCAAGGCCCGGTGAGACGGCCCCCTTAATGATGGATAATTTAAAATATTTTGCGTTTACTTAATTTTTTTTTATCAATTATTTAACCATAATTGTTGTGAAAAGCTTTTGCAAACTGTTTATTTCATACTGTATTTAATGCTCTTTTTAAAATTCATGGTGTTGATAAACAATAGGCTAGTTTTTTGTGTATCATTACTTTCATAAATTCAGAAATTAAATTTGTATTCAATTATATGGTGGTTCTGCAAACTTCAGAATCTATTGTTCTAGTTTTAATTTTTATAATTTTATCCTTAATGCAGTGCATGCATAGATCGGACGTAATGGGTAACTAAGCGGACGTGTCTTTGATTGTAGCGGTTTTGAATTTTTTTCTAGAATTTTTGTGTCTGAATGGTTTAACCTTTTAGCTACTCAACGCCACGCCCATACTGGCTTCCGTTAATGTCATTTCTTGAAACGATGCGCCATTATTGTGGCTTTTACACGCAAGTGGCGAAAAATCTCTGCGTACAAATGTATAGCGCCGTGGTCAACCCTGTCGTAGCTAAAATTTTTTAAATTGAGACGGGTACGAGATCACTCGACATTATTTTCAAACCTCATTACAGTAATCTGGGGTGCGAGTGGTAAACCGATCATAAAAACAGAGCGCGCGGATCGATTATCTGGACCGGAAAATTCCCAATACCTAGCTCTTTGCGACGTTAATTTGAAGGAGACCATCCTAAAATTTTCGAAGCTCGGGCATCACTGCTATCCAACGGTCACTGGCAGCTCTCCGCTGGGCCGGTGCATGGTTGTAGTGGAATGCGTCCGTGAGGCGCTGTTGCCATTTTAGCTGCTCGCGCGCGCGTAGGTTGCAGTTTTAACGGATGACCCTGTACATAGTACATATTGTAGATATGGTATCAGTATATACAGGGTGTCCAAAATTGACAGACATCCCGAAACCTGCAATATCCTGATGCAAGAAGGCATCGAAAAGTCCTTTACCCTTTTGCGATTCGAGGCTTCGTTCTCGAGATATTAACAATATTCATATTAGCGGAGGAACTTCCGGGCTGCGCAGTTTAAAGGCGAAGCAGCTGACGCGGAGCAGGGGCCCTTGGCACGCACACGTGGGAAGCACGAGTAGATACAGACCCACACAGAGAGTAAACTCGACAGTGGTGATGCAAACCGCGAAAATGAGTTAGCACCGCTACTTGCGCTAGTGCGGTCGGCTCCGCGCACTCAACTGACTTGGCTTTAAACTGCGTGGCGCGGAAGTTGCGCCGTTAATATTCAACTGTTAATATCTCAAGAACGAAACTCCGGATCCCAAAACGGTAAAGGACTTTTCGATGTCTTCTTGTTATTTAATTTTGGGGCACCTTGTGTAGTACACGACACGGCACTATAATGTGATATAATGCATATTGAGAAAAAATTCATAATTTTTTTCAGGGACGTGTGCATTTATGCAAAGGTATTGCATTAATGGCCAAAATCACCCTAAATGTCCTCCACTAATATAACTTACCATTTTTGTCTTTCTTGAAACTACAATGTTGCGTAAAAAAAGTGCACAATCCCATTTAAAAGGATGCTGACGACCTTCAACCATCAGAAGCGCCTTCACCTTTACGAAAGTCATACGAATTAAATAATGTCCTCCGCGAAGCTATTCAATTTTCATATGGATCATTTTTAACCGACGTCAAAAAGGAGGAGGTTATAGATTCGACCCGTATGTATGTTTTTTTTTTATGTTTGTTCCCTCATAAGCCCCTCATAAGTCCCTCATTTTGATGATCTTTTTTTTATTCGAAAAAGGGCGATGCCCCGGTGGTTCCATCCTACACTAAATCAACATTAACCCAATATTTTGCCAGTTCTGGTTAATAATAAAGACTATTGTCATCTAATTATTATTATTGTATGTACTGTGGTTTGCAAAATTGTTGGCAGTCGTATGCGGAGCGGGGCAAGGGGACTACCTCGCTCGCGCCGCCCCACTCTCTGCCGCGGACTCCCCAATTCCCCCGCTCGCTCTCTTCGTCCTGCGGTGCTGCTGACCGATTCGTTGACGTGACGCGTCGGCCAATAGCGACAATACGTGTGCTTTACATCTACCACAGTGTCAGAGAAAGTGGGCCTATGAGGATACACGCGATCGGACCACCAAGTTTCTGCCGGCAACATTTTTGCAAACCACAGTACGTGCGCTCATATCTCCTAGGCATGTTGTGTCAATATATATGAAACTTAAAAGTTGAAACTAAAAAAATTAAAAAAAAATTAAAACTGACTTCAAAAAAATAAAATTGCCCTGAAAAGTAAAAAATAATTTTTTCCCTTATTTAATCTACGATTTCCATATGTTTTGAGTCGGTGCCTCATCATTTGCACTGTGTAAATCTGGCACCGACTTAAAAAATATGGGAGTCGTAAATTAAATGAGGGAAAAATTATTTTTTACTTTTTAGTACAATTTTATTTTTTTGAAGTCGGTTTTAATTTTTTTTTAATTTTTTATATTACTGATAGTTTCAACGATATTTACGTGCGTTGATTAAATGTAGAATACCCTGTATAACAATACTTTCAAACAGAAATACCATCGTACATTAACTTCCCAACTTTTTATATATTTCTGAATCCAGAATGCACTAAAAAGAAAGTTTGAAATATGAAACGTAAATTTGAAAGATTTTAAATATCCCACCCTCGAAACGCGCGAGTATCGAGGCGGCCATTTTTAGCGCACGCGAACGGTGCTGCGCAATTCCTCTTTTCCAGTCCAACGTTCCCTCGTGGAAATAATAATTTAACGCCGTTAAATAACGCCAGTTGGAGGATTTCCGCTGCATCAACGATACGTCGAACATAATTATCTGTGAATCCATCGATGAACTTGGATTACCGTCGGATCCGGAGTAACAGTAGCCTGGCAGAAAGCCCGTGGCGTTTCGGTTGCCGCCTTTTGAATCTTAATAAATTATCCGTCGACCATGGACGATGAGAGGAGGGTGCGAGAGGCTGGTTGAGCGCGCATCTATTGGCATGCTCATTAATCACCCGATATATATACCCCCCCTACCGGTTCGTCGCCGCCGATAATCGGCCGCGCCATAGTCGACCAGGGAATTTGAATTTTGGGGATGGGCATACAGTTCTTGCCCGAATATTATTGGCATATCGATTTCGCAGCTAACCCCCACCTCACACCTTGCCGAAAAAAAATATTCTGCCAATCACCCGTAAAGAAATTTTCTTTAACCTCTATACTCTATACTATAGATCTATATGTGATTGCCGCGATCCTTTCGTGGTTGTATCACGGGCATAGCATGATTCCATTTTCATGTCGTTTATTGTTGCTCGTTTGCCGATGCTATCACAGGTTTTCATAGAAAATTATACTTAATGATTTGGCAATTTCACATACAAATGTTTAATAAGAATGATAAATTAATCATGTCTTCATGAATTTATAGCACTTTGTTACTCTCTCAACTCCTGTTGTTTATTATTTTACACTGCATAGTTATTAAACGAAATACAGTCCAACTCTCACTCACTCAAAATCACAAATTAACATATTTAACGAATTATAATACTTACGATATTTCTGCATTATAGATGAGCGTATTTGACGGAGGACACCGATGATTCGTGCCGAATAACCACAAATGCATCACGGGGTATCTGCGTCTTCCTTAAGGTGGGATCTCCTACACGCGATTGGTCGCTGCGATTGATCGCAGCGACTGGTCGCAGTATACTGGTGCAATGGGAAAGCATGTATCTGTTCTCCTACATGCGACTGCGATCGTCGGGTATGCGCCAGACGTAGGCGCCTGATGCGAGTCTGTTTGAGTACCAGCCTAGGCTACTCGAGAGTCAACACAATGCGAGGAGGGTCTGTTTCCCATTATACCTGGTCGCAGGCTCGGCACTGCGACTACCGATCGCTAGACTCCTCCGGGAGGGAGTCTAGCGACCAGTCGCACTGCGACCCATTGCCCCAGTGTGACAAAATCTCAAGAAATAAGGAAAGAAGTCAGAATTCAAAAGATATGTATTTTTATGTTACCTGTAGACTACTAATATGAGCACCTAAAAACGGTTAAAATATCATGACGCCTACTTCTGATCTGTGTACAAACACGTGTCTGTGATTGTATGTATTTTTCGTGCAGAATTTTAAATCGAGTCTTTTAATTTTTGGTGATATAAAAGAAAACAATTTTTGGAGCCCCAAAATAAGTAGTGTCGATTCTGTTAAGTAATAGCAAATAATTAGTTACTTCGCGAATATTTTGCAGTTATGGATTAAATACGTGTATTCTATGTCGCACAGTGGGGGTAAATCCCCAAAAATGGGAAAAATGTAACATCCTGTATTTTGCAATTTAAAAATGCCGAATATTATTAAGGAAATTGATACTAAAAGTGTTAATATATAAGTTTGACGTTATTTAAGAAAATAACGTCAATTCGTCATGAATTAGCGTCAATAGTTCCAATAAAACTACAAGAATTTGATAAATATGCCATGGAAAGTGCAGTATTCCTATCGACACACGCGCGAAGTTCCATGATGTAGCGTGATGAGTGATGCCCTAAACGGATTATTAGCGGGCCACGGTTTACTAATGCCTAAAGTTCTTAAAGACCCCACCACGTGGTTGTTTGCCATTTAGAAATGTGGCAAACGGATATTGTAGAAACGTTCTTAGGAAAATATGAATATTACCGCTTGTAAACAACGAATGAATTGCATCTCGCTGTGAAAAATTCATCAGTGTGATCGGTTAGAGCCAGTGATGCCAGATCGAGGATGGGTTCCCTCGCGAATTTCCCCCACCTCGCGTACACTAAGCCGGAGCAGCGTGTTCGTGAGCTCGGCACTTCGGAGTCCAACTCACGGACATGCTGCTCTGGCGTAGTGTGCGCGAGGTAGGGGAAATTCTCGAGGGAACTCTCCTCGATCTGGTATCATTGGTCAGAGAGTCTCGCCAGGGTCGCGGTTATGGTCCCGCGAGCCGGTGGTAGACAACGGTACGTGCCGGTCCCAAGTCCCTGTGTAGCACCAGGTAACAGAGCAATCAACGGATTAACTCAAGGCGAAGAAAGTTCAAACCCCTGCAAAAAAACGGAACGGTGTCGATTGTCCCTGTTCGACACTAGGTACACAAATTCTTCCCCACGAACGCTTCGAAAACAAGCAATTATTGCCTATCGTAAACGAATGAAGAAATTTCGCTTCGAAAAATTCTAAATTACCGGTTGTAAAAAATAATTGGAATTTCCGCCTCGCTCTGAGCCCATTTTTGTCCCACAAGGCAAAACATGCAGAAATATTTGTAAACCTGTATCCATGTTATCCTATATACCAAACACTGTTCACAAAGTGTTGATACATTCCTGCCAAAATATATTATATTTTGGCAACCTTGCAATCGGCTAATTAGGTGGAGAGACCCAAGATGAAGTCAGAAATAAAGATTTTAAAAATTATAGAACAAATTGTAGGTCAAAAGATTCCGACTGGAATACAGAAGGTGCTTTGAACTTTTTATGCATTTCTGTAGATCCAGTAATAGTTTTCTATCTTTGCCGAAAGAAAATCAAACACCTTTTTTATAAAGTAGCTTAATATGATTCTGCATTTTTTTATCTTTGCATACAGAAAGGAATATTTCCTGGATGTTTCATAGTAACAACAATATGCCGGAAGGCGAATATTTTATTATTTCAAATTAACGTGTAAGAAACATAATTTTTCTATGGTCTCAGGTAATAATTTTGATCTATTACTGGTAACGAAATCGTCCGATCGCGTCCGAGTTTTGCCGAGTCGACCTGAAATCAAATTGCCCGGTTATGGCGACTATGCTTGTAGCCCGAATCGAGTCTCGGGACCCTGCCCGATCCCGCCCGAAAGTTTCCGGCCCGTCCCGAGCACACCCCTGGTCGCAGGCGAGGAGAATCAGCCTAGGGCCAGTCGCTGGGTCAAATCGCTGCGACCAATCGCAGCGACCAATCGCGTGTAGGAGATCCCACCTTTAGACGCCCGATCGTATTGTATTTGTGGTCATGTGGCACGATCGCCTTGTGCGTACGGATGGAGTGTCATGAACTAGTTTAAAAAAATGTTATGCAATTTAATTCTGTGTTTCTGTGGGCTGAGTTACATGACAATAGTTGGAGCATTGGTTAAATTGCTAAATAGTAACATACATACAATAATGAATGTATCATGCATCTATTTTAACCGTTTTCAGAAACTCAATTTTATTGTAAAGGGTCTAGCAGGATAAGCATGGGCAAACGGCCCTCATGCCGATTCTTGGAGTTGTTATTTTTTAAACAATGCTCCTTGCCTGAAACACCGTTATGTAAAGTTTTAGATCGCTACCCCCCCCCCCTTCCCCCCCCCCCCCCCCGTTTAACGTTATTATTTTTTTCTCGGTTACGACTTAAGATATTTGAATGAAAAAAAATCGAAAAATAGCTACATACTAACTGTACTTCATATATTTTTCCAATAAATCCCAAACACCCTTCATTCACACTTCGATCTCCCCAACGAACGGCAATCGTTTCTTCTATTCGCATATAAATGACACGTACTCAGGCTCGCGACAAATACTCTTTCTCATCACAAAACCCCACATATTTATAATATAATGCTCTTCTTTAAATTATTTAACTATGTTCCACCATCTCGACTATCTTCAGGTTTTTATATATAATAGCTCGATAATAGAGCATTATTCTCGATTTTTTTGGAGGTGGTCACTCAAAGGGTTGTTTCGAAAAACCACCCCCAAAAAATTAATTCTTTTTTTCTACCCTTTATAATAGAGTTAAATTTTTGAGAAAAATATATGAAGTACAGTTAGTATGTAGCTATTTTTCGATTTTTTTTTATTCAAATATCTGAAGTAGTAACCGAGAAAAAAATAATAACGTTAAGCGGTGTAGCGATCTAAAACTTTACATAATGGTGTTTCAGGCAAGGAGCATTGTTTAAAAAATAACAACTCCAAAAATCGGCATGAGGGCCGTTTGCACATGCTTATCCTGGTAGACCCTATTATAAACTGTACTGTTCCCTGTAAGATATGAATTAATCAAATAGTGGCCAATGACTTACTAGCCACCCTTAGGCATTTTTTGTATTTAAGACGATAAACGATGATACATCTTTGAAATAGAAAGTTAATCTGATCGCGTTATACATAGGATCGGTATATTATTAATATCTTTAAATACATAGTTCCAGTAAACAATTTGAGCATATCACACTATAAACGTTAATTTTAATTTTCATCACAAAAAGAAATGCAAGTGTCTCAAAGAAAATAAGTTCCATATTTGATTTGACTTTAAATTTTAGAGCCTAAAGACATTTTAAGATTAAACAACTATACATATTTAAATGCATATTCATGTTACTTAGAACATATAGAAGAAACATAATGGGAGAGAAAAAAGTCTCTGAAAAAAAATTTCTGGTAGCGTGCCTGGTCTTTGAAACCTTTGAAAATACGTAGGAAATATTGCTCGTGTCGTTGTAACTAGAGAAAGTAAATCAGTGACATGGTCTACTTGAGACACCCTGTATATAGAAGCCAACTGCACAGTAAAATTTTTTTTTATTTGAGCTCAGACAATATATATTAATGAGTATTACTTAAATCTACGTTTCTTTGCGGGAAAAAATGTATTAAATAAACTCATATTCAGATGAAATGAAATTACACTAAATTTAACCAGAGAATTTCACACTTTCACGGTGAATTCTGTTCTCTTTGTTATTTTCTTAATTGCCGAAAACACGGAAATCACGGGAGGTACCTGACGTTTGCCCACAGATATATTAACGTAAAATATCCTATAAATGATGCAGTAGAAACTCGGCTTCATGAACAACGCTTAAAGGAAATTTTGGTTAACGAAACATCGTTTAACTAACCACTTGATTCTTTGAACAGCATTCAACTCCTAACTGGCGAGGTGAGGTCCGGTCCCATGGACTTCACACCAAGACTTGTCGATTACGACGTTTTGATTTTTATTTACCTAATGATACAACACCAATAATTAATTATGGTAGTTTTATATTCTTTACAAATAATTTTGTAATAACATTACAATTCATTTACAAATAACATTACAATTAATATAATTACTGAAAAGACTGAATGCTCATTTTGCTCTGTTCCGAATAAAAATTCAAATTTTACTGTGTAAATAGAAATAAAGATTGTCAAACTATATTGTGCTAGTTAATAATTTTTTAATAAAAAAATATACAAAATTCTTCTTTAATTTCACGAACATAATAATAATAATTTTCAATATTTTCATAATTAGTAACAGTAAATACGAGAAATGCAATTTGGTTAATTCAATCTTTTTCATTTAATGTCAACATTGCAGGAATACTTTTCCTACGATAGAACATCGCCAATTATTCATGATCAGTAATTAGTGGCATTGGGGTTCCACTACTTCTTAACTATTATGCAGCTTATTAAGTAGGTTTTTGTAAGGCGAACTTCTCAAGGAACTTGTTAATGGAAGGCAGTTTAAGTAGATTTATTGGTTCAGCGATATTCTTCGAGGGAGGAAATTTGTTTTGTTTTGTTTTAATGTACTCAATCTTTTCCAAGCTGTTATACTTCTAAACGCTATATTTTACCAATTTTATGTCTACTATTATTCTCGGAAACAGTACTTTATAGCCTTGTTAAAGTCACATTCTCCATTTCTCCATAAATTAAGCTGTTTAATGACTCTTAACAGCATTAAAAATCTAGTACAAATTTGTTATAAATAATGAAAGAAAACTATATACAACTTCTATTAAAAGCCTGTCTTATAAGGTAATATTATTTAAATCATATTTTTCAAACAAAAGAATGTACTATAGAAGTAGAATAGAATTCTTCTTTACACTTATAGACAAAATACATATAGAGTAAAGTATCGTTACGGGTTCAGTTTGGTATACCAGACAGTCCTTGGAAATTTACACTTTACCACAGATTTTTACGATTTCGTCAATGACGAAAATCGTAACTTTATTTTCAAAACTGTGCTAAACATTAAATTTCCAATATTTTGACTTCATTCTAGTACCGGCTATAGCCACAAGTCTACAAATTAATATGCCGTTTGACTTTTTGATTTTAGATGAGCAGAACAGCCGGAATCATGTTAGCCGTCGACCAACTTTTTATTCGCACCTCTCTCGAACTGACCTGTGTAAAGTCAATTCCATTCCATATTATAACTTCAAAACATTCTGAATAACTGTTCAAATGTTAATAAATATGTAGTAAAAATTCCAAGGTATTGTGTTTTCATGGTTCGTCAAAAAAATTCCCCAAAGAAGCGAAAAAAAACCGGCCGTGACATAAGGCCCGATTCACACTATCGGTCCGGTCACGGTCCGGTCTCGATCAAAATCACATCCGTGAGCGTCCACACTATCAAACCGGGTGAGTGTGAACGCTCAGGGATGTGAATTTGATCGAGACCGGACCAGGGGGGCCAAGCTTCCCTCTTACGAAAGTTGAAGCAGAGTTTGTAGCGCCTCCTACCTATAAAGTGCGTACTAAATGGGAACTTCGGCCAATGAATGACGGCTTGGTCCCCCTGGACCGGACCGTGACCGGACCGATAGTGTGTTTCTAGCCTAAGATGACTCCCTTAAGCGCTTGTGCACGTCGGCCGCGCACGCAAAGCGTTCCATCTCGCTCCCTCCTTCGGCCAGAAAGAAGCGAGACACTCACACTCGGAATTAGGGCTCTGTTCACGATACGGGCGCAACCCCGGTCCCGACTAGCGAGCGGCTAACGAGACATTACTATAATTCATAATAATTATTCGTTTCATTGGAGAACAGTAAAATTCATTCAATAGGATTAATACAAACAAAAAGGTTCTGAACGTCTATAAAAATAATAATCACCTGTATTAAATAAATTAATAACAATAGTGAACGCAGATTGAAAAACTGTACTGATACATACCGTACGCACACGGTAACTAATTGTTGTTTAAAGTTCGTAAAACTTTGTGTTACATCAGGAAACGTAATACATTCATTAAAAGTAATCAAACTCTAATACAAATTGTTAAGAATTTTATCCACTATGTATAGGGTGAAGCTACCAGTAGTCGACCATGTATCAGTAGTCGACCGCTTTCAGAAAAACATGAAAAATAAGGTTTTTAGCAGTCACGATCTTTTGAACAAAGTGCTGTTCTCTAACTATACTCTAACTGCACTCTATCTACACTCTGTTCAAAAGATTGCCACTTCTAAAAACCTGATTTTTCATGCTTTTCTGAAAGTGGTCGACTACCATTGAGCTATAAGAATACCTGGAGAGGGAACAGAGCAATGGCGTCCGGTCCGAGAAAGAGGGACGAAAACGGGTAAATCTATCTCTGTCTTACAACAGAAGGTTGTAACTAACAGCAGCCGTGACTGTTAAGCCGAAGTCCCATTGGCGCAACTGCGCGCCGCGCACGACCTTTGCGAACACTTGAACTTGAAGGGATCTATTTTATGAGGCAATACGCACGAAATGGGCCGGCACTACTCTATGTACAGCAATAATTTTATTCTCATGCTATTGCTTGTGTTAATATATAAAATAATAATAATAATAGACAATAAATATGCACATGCAAGCGATATGCAGAAGTAAAGAGTACATTTGTGTTGAAAACACACACATTTGTCAGTTTTCTTAGTGTTTTCAACAATGCGCATCTGCATAATTCGCGTGTGTGGAATGACAGCCAAATCTTGGCATAGCGTGCTCACAAGTGTTTCCAACGCGTGCGTGTGGTAGAAGTCGACCTTGTTAAGTGCTGCGAAGTAGTGGAAACCCGTAAAAATGACCCGCGCGCAGTTGCACCAGCGGGAAATTCTTTTGCGCCAAATCGGCCTGCGCACTCGCAAAAATTACGCGCGGAGCACGGTCGCGCCAATGGGATCTTGCCTTGACGCCATCTTTAATGGAGCGGGAAGAATAAAAGGAGCGATTCCGGAATCACCAGATATTGAAGACAAAGGGGATTTCCGGGCGGCGATAATCGGCGGTGCATTAAAATCATAGAAACGGCATATCGGCGAATCTTGCCAATGCATTTGCTCTCCAGTCTGTCGCATTTGCACCGGGATACGATCGTACTAAAGAGAGAAACGGGGCGGCGCGGGTAAAAATCGCGCGAAATCCTTTTACGCGAAGAATGCTTTTAAAATCGAAACTGTTCAGCCGTTTGATAGCACCGCGAAATGGGGGAAAGTATCGGAGGAACAATGGGATTGCTCGTCGAATAGAACGCGATCTCGCGGTACGGACATATGAGATCATTTTGTTAGAAGCATCGAGACATTGTGTAATAGAATTAATGGCCGCGAAAGTGAAACGCCACTTCCTGTACGAGTCGATGATTGGTATGTTAGCTGTTACATATAGGTACGTAATAGTTTGAAAGGCAGTCAGGGCGATATTATTAGGGTGGCCCTTTTTTCAACCTGTGATTTCTATTGTTCTCACGGCCTAATATGGTTCCATTACATACAAAAATAGTCCCTGAAAAAGATTATAGCAATCGGACAACAGGAAATGGTGTCGACCTTTAAAGTTTAGAATTCATCAATGCTTTGAATTTGAAGAATTTCTCAAAAATTGTAAGTGTTGAAAGTGAGGTTAGGAAACTGAGCACTTTGCAGCCGACGCGAATGAACTGATATCTTTGTAGAGATCGTGTATTTCGTTCTTAACCGAAAAAAAACAACTGTTTAACATATATGGCACTTCAATTTCAATCATTCGTATCAATAGCACACATGAAAAATTCATACAATGAGATCGGCACCGGTTTGTAATACAGGAACGAACTTAACCGTGAAGAAGGAAGAGCCACAACACTAGTCAAACCAAAATGTAAAACTAAAAGCGTAATTTACTAGAGTAGTCGCTCTGACTTGTGACATGCTGCAACACAAAAAAGGGCACCAATATTTAAATCTCTTAACACTCCCTCTCGACCTTTTGACGTGTTGCTCACTCATATACATACTAAAAATATTTAACATATCCCATACTTCATTCGACACCTCTCAAATTTTTCTCGAGGTAAAGTTTTTGTTAAAGTGTCCGCTAACTGGTCTTTCGTGTTTATATATTTCACGTCTATTTCCCCTTTCCTTTGTTTTTCGCAAGAGAAAAAGAACTTTACTTCTATATGCTTGGTTGCCTTAATCGATTCTGGAGTTTTGACTAGCGTTATTGCTCTTTGATTATCGCAATAAACAGTTGTCGCACCAACTGATGCACAGCCTAAATCTGATAGTAATCTTCTAAGCCACGCTACTTCTTTTGTGACTGCACAAAATGCAATGAACTCAGCCTCCGTAGTCGACGTCGCCGTTACCGTCTGCCTCTGAGCTCCAAGATACGGGACCTGAATTAACAAAACAAACCCAACCCGATGTACTGGCTCGTGTGTCAATATCTCCTGCAAAATCGGAGTCGCAATACGCTGTCATTTTGTAATCGGATGAACCTATATTGTAATTTATACCATGACTAATCGTGCCTCTTAAATATTTTAATACTCTCTGTACTCCTCTCCAATGCTGCCAGAGTTGGGCATTAGTCGAATAAATTTTTATTCGACTAAATTTTGATTCGACTAAATTTTTATTCGAACGATCTCGAATAAAAATTTCGAATAAAGTGTAGTTATTCGAGAATAACGAATAAATTATTATTCGACTAAATTTTTATTCGAGTGATCTCGAATAAAAATTTCGAATAATAATTTATTCGAAAATATAGAATAAATTCTTAGTCGAATAAATTTGTATTCGTTATTCGTTATTCGTTATTCGAAGGACCTCCGTGGCGACTAGGCGACACGAATAAGCGTGGGTCAGAACCCGAGCTGCTCCGTCTGGGGTCCCGAGGCCCTCGGCCTCTGGTCGGGCCGAGAGGGGATTATGAGACAAGGGGAACGCTTTCCGAATGTACCTACCACCCCCACCGGGGGCTACTCGATATTCCCGTACCATATATCTTCAATTTTAACAAATTTCACAGGGTTATAAATTCCGTTCCGTATATTTCACAATAGAGGTTGAAGATCTTGTAATAACGTATAATATTACAAAACTGATGCACTAAACACCATTAAATATATAAACAAACAGATGACAAGTACAAATAACAAATCGAATATGAAACTGCGATGTATACAAAGTGAATGGGCTTGATAAGTGAATAATTACAAAATTTGACAAATCTAATTGAGGGCTACATCTCTTTGATTTACGGTCTTATGGAAAATAAAGACCGCTAACAAAAATCATAAAAAATTCAGACTGACAGGCTCAAGTTAAAAGTTCTCATGACATTGAAATAGATTCAGGTAACTATGGCCCATACGGTTAAAGAGATATTTGTTCAGTATTTCATTTTTTTACAAATATTTTTCTTAATAAAGATTGAGCGCAGTGGGTTACGTGCGGTCTAAAAATATTTTTCTTTACAAAATATCCATGCATTCCTAGATTTGGAGATATGGACCTGTGAGGCCAAACATGTGCAATGGTGTAATTTATTTTACGTGTGCACTGTAGGATTATTTACGGTCCGAATTACGTCGTTCTTGGTGTTATTTTCGCCGAAAAAACATAAGGAATCGTTTGGCGCCGTTTTTGTGACGATCTGATGAGAAATGCGGAGCCCGAAATTTCTCACTTCTTAATCGTTTTTTTTCGCCACGGGGTATCGGGCGGTTCACCCTACACTCGACAAGCGTTCCCCTTGCCCCATAATACCCCTCGGTCACCGGTCGGGCCAAGGACCATGGGAGTCGAGCCCAAGCGGCTTATTCGTGACGCTCAGTCGCCACGGAGGTCCTCCGAATAACGAATAACGAATAAAAATTTATTCGAATAAATTTGTATTCGTTATTCTCGAATAACCACATTTTATTCGAAATTTTTATTCGTTATTTACGAATAACTTCACTTTATTCGAAATTTGTATTCGAGTTCATCGAATAAAAACTTAGTCGACTAAAAATTTATTCGTTAATCGCGAATAACTCCATTTTATTCGAAATTTTTATTCCAAGATTCGTCGAATAACAATTTAGTCGAATAATGCCCAACTCTGAATGCTGCATGTTTGGTTTTTGCATAAACCTGCTTAGTATTCCTACAATGTATGCAATGTCTGGTCGTGTACCGACCATCAAATACATTAATGATCCGATCGCTTGTCTGTATAGAAAAACGCTTTCGCCACTGTTATCATCAACAGCTGTTCTTGATAACCTTGCTCCCGGATCTGCAGGAATTGAGACTGGGTTACTAGCTTCATGATTAAATCTGCGTAATATTTGTTCCGTATATGCGCCTTGATGAATTTTAAGCTTCCCCACGTCTCGATTTCTTTCGATCTGGAAGCCCACGAAGTACTCAGCTTCTGAAAAAGTTATGTGAAATTCTCGATCTAATTCTAACAATAAAGCATTCATTTCATCCACACTCTCTCCACACACCAAACCATCATCTACATATATTGCAAGATAAATTTGGCCATCAGTCTTCATAAATACACATGGGTCTGTCTTTGATTGCACAAAACCACGCCACTCTAGGAAATCAATCAATTTTTCGTTCCACTGCCTAGCAGCTTGTTTTAGACCATACAGGCCTTTCAACAAGAGACACACTTCATCACTTCTCGCGAATACAGTCGGCTGCTCCATGTAGATCTCGTCGTAAAGGCCACCGTGTAGAAACGCCGCCTTCACGTCGAACTGGACTATCTTCCAATCATTGGCTGCTGCGATGGATAGAATGGTCCTTACCGAACTGAATTTGACGACAGGTGCAAATGTCTGATCATAGTCGATGCCTTCTCTTTACGAACATCCTCTTGCAACCAAACGGGCCTTATATTTCTCAATAGAGCCATCGGCTTTAAGCTTTCGCTTGAATACCCAACGATTTGTTATTATGTTAGCCCCTTCAGGCCGAGGGACTACCACCCAGGTTTGGTTCCGTTCTAAGGAGTCCATTTCAGCATCGATTGCTTCGCGCCATTTTTCAGCATCATCCGCCCTCAATGCTTCCTCTAGGGTTGCTGGCTCTGCGTTGGTCATGTAGACCTCAGCAATCACTGTACTTGCTTCTTCTTCATCAAGGCTTACAATTTCCTTTGCCCTTTTTCTCATTTGATATGGTGATCTTGGTGACGGAAGTCGTGGGTTTTTGTATCTGGTTTTTGGCAACTTATCTTGAAAAACTTGACACTGTTGAGGCTGTGATTCATCTGCCTCAGCTGGGGAACCAGGTATTGATCTGATAGAACGATTTTCACCCCATAATTTTTCTGTGACTATTTGAGGTTGGCTGCTCTCGTGGAATATGACATCTCGGCGAATAAACACTTTTCTGCTTTCAGGATTGAAAATTCGATAGGCCTTATTTCCCTCGCTATAGCCTCCCATTTTGTACGTTGCTCCTTTGGTATATGAACATAGCAGTCGCTACCGAAAACTCTTAGATGTTTAACAGAAGGTTTTTCACCATACCACACCTCAAAAGGCGTTGTACTGCCACCTAAAGTGTTTGAGGTTGTTCTGTTCTTGAGGTATACGGCTGTATTTGCAGCTTCGGCCCAGAGATAACGTGGCAAGTTTTGTTCATGAAGCATCGCCTTTGCTGATTCCAAAATAGTTCGATTCTTGCGTTCCACAAAACCATTTTGCTCTGGAGCTCTAGGGGTTGATTTCTCGTGCTTAATTCCCTTTGATAGCAGGAATTTTCTCACCTCAGCGTTGCAGAATTCTAACCCACAGTCCGTTCGGATCCTTTTAATATGATGCCCATCAGCCTGAACTTCTGCATAGAATTATTGAAGAGACTCCAACACATCTGTCTTTTCCTTTAAAAAATAGATGAAACAATACCTCGAACAATCATCTTAAATTAGCAGAAAATAGTTTGCCCCTCCAATTGAGGGCTCACTCATTTTACCACAGAGATCAGCATGAAAAATCTCACCTGGTGAGCTTGACCGCTCACCCATTCCTTTAAATGCTTTTCTGTGTTGTTTGCCATAAATACATCCTTCACAAAAAGGGTCTTCAGTGCTAGGATTGAATTGTAGGTCGTCTACTACTCTTCTCTCACGCATCTGTCTCAGCATTTGGTAGTTGACATGCCCCAGCCGCTCATGCCACAGCTTCAAGCTTACTTCTGTCGCTACCATGGCTTCCTCAGTCGTTATCGTTTTTACGTTGGGCCTGTATAGATTATTCATCTTTATACCATCCAAAATGACATAGTCACCTTTCAGAAAAAACACGCGCTTGCCGCCTTCCTCGAAAATCACTCTGATCCCTTTCTCTGATGACTGTCTAATCGAAATTAGATTCTTTTGAATTTTTGGAACATACAGCACATCTTTAATTGTATGAATTATACTTTCACCGTCTGCATCCGTCACGAGAATGTCAATATCACCTCTCCCTCTGACGTCAATGCATGTGCCTTCACCCACTTTAACACTGTGTACGTCAGCTGGGCACGGAGTGAAATTCTTAAACCATTCTCTTGGGAACGACATATGCTGTGTTGCTCCTGAATCAACATACCAGTCGTTTCCTCTTCTGAATTCCTCCACTGCCTCTACTCTGTCCGCAATGAGTAATTCACTTTTGTTTGACTTTATTAGTTCAGTTGTTTCTTTCGTTGTTTCTGCCACAAGAGTCTTCTTCTGAGCACTCTCTTGCTCCCTCTGTTTCTTGTAACAGTCACATGCCCAATGTGGGGGAGCTTTGCAGTAATTGCACTTACCTGGTTTTCGACTCTGTGTGTGTCCTCTATTTTGTCCTTCACCATGTGGACTAAAACTTTTTTTTATTGTGGTTTTTCTTGCCATTCTACCGAACATTTAAAGCTTCTGACGTTTGTTGCTTGCTATTTCCAGACCTCTGATTTAATAAACTCTCCTCATTGATGAGATGTTCAGTGAGTCTTTCAACTGTCTGTTCCTCTTTTCGTATAAGTAACCACGCGGCTCTTATGTTATCATATTTTTGCGGTAAGCTTCCTAAGATTTTAGCAATGATTACCGGTTCCTTTTGTTCAAGATCCATTTCGCACAGTCGCTGAGTCATTGAAGTTAATCTTGTTATGAAGTCCATGATACTTTCATCACTCTCCATCTTCGCATTTATAAACCGATCAAGCAAAACCTGTGCTGATTGATCACTTTTCTCAGCATGAACTGATTTCAATCTCGCCCACATTTGTTCTGCAGTCGTGCATTTGATCATATACTTTAACTGCTCAATCTCAGCCCATGCATGAAAAACGCCTTTGCTGCCTTGTCCTTTTTGTCCCAGGCTTCTGCGTCAACTGCTGGTCGTGGAATTGTGCCTAGTATGTACGGTTCCAGTTCATTTTCACCCATATATATTTCCATCTGCATTCTCCACAGTTGATAGTTCTGTCCATTGAACTTGTGGATTTGATACGTTCTTGATTCTGCCATATTTTCTGTCGCTTCGCGAACGTCAGTTAGTTTATTCTACAAATTCTCAGCTACTTGATCTTCGATTCCAATTAAAACTCGACGCTCGATTTCGTATTCTTCGTTGATCGATTCTTCAAGAGTTTGAATTTGATCGTGTATATTAGTTATTGATATATTATAACCATCAAAAGACTCACCGAGGGCCGAATCATTGGTTTGGACAGTAGGAGTGCTTCGACGGTTGTCCATTCACCAAATAATGAAATAAAATTGCTTATTAGCGACACGTGGTAACACGTGGGTCTGGGCCCATAACCTGTTGAAAGTGAGGTTAGGAAACTGAGCACTTTGCAGCCGACGCGAATGAACTGATATCTTTGTAGAGATCGTGTATTTCGTTCTTAACCGAAAAAAAAACAACTGTTTAACATATATGGCACTTCAATTTCAATCATTCGTATCAATAGCACACATGAAAAATTCATACAATGAGATCGGCACCGGTTTGTAATACAAGAACGAACTTAACCGTGAAGAAGGAAGAGCCACAACACTAGTCAAACCAAAATGTAAAACTAAAAGCGTAATTTACTAGAGTAGTCGCTCTGACTTGTGACATGCTGCAACACAAAAAAGGGCGCCAATATTTAAATGTCTTAACAGTAAGCCCTATCGAAATTTTGTTCAAATAATATTAAAAGAGCATTCAATTTTTTTACAATTATCGTATATATATAAATTTTTCGTGCTACCAACCATCGGTTGTCAATCCGGTCACCTGTTCTGATTGTGGGATCATGACCCACGCTGGCCCAACTTGTCTTATCCGAGCGGGTCACCCTTGGCACAATGGTAAACTTTTAAACTGCGGCCTAGGTACGTCAGACTCAGCTGTTGTTGTTGACGTCACGAAGTCTTTGTCGGCCAAGTCACCACCTTCATTCCCGACGATTGATGAGATTAGCGAAGTTATGAAGGCCTTGATTGAGAAGCAGTTTAACGAAATCCGCATTGAGATGGTCGCTAGCATTAGATCGGACCTTAGTGAAATTCGTGCTACTATCGGGGATCTCTCCAATCGTGTCCGTATTCTCGAAGAAAACCCTCTGGTTGCGAACGATCGGTCGGCTTGAAATCCTAGAAAGTTGGATGAAGTGGTTGCTGAAATAAATGATAGGCAACTCAGAGCGGGGAACCCCATCATCCATGGACTTCCTGAATTGCCAAATTCCACGCCTGACCTTGCTCGTGGACATGACACCGATAGTGTTAGATCAATCCTTAACCACACCCAGCTTGCGGAGTATGCTGATATCAGGCTGCACAGGCTAGGGAAGCCGAAGGGCTCATCATCTAGACTACTCTGCGTTGGACTCAAGTCTCCGGAAGCCGTAAGGAATATTTTAAGGAATAAGTCTCGTTACTCTGGGCCGTGTAAGATCACGGATAACAAGACCCTGATGCAACGTCAATCACTGGATCATCTTAGAGCCAAGCTGCGGGAACTTCACGATAGTGGTGATACCAGTATGACCACTCGGTACACCGACGGCGTGCCGGGCATTGTGCCGATTAGGAGGACTCGTGACCCTGCCTCAAAAAACCAATATGGCACCCCGTAGTTTACTTCCAGAATGTGCGTGGTCTGAGGACCAAACTCTTTGATTTAAAAAACGCTATACTGTGCTCCGCAACTCGTTATGATATCATTACATTTGTAGAAACTTGGCTGAATCCGTCAATTTCATCTTCTAACAATAAGCTAGGCCTCAGTGATTTTAATATTTTTCGGATGGACAGATCCCCCCTTACTAGTGGTTTTTCTAGAGGGGGGTGGGGTTTTGGTAGCGATACAAAACACGCTATCCTGTTCTTTAATCAATCCTAATCGAGCGGACCTTGAGCTGGTTTTCGTGCGCGTGCGGTTTCGAACGGAGCATGCTATTGTTGGCGTGTTATATATCGCGCCAGCGTCGAAACAATTGCTCTATGATAACCATGTAGGCTGTGTTATGGAGATTTTTCAGAACTATAGTGACGATGTGTTCTGCATTTTTGGTGACTATAACCTCCCCCACGCTGACTGGTCTAATGTCCGGGCTCTATAATTAAAAAAAAACTGGGATTTCTTCTCAGGAGTCATTGGCTATAGAACTTCTACTGAAAGGTTATAATTTTTGTACTCTTGCTCAGGTGAACACTATTTTTAATGCATTCGGTTGCATCTTAGACTTAATCTTTGTAAAGGACACAGAAGTTGATATTGATAAGGTGACTGATTACATAATTACCCCTGATCCATACCATCCGCCGTTAAGAGTCTGTTTTAGTGCTCTACTCTCGTCTACGAATCATAGTCACGATGAGGTCACATATAAAGACTTCAAATGCGGAGATTATCGTGGTATTATTAATTATCTGAACTCTGTGAATTAGGATTGCGAGACTGAAGGGATTGATCCGAATGTGGCCGTAAATAATCTTTATTCACACCTTAATGCGGTTATTTATGCTTTCATTACTGTTACAACTATTAAACGCTCGTCCTATCCACGTTGGTTTTCAGCTCGACTGAAAAGTCTTATCTATGAAAAAAGAGAGCACATAAAGCATACAGGGTCATCCGCTAAAACTGTAACCTACGCGCGCGTGAACAGGTAAAATGGCAACAGCGCCTCACGGACGCATTCCACTACAACCATGCACCGGCCCGGCGTTCGGAGGGTTGCCAGCGACTGCTAGACAGCAGTGATGCCCGTGCTTCGAAAATTTTAGGATGGTCTCCTTCAAATTATCGTCGCAAAGCGTTATATGAAATTTTCCGGCAGGGGTTGAAGAATTTGGGGCCTTTTTCGTATAACTTTTGAACAATAAAAGATATCGGAATGCAATCTGCGCCGAAGAATGAGGAAAAATTATTTCCTCTTAACGATGGAAAATTTAAAATATTTTGCGTCTACTTAATTTTTTTTATCAATTTTTTACCCATAATTCTTGTGACAAGCTTTTGCAAACTGTTTATTTCATACTGTATTTAATACTTTTTTTAAAATTCATGGTGTTGATAAACAATAGACCAGTTTTTTCTGTATCATTACTTTCATAAATAGAGAAATTAAATTTTTATTCAATTATGTGTTAGTTCTGCAAACTTCAGAATCTATTGTTCTGGTTTTCATTTGTATAATTTTATCCTTAATGCAGTGCATGCATAGATCGGACGTAATGGGTAACTAAGCGGACGTGTCTTTGATTGTAGCGGTGTTTGAATTTTTTTCTAGAATTTTTGTGTCTGAATGGTTTTACCTTTTAGCTATTCAACGCCACGCCCATACTGGCTTCCATTAATGTCATTTCTTGAAACGATGCGCCATTATTGTGGCTTTTACACGCAAGTGGCGAAAAATCTCTGCGTACAAATGTATAGCGCCGCGGTCAACCCTGTCGTAGCTAAAATTTTTTAAATTGAGACGGGTACAAGATTAGTCGACATTATTTTCAAACCTCATACAGTAATCTGGGGTGCGAGTGGTAAACCGATCATAAAAACGGAACGCGCGGCTCGATTACCTGGGCCGGAAAATTCCCAATACATAGCTCTTTGCGACGTTATTTTGAAGGAGACCATCCTAAAATTTCGAAGCTCGGGCATCACTGCTATCTAGTGGTCGCTGGCAGCTCTCCGCTAGGCCGGTGCATGGTTGCAGTGAAATGCGTCCGTGAGGCGCTGTTGCCATTTTACCTGTTCGCGCGCGCGTAGGTTGCAGTTTTAACGGATGACACTGTACAAGACCTCCAATTCTCTTAGTGATTATTGGAATTTCTCCAGTCTCCGTTCCTAATGTAAGCTATTTACAAAAGCTGACTACAGACAGTATGTTGACACCGTCGAAAGCAGTGTACGGAATAACGTTAGGAGTTTTTGGAGCTTTGTTAATTCCAAGCGTGGTAACCAAGGACTGCCCGCCAATATGTATTACGGGAACTTGTCGGCGACTTCGCACTCAGAGGTGGTGAACCTCTTTGCTACCTATTTTGGGTCCATATATACTTCTCCATCCGGGCGATCCCCGGCCTTGAACACCAACCACGCTTATTTCAACAGTTTGCACTTAAACTCACTTTCTATTACCATTGGTGATATTTTCTCCAATCTTAATGCGCTTGACATAAATAAGGGCCCGGGTGCTGATGTCATCTCCCCTCTGCTTCTCAAACAGTGCAGCTTTATTCTCTCTAGGCCCCTCTGGAATATTTTCAATGCCTCTTTAACCAATGGGGTTTTTCCCCCTTCGTGGAAATCTAGCCTTGTAACTCCTGTTTTCGAGGTGAGGGATCGTTCGGATGTACGCAATTATCGGCCCATAAGTATACTTTCTGTACTGCCCAAAATTTTCGAGGATATTGTTACCGATATGTTATCTTCGCAACTTACTAGCTTCCTATGTGTTGAACAGCATGGTTTCGTCCCGAAACGTTCAGCGTCTACAAATCTGGCCGTGTATCATTGCTTCGTTCCCAGGACCCTCGATGATGCCCTGCAGGTTAATACTGTATATACAGATTTTCAGAAAGCTTTTGACACCGTTGACCACTCAGTGTTGCTTCAGAAACTTTTGCGATGGGGTTTCAGTGGGCCCCTTTTAAACTGGGTGGAAAGTTATTTGTCGGACCGAGTTCAATTAGATAAAGTAGCAAATTGTCTTTCTACCTCGATAAGTGTCATTGTTTAACTTATTTATCAATGACCTCACGGACACACTCTTTAATACTAACTTTCTGTTGTACGCGGATAATCTTAAAATCTTTAGAATTATCCAGTGTGTAGATGATGCTGTTGATATGCACGGTGATCTGCATAAGTTGGAGTAATGGTGCACTACGAATAAGACGCGGCTCAATACTGCGAAGTGTGTGTTGCTCAGGGCCTCTCGTGGTAGGTCTTGCGTTAGGTACTTTTATAAACTAAATAAAGTTATTCTTAGTGAGGTACCTGAAGTCACGGATCTCAGTGTCTTTATTACACCGTGCTTTGATTTTAGGCTTCACTATGAGCATTGTACTAGTAAGACCATGCGAACCTTGGGGTTTATCGCTAGATTTACCAGGAACATTAAAAATAAGGAGTCCCTTAAGGGGACTAGGCGGTCAGAAACTCGATTTTTTTTGTTGCATTTTTCGAAAGTACCACCCTTCCCGAGTAAAATGTCATTGGGTTTATGTTAAAATTCGCAAAATTAAGGATTTTACAGCCGAAAAGGTCGAGTGCGCCATAAACAGTTTCTGCGCGCAAGCAGGTAGAATAGATCCCTCTTTCGAAACTTTAAACGCATTTTTCTCAGAATCATATTTCCTCTTCGTTTTGCAGTTACAAAATGTTCTTTAACTAAACATGTAGACTTGGAGTGATTTGTGAATGAAAGTGTCAGTGTTAATGAGAGCGCTAGACTCGACTCTACATGAAATCTCACAACTTTTTATGGGTAAAGAGTCACGAGACTCGGCTCCATTTTCTAAATGAAATATTTTTTATGGGTTACATTATTAAGAGTTTTTTCATTTCCGCCAAAGTAGACAATGCAGCTTTTATAACAATGTATATTATTTTAGAGATTTGCTTTACTTATTATTTAATTATTTGTTTTGTTTTTTATCGACGTTCACGTTAAATCAGCGCTGTCCAGCGTACTCGGAAAAATGTTTTCATCCTTGAAAACAGTGCTCGTCGTACACTGTTCAGATGAGTGCTCGGTCATCATGCGGTAACGTGTTCAGAACCGTCGCTTTCGATGTGCGAGCACCGATATTTTCGGTGCTCGCCCTTCGTCGTAGTTTTCGATCACAGAGAAATGTTTTCACCCTTGAAAACAGTGCTTGTCGTACACTGTTCAGATGAGTGCTCGGTCATCATGCGGTAACGTTCAGCACTGTCGCTCTCGATGTTTTCGATGCGCTCATGGTACTGTATACCATAAAAAACTTCAAAAAAGTAAAAAAATACGCCAAGTACATGAAAACATGAAAATCACAAAAAATAGAAAATAATAATTACAAAATTAAAAAAAGATGTGAAATCAAAATGAGCTGCTAGTACATAAAGATGCTTTCCAACTGCGCTTTAGATGACACAACTACATATGCACAGCTAAAATTCCATTACTCATAATGGCTATTTATACAAAGAAAAAATGTATTAAATAATAATATGCAGATATATTTTTATACAAATAAATATTTTAATACGAATAAATATTTGATTCAAAATACTTGGCGCTGCGCCCCGAATTGGTGTTGCTAAACTCAATAAATATGTAATAAATTGCATTAATCCTTTTCTTTCTTTCTTGTACGTGTGTGTGTGCGTGCGCGCGCGTGTGTGTGTGCGTGTGCATATGCTACGCATGGTATTAGAATTAAATATACGTAGAATAAATCTGACTGCGATTCTAACATGTGTATGTATATGTTTTTTATATTGTAATGGAGTTGTAAATTATTAATACTAAGGCAATTAACATTTTTTCGGTTGCGCAGCGCCAAGTATTTTGAATCAAATATTTATTCGTATTAAAATATTTATTTGTATAAAAATATATCTGCATATTATTATTTAATACATTTTTTCTTTGTATAAATAGCCATTATGAGTAATGGAATTTTAGCTGTGCATATGTAGTTGTGTCATCTAAACCGCAGTTGGAAAGCAATATTTATGTACTAGCAGCTCATTTTGATTTCACATCTTTTTTTAATTTTGTAATTATTATTTTCTATTTTTTGTGATTTTCATGTTTTCATGTACTTGGCGTATTTTTTTACTTTTTTGAAGTTTTTTATGGGGATCTCACTTCTTTTTACAAAGATATTATTATCTTCTATTTTTTGTGATTATTATTACTTTCTATATTTTGTGATTTATTTGTATCATGTACTTGACGTAATTTTTTTACTTTTTTGATACAATTACAGCATAATAATTATCAGCTGTTGAAATTTACAATTCCATGAATCTGAAAGCACGTACAATTCCTTGAATCTGAAAGCACGTACAATTCCATGAAACTGAAAGCACGCACAATTTCATGAATTGTTTTATCAAATCGAGAAATGTTTTTCGTGGTTAAAAAATTAAAATTTCCATTTATAACGTCATTTTCTGAGTATATTTCATGGAATAGTATTTTTTAAATTAATTTGTTTATGTTTGCCAAATTCATGCGTTTTATTAGACTCTAATTGATTTTAGTATCAATTTTCATTTTCATGTTTACAGATTTCTGTGCTTAAAGGGGTTATCGCTAGATTTAGCACGAATTTTCGTGTTTTCAGATTCATGGAATTGTACGTGTTTCCAGATTCATGGAATTGTATGTGAGACTGCATTTTGATTCCAATTCAATGGTACAACGATAATATATATTTGTAAAAACACGTGGCATCTCAAATTTTGTATATAACCTGACTGTAAGCTGTCAAAATTTGGAGTAAATTGCACATAGTGAAGATAGGAATTGATGAACGAAACATGTATTAGTTCGTTTTGGCTGAAGGTGTGCGTATAATAACGCGTATACGTATTATGTCGACAAAAATTTGAGATTGAAGAAGAATAAGAAGAAAAATCTACCGTTTTCGACAGATCCCTGAGACGATATTACGATATCTCTGTCATGCGTGGACCGATTTTATTGAAATTGGTCTTATTCGAAAGCCGATATGCGGTTTACATAAGAAAAATGCCTTTAAATTTAGAAAATATTGCAGGCGTGATGAGATATAATGTAATAAATGTCAGAATTAGGTTAGAGTGTCCCCGGGACGAGTAAAGGTACACGGCAGCGACATCGACATATATATATAGGGTGTTCTTTTTTCATGTACTTGGCGTCGAGACGCTACCGCGTCTCTAGATATACTGTTGAGTTCCTGGTCGAAAATTAATGGATCTATCTGGTTGGCTTATTAATTAATAGTTAAATTAATAAGCTAAGAATAAGCCACATTATAATCTGGCTAAAAAACAGTTCCGAATATGCTTTTAACAAATGTGAATTTCGAATGCAAATCTAACCTATATTCATATTATTTTATTTAAAGTTTTAACGTTGTAATAATAGTTTGTTAATTAAGTAATTGATTGTTTATTTATTTACAAATAAATATTGTTATCTACAATCGATGTCTCGTAGCAATGTATGTTATTCCTTGTTTTTGGTGAATTACGCATGGTGTTCTTAGTGCTATCGAGTCGTAACTAATTATCAGTTTGTTTTTGGTATCTGCAACGACACTGTATGCAAAATAATGGCTATTAAATCCAATCACATTAAAAGGCACATACCTGAAGTAGATTTTATTATTTACTACATAAATTTTGTCTATTTCCCCAAAACCAGGAGGACGAAAGGCCAGCACCGAAAATATCGGTGCTCGCGCATCGAGAACGACGGTGCTGAACGTTACCGCATGATGACCGAGCACTCCTCTGAACAGTGTACGACAAGCGCTGTTTTCAAGGATGAAAACATTTTTCCGTAAAGTCAGCGACGATGCGTGCATGTGATTATACGATGCGTATTATTTAAGCACCGTTCCCAATTATGAAAACATTTTTCCGTATAGGGGCCCCTCACGCGCCTGCTTCCCCTTCCAACCTTTCTTTCGAGCAGCCTAACTTGTTGTCAAGGAACCTCGCGACGCCAAAAAAGAGACCGTGACACACCGTGACAGTTCCGTAGACATGAAAATTCAGATGCCACGCGCGATGTCGACCAACGGTCGATGTTCATGTACCAAACATAACCGTAAAGGCCAGTCCAGACTGACAGACACTGTTTGTAGACGTTCTACATACATTGTAAGCTGACACCTAGACGTTGTCGCCAGAGAATGTATCTAGATTGCAAACGCATGTATGTAATATGTACGGATTGTTTGTAAAGACATGCCTACAGACAATTTTTTGTTAGTCTGGACTGGCTCTTAGTGACGCGTGCGACAACAGAAGCGATCGGATTAATTATTTTGACTCGGCGACGACTTCGCGGCGTGGCAACGGCGGACGGTGGTGGGGGAAAGGATTTGTCTCTCAAGAGCCAAGTTGGATGGCGCGCGCTGCGTTAAATAGATATTTTTCATTTTCAAATCAGACACAAAGCGAATGCAAAATGTAATACTTGCAGTGGGGAAACAATGAACCGAAAACAGCAAAATCTTACATTATTATATTATACTTATTAAAATTATATTATTATATTATATAATAATATAATCTGACGTGGTATAGTTTATGCTATTTTTAGATTCGTAATTAAAAGACGTGATGACTGTCACTTACTCTAATATAATACTCTTTTCAATACGAGACATTGTCGAGCACTACATTGTTTAAGTCCAACACAAATCACAATAGAGAGTGATTGACATTACTGTTCCTGACAACGATTCTGTTCGTGGGTCACGGTCACAGGTGTTAGCTTCCATCCTACATGTCAATCACAGCCTTGTCAAGAAACTATCGCGTTTCGATAACGAGGACTTCATTTGTCATAATTGCGTCGTAATTAACTGTGGTTGTAAGGAAACACGACCCATGTCACATGTTTTCACTTTCGAGATATTGTCATTGAAAGTTTTAAACACCAGTTCTTCTTATTAACAATGTTTCCTTGTTTTCTTCTTACGATATAAACGGATATTTCCTTCACTTTGCATAATATTCAATATTCGTATAATTAACGTAAAGAATAATAAACATAATAGTAATAATTTACATACACTTTAGGCAGAACGACACAAGTCCACTGGACTTGCGCTGTTCTGCTTGAATGTTAAGAAGAAAAGAAAAGAAATGATTACTTTTCCTCTTTTACTTTCTTTTTTTGTCTTCTTTCGTTTTCTTCTGTGCTTTGCGTTGTTTTTTGTAAAATACAAGTTACACATTGTTCTATCTTACGGAAACAAAAGAGTTCGAATTTCATCGGCCAAAATAATGAATTGCGAGAAATTCATGAAGACCTTCTGAAGGACGGAAGGGTACAACATTTCCTCGCAGACAAGGGAATATCGTGGCACTTCATGCCAGCCCTATTGCTTCACTTTAGCGGACTTTGGGAGGCTGCAGTGAAATCGTTCAAGCATCACGTAAAACGCGTTGTTGGTGAAGAACTGTGTACGTTCGAATAGTTCAATACGTTCGTCATTGAGGTCGAAGCGATTTTAAACTCTCGTCCTCTAACACCCCTTTCCTGTGATTACAATGATCCTATAGCCTTAGCCCCTGGTCCCTTCCAGGGGGGCCAAGCTTCCCTCTTACGAAAGTTGAAGCAGAGTTTGTAGCGCCTCCTACCTATAAAGTGCGTACTAAACTGTGAATATGTGAATTGGTGTGAATCGGGACGTATGTGTATGTGTATACGTGTGATGCACCGCTTACTTTAAGGCCGGTAGGTATTCATAGTCGCTACTTATTCTTAAGCAAATGCTTAAGCATTCGGCATCTTTTACTAGCTACTAGATTAGTAGAGGATGACGCATGCTTAAGCATTTGCTTAAAAATAAGTAGCGACTATGAATACCGGCCTAAAACCTGTCCACGGATCGTCGCGCCAGCGACACGTATGCAGCAGATAGAAGGATAAACATTGAAATTGAATATTTCTTCTTTTCATAGGAAAATAAAATATATTCAATTTCTTTGTATATCCTTCTATCTGCTGCATACGCGTCACTGACGCGACGATCCATGGTCAGACGGCCTTAGAAAAGGTAAACCAGGGAAAGTGAGGACGCCATTTGAAGGTTATGCTTGATGCTTCCTCGCGTTGCGCCAAATGTGGCCAAATGGCGCCAAAGTAACATTTCACCAACGTCGAAAGGTTGTGTGTCGTGCTCACTGATACACCTAGGTATGTGTGTGTGATGTACCTAGCGCCTCCTACCTATAAAGTGCGTACTAAATGGGAACTTCGGCCAATGAATGACGGCTTGGTCCCCTTGGTCCCTTCTTAATTGGTAATTCTTTAACGCAGCGCCGTCCAACTTGGCTCTTGAGAGACAAAACGTGTCCCCCACATTGAGCTATAAGAATACCTGGAGAGGGAACAGAGCAATGGCGTCCGGTCCGAGAAAGAGGGACGAAAACCGGTGAACATATCTCTGTCTTACAACAGGCTATGAATGTATAGTGCATATGAATGAAGTTATCTGCGCACACACATACATACATAACACAGATAGTACAAAGTGAGAGGGATAACAGGAAAAAGGATAGGTTTACCCGTGATCTTCTGTTTCCCTTAGACCGCTGTCGCCTCTACTTCTTCCGACTGCTGTTCCCTCTCCAGGTATTCTTATAGTTCAATGGTCCCCCACCACCGTCCGCCGTTGCCACGCCGCGAAGTCGTCGCCGAGTCAAAATAATTAATCCGATCCAGACTAACAAAAAATTGTCTGTAGGCATGTCTTTACAAACAATCCGTACATATTACATACATGCGTTTGCAATCTAGATACATTCTCTGGCGACAACGTCTAGGTGTCAGCTTATAATGTATGTAGAACGTCTACAAACAGTGTCTGTCAGTCTGGACTGGCCTTTACGGTTATGTTTGGTACATGAACATCGACCGTTGGTCGGAATCGCGCGTGGCGTCTGAATTTTCTTGTTTACGGAACTGTCACGGTGTGTCACGGTCTCCTTTTTGGGGTCGCGAGGCAGCGTGCGGACCAATTATGCTCAACAATGGAGGGGGAAAAACATCGACAGGGGGTAGTGGTAATGTGTGCGTGGACTGAACGCTCGAAAGAAAGGTTGGAAGGGGAAGCAGGCGCGTGAGGGGCCCCCACGCTGGACAGCGCTGCTTTAACGAGTCTACCGGAGACCGATTTCAAGGCAACAGCGACAAACCGGTTGTCAAATTGGCAGCACATCCAAAAGGTCAAACAGGACTTTTGGTCCAGATGGCATAAGGAGTACATTAACCATCTGAACGTGCGCCATAAATGCACTAAGGGCTCCCATACTATCAAGGAGGGCACCATTGTGATCATGAGAGATGACCAGCTTCCACCGCTACAGTGGCATCTCGGCCGTATCGAGAAGGTTCGTCCCGGGAAAGACGACATCATACGGACTGTCACCGTGCGGACATTCCGCGGTGTTTACAGTCGCAACGTGAAGCAACTGGCGCCACTTCCGGTCCACAACGAGGCTGGACAATTCGTCGCATAAATTAAAGACTTTTAGTTTAATAAGCATCGTAGCTATAAGTGTATCATATTTTCATTCGGTTATGGTATATGTATTTGATCGACAGAGTCTCTCAAAGGGGGGAATATGTTCTGTCCTACGGAAACAAAAGGGGGCTCAGTGCGAGGCGGAAAGTTAACGGTCTTTCACTACCAAGCGATTGCTTACCTTCGACGCGTTTTGGGGAACATTTGCATGCCAGATGCGTAACAGGCGGCAATCGACATCGTGCCATTCTTTTGTTTGGACACCTCGACCGTCTTCGCTCTGAGAAACTCCGTCTTATTGCTCTTTTAACGGGTAGTGGCAGGTAACTTCGAACCTGTACATACCGTCGACCACTGCTGACTCACAGAACAATGCGGTCATAAAACGTGACCCTAGCGAGACGCTTCGACCGATCAACCAAGCAAGGTTTAGTAGCCAGATGCCCGGTTTTTCCTCCGCTACATCACGAAGAGGGAAAGGGTTCCTCCTCCATCACCGAAATCGCACAGGGAAGGTTCCTCCTCTTCAAGGAAAGCGGGGCCATTCAAGCATTTTAGCGCCTCCCAATTTTCCTATGTCTTGTCTACCTTTGACATCGAAAGGTAGACAAGGCAGAATTCATTCGACTCTCAAGAAGCAAAGTTTGTCGGCTTGATCAGATCATCGTTCGGATCACAAGCACGAATAAAAGCAAAGTTCGTCGGCTTCAAACACTTCATTTTTCTGATCATCGCGCGGATCACCTTTAGTACCTACACTTGGATATATCAAACAGTCACTTAAAATTAATTTCAGGAGTGATAAAGTAATCAACACCGCGTACCACGGAGTCACTTGGGCCTTACACCCCCAAGGGAAAGAACAATTTTTCGCGCGTGTGTCGGTCGCTACACACATTTATATATCACTGGTATTTCATAGTGTGCTGTTTCCAGTAAAATAAAAATATGAAATATAATTTTGCTTATTTTATTTTACACAAAATACGTTATAGTATATGCAGATAAATAAAAATAGAAAATAAAAAGCGATCACAAAGGAAAGATACGTCGTATTCTCCAAATTTTGTGAACTTACGTTGTTTTGACAAATGCGTATTAATTGAATATTGGACTTCGGTTAAATTGCATTATTTCTTCCATATATAAAATTCGTTTTAATGCATTTTTTTCTGATAAAAACATATATCCTATATTCTACAGTTGAATTAATGCATAAACTCAAATTTTTTGAAATTGTGACATGGGTCGTTTTTTCTTACAACCACAGATTTTTGATAAAGAAATTTCAATATACAGGGTATCCCTAAAAAATACGGTCTCTTTAATACTTAAGAGACGTGATAAAAAGAAGCAAAATGGACTAAAAATATCCTATTGACGCACATTGAGATACTGGTCATGTATACACTTTATTTGAATTTTTACTAAACAAATTTGTATATAGATTTCTGTTCCTGCATGTCATACGATTTTACTCTATTTTATGTAAGTGAGGGTGTTCAACGAAATTGTAATTGGTTCAATCAAGACTATGATGTACCTAGCGAGAGATACATCACACACACACACTAATCTCTGTAAAAAATTAACGTGATAGAACACAGTTGAGATTAATGAGTTACGTTGCGATAAAAAAGAAATTTAAAGTTTCATACCGCGTTTATTCAAGATCGTGCTCGAGGAGTTTCACGCGTAATTTTCATAACATAACTATCTAAATAGTTTAGTACATTACCACTAAGAAATTTAAATACGATTAGTTATTTCTAAATAATAAGTTTTTATACTTACTACAAAGCTTAAAAAATTTCAAAGTATTAATCGATATACAATATGTGTAATAATATTATAACAAATCGTAGGGTTGACTTAGGTTAAATCATAATTAAGGTCGGTATCAAATATATCGAGCAGCGATCGAGGAGAAATCAGTCACCACCATCTGACGATCGCTGATTTATCAGTTGGAGTTGCGTGACCCTCGCAGGGTATGGTGGGGTGAAGGAAACGCTGCTCGGCTCCGCCTGAACCTAGCCACTTGCTGTTATTTGTCCTTCACATAATAGTTGTGTGCGTTAAGAATCGATGTTCTGACCCATAAAGTTTCTGAATTTTTTCGTTGCTATCGCACACCTATTCTGATGTGTGTATTTCTACGCTGACAGCTCGATTTGGCCTACACGTCAGAATCTTGGCACTATCCCCACCACTTCTGGCTCACTCTTGTCCTGCCAAGGCGAGAGCGAGACGAAAAGAGAGCGAGTCAGAAAACGTTGAGAAAAGGAGCCCCGAAGCAAAAAAACGGTGTGGTGGGAGAATACCCCTCACGAAACTCACCGGCCAATATATATGATACCGACCTTAGTTCTTAATATTCTACAGTATCGAGAGATAGTACAAGTCTCGCACGATAGGGTAAACTAAGGAGAAACGCCACCCTTTTTGGCTGAGAGCCAATAACAAATATGATTTCGTTTCAATTAAAATGATTTATTTTTTATTACAATAAGGCACTCATATACTATAAAAAAAAAATCGAAACTGTAAAAATATGCCAGATACCTATATAGATTTATTTTACGAATCGGAAGATATTATAAGTGTGGCGTCTGTTCTAAATTTACCCTATAACCCACACACCATAAACTTAATTGAAAATCTTATAATTAGTTGATAACACAAGGAACTTAACACTAAATATACATCTACCTAAACAACTATGAAATATAGAAATTGTAGTATCCCAGTACAACTCCCAGAACCTCACATGCTCACTAATTACAATATTTATTCTCACGCTTGTTGCTTAGTTCCACGACCCGCTATATAAACATCGAATGGACCCTTTGTGACTGGACATTCAATGTTACTTCATTAGCGGTTGTGTTCATCCCTGAATGTTCATATACGCTTGAAGGCAATAAACCCAAAAGTTTTCCATTACAAAAGTGACAACTATTGGATAAATAAAGAGCATTTTAAATCAAATGCCCTTCTTAATAGGTACACCCAGCAAATAAAACACTATAATATATGTAGAGAGGTGAAGATGAGACGCCTCTATATCAATAGCTTGCTCAACCCTCTCATTCCAAATTCATTGATCTCTGTGTACATTAGGGTGGACCTTATTTTTCGACCATCAGATTTTTTTGGTCCCGTACCCCAGAAATGTGACACTTGTTGGAAAAATGATCTGGAAAAAATTTCAGCTCGATTGGACCACGGGAAAATGACGCGCAACGAATTTGAAAATTTTGAACTTTTTAAACCTTGACATAAATATACATTATGATACATCGTTGAATTTGTATTTTTTTTCTGTTTAAGAATACATACACAGCATATACGATTGTTAACAAAAAAACGTCCGTGACCTTGAAAACTCGAAAGAGTGACCTTGAAAAAAAATTTCTCCCATTATATTCGTCTCTTTATATACTAGAACTTTTGTCGGAAGAGTTTTTTCATATATCCATAAACGATGGAGATATTAAACATTCTCATCATCGACAGAAGGTCCGAAAACTCATAGTTGGGCCATTATGTTCTGAACGTTCAGTGAGGTAACAGTGAAATATCGTAGTGAAAGTGAAAGTGAAATGGAAGATATAAGGAAAAAATTATATTTACTTGATCATGACGAAAGTCATCAACAGGCAAGTCTTAAGAGTCCTATTTCACAATATGCGAAATTGAATCTTAAGTCTAGTGCTTCTTTAGTTATTAAGGACGTTTCAATATTTTGGGAGAAAGCGCGGATTCCAACAAAAAGACCACAGCATTGCATTGACAAGCTAGATGCATTGTGTCAAGAATGGGCGACTTTGCATAAAAGTTGCAACCGCAGTAGAGCTATTCCACGTCAAAACGGATAGAGGGAAAATTTAGTTTCACCGATTCTCTTCAAAATTACAGTATGTGTCGATAACCTTGCAAAAATAAAGTATACTGAATTATAGAGGCCTATGTCAAATAGTTTTCGAAATATTTAATGTTAAAGTCTTAAAATTTGGAACAAAATCGGCTGCCGCGTCATCACTTAAACTGTAATATCTCGGTCATTTTTACAGATAATGTCTCCGTCATGGGCTCATTTTAAAGCTGAAGGAATGCTTTCTCAATCCGTATATAGAATATTTTATTTATTGTTAATAATCTTGACTGTAATTGATGTTAAAGTTTCAAATCCCGGTTTGACGTCGTTCCCCCCCATGTTCCGGCTTGAAAAAAATACCATTCGATTCGTTGAGCCTTCAGCTAATAAATGCGTTTTTAAAAAAAGTGGAGAGATTTTGGGAACAGTTAACAAAAAAATCTAACTTACGATAGTGCACACCGCTTAGAACTGCATGGATCCCATGCTCAGTCCGCACGCACGCGTTTTCAAAACAATCGCCTAGAGTAGGAAAGTATTTATATACGATGCGACAAAAATCAATCTGGAAGAAGTGCTACGATTCTTTCACGATGCTGATGCTATGCTCTCTCCAATACAAATGATTCAACTGAGAGCTAGCAGAAAGTTCAAATGTTTATCAATGGTCGTACAATGTAAATCAAGAGACACGGTAGTGTCTCGCGCCAAGTATATATATGTATATATGCGCAGCGCGAGCACAGAGTGTATCTATTACGCGACGACTCGCTATTCGGAACCCTGATATTTCCGAATCTCAATAACGGCTGATCCGATTCGATTTTGAATGGTCTTAATGGGTAGTCTGGGTTTGATTTACATAAGAAAAGTGTCTTCGTTTTGTTCCTACGTGCCTTATGAGCTGAGATATTTCGTTGTAAAGTGGCGATTTCCCGATTTTCATGTTCTTAAAAATTCAGCATCGTCCTGGTAAAGTGTAGGCAAGAGGGGAACATGAAAGGGAGAGAAATGTCTCTCAGGCACGTCGTTCATTGGATCGTGGTGTAACTTGATACACTCTGTTCTCGCGCAGCGTGTATATCTATATATTGATGCGGGTTCGGCTAATCGCGTAACAAATAGTCACGTGACAGCTAGCAGAAAGCACGTCTGTAGAGATATAAACGTAACCTAGCTAGTATTAAAGATATTAAAGAACCATAACCTGCGAAGTGTGAAATAAGGATATTGTCAAAATTTTTGAAATCTCACGCCTTTTTACACGACATAGGACACCGAATTATTGTCTCAATTAACAAGGTAAGTCACCAAAATTTTTTAATAGACTATTTATATACAGCTTATAGAAACGGAGGGGACGCATAGACTAGGAAGTTGTCTGGAGAAGGTTCGACAGATTAGCGTCTTCTTTGACACAAGTTTCTACAAAATAATATATTGTTTTCATACCATCAGACTATTTTTACATTAGAGTTTTTATGTAAAACTTGTAGAAATGAAGGAGATGCATAGGCTTGAATAGAAATAAAATTGAATAAAAATGAAAGGGACGCCCGGGCTTGGACAGGAATGAAGGGCATACACAGGCTTTGAGGTTGTCCGGAGGAGGTTATTAGATAGAGAAATAAGGTAAATCGACAAAATTTTTCAAATTAGCATAGCATTGATATTTAACCCTTAACTGGTATCCTGGGGTCACTCATTAACCCTGGCACGCAGAGTTCGCTGTGAAACTTTTGGTTGTCTAAGTTTGTAAACTGAATTTATAATTAACTTTGTAGTAATACTTTAAATTTCTACGTTTCTATTATTTTATATATTACCTAAGAACAAAATATTCATAGAGGTTCTTCTAGTGTCGACTTTACAAGTTTCTGTGCCCTTTTTTATTTGGGGTCTGCCACGACCCCAGTATACCAGTTACGTTTGAAAAAAACAGTATACCAGTTAAGGGTTATGAAAATTATGGCGTACTGCTTGCAATGTCGAGTAAGTCACATTAGTGAAGAAAGTACGCTGAATATGCATCTTCCTCGATACTTACCAAACTTTTGTGAAACATATTTTCACATAAGATTTGAAATCTCTGAAGTATTATGAATATAATATTTTATTAAAATCCACAGTAGTTCCTACGCTATTCATTAATTTGATTAGTTTCCCATGAACAATATTTCAATTCACCAATAAACATACTAATTTAATTCTATTCCAGCACCAATAAATTGTGTGTTAAAAATATTGAATCTCTTTGTTCATTTTCGATAAATTACCATTAGTATTTAAATTTCCTCCAACAAGACATTCTGCGCTCTCACTTCCTTCGGGCACATTTTTTAGTCTCTACATTTACTATAACAAAGGGCCACTCTATTTCTATATGTTCTACGTTAAGTTGTAACTAAAATGTGGATTTTATATATTTACAGATAATCTACGTTAGAGAAAAAAATTTATTGTGACATAGTATTATATTAATTAAACGATTTTATTCAGCTTCAATCCTCTGTTTGCTTCCTGTAGGTTTGCTTCATGTCTGAAAACTCAAATTTAAACCAATTCCACCAATCCAATTGTCTGGTAGCTTTGCAGGCGTGCGTAGTTTGGATGGCAATATAATATTTCACTTAATATTAATAATTCACCCGAGGGGGTGAAAAAATTATCCAGTCATAATAAACAGTATAAAATGTGTGAAATCCCCACAAAATTACCTTTTTAGAAAAAAGGTACAAAAAAGAGCGCCAAGTATATAATCCCATAAAAAAAAATCCCATTTAAAAACAATGTCGTAAAGTGATTGATATCAATAAACACTACTACAAAATGTGTGAAATCTCCACAAAATTACCTTTTTTAAAAAAAAGGTACAAAAAAGAGCGCCAAGTATATAATCCCATTTAAAAACATTGTCGTAAATTAATATAAATTTATTAATGTGCTATATTTAACTTTACAAAAGTAATGATATACAACAGTTGCGCCAATTATCACACTGGCTATTTGCACAAAGAACAAAATGTATTCAATAATATTAAGCAGATATATTTTTATACAAATAAATATTTTAATACGAATAAATATTTTATTCAAAATACTTGGCGCTGCGCAACCGAAAAAATGTTAATTGTCTTGGTTAATAAATAAAACAAGACAAGACAACACAGAGACAAGAAAGAAAGAAAAAGATTTTAATGCAATTTATGCATATTTATTCAGTTTAGCAACACCAATTTGGAGAGACCCTTTAAAAAAACAGGCACCGACGGAGAAATGCTGTGCAGCCACCATTTTGTTATGAACGAAGTTGAAAAAAATATTTTTTGTACTTCATTACTAGAATTATAAATCCCATTTTACAGAATTTCGATTGTTCTCTTTATTGCGCATAAAAAAATTCCCGAAATATGCCTATTTTTTCGTGCTCTACAGTGGTTTAACCCCTTAAGATCCGCTGGGTGGTCGGCATCGCGTCTCGTGCGACACGACTCGTCGCTGAAGTGCGTGTCACGCGACGCTTTAAACAATAATAATTTATCGGGTGGGACGAGGGGGGGAGTGAATCTTGCATGATCATATAGAGAAATAACGCTAGAAAATATTCCACTTTGATAGAATGCACAACTCTTTAAAACTTTAAAGATATCCCTTGTCAAAGGTGGAAAACTTTGACGATTCTCTTTAGTTCACCGAGTATTATTTTTTTAAATAAATTATGAACAATAATTTTTAATTTCAGGTGCGTTCACAATATAGATATATGCTATTTATAAAAATAAAAATTGAGTACATAATATTTAATAGGTTTTTCGGGGCATCAATATGAAAAAAGGTAATTTTTCCGGTGAAAAACGATATTGATAAAAGCCTGATTTTTCAATGCTTGTTTTAACCACAATTTTTAATAAATTTCATTAATGTTATCGTTTTCGAATGTGATAGACATTTAGAAAACAATATATATTTGTTACACATCGATATGAGGAATTCGATTTTTTTGCAAATGAACAGCTAGCTAAAGCTTCTTCGATCTGGCCCACTTGTGCGTCGCCTCCGACGCACCGTAAACCCTAAGGCCGGCCCGGTAACGCCACTATGGAGTAACTGTGCAGGGCGGGTGGATCGGCGTTGGAGGATCGAGGAGGAAAAGAAGAGGTGTGTGTTTCGTCTTGGGATCGTCAGCCAGACTCACCAGGGCTATAGCTGACGACCCCTGCCCTAGACACACACGGGGACACAGAGGATAGGATTTGGAACTTGTATATATACAAATGAGACTGGAATTAGGGACTAGCGAGACGATTAGAGACCTCTGGTGGCGCTCGTCGACACTAAGTCGCGATACCGTGGTGGGGCCGGGACGTCACAATTGCACCCGCCGATGCGTTAACAACTATTAAAGTAGAGGAAGACAAACTTTTTCTATTAAATCAACGAAAAAAAGTACGTCCTGGTTCTATGATTGGAAGCGATCATATATTATACTGGAAAGAACAGAAAAAAAAACGTTTTGGAAGGAGCAAGAAAAATCAAGGCAGCCGCAGTGTGAAGTAGGTAGAAGCTGTGCAAGGTAAATATTCGTTATGCAATTCATTTTTAAAACTCAAAATATTGATCGTTATCTGGGATATATAATATAAGATATATTGGTCTGTATTGACACTTGTATATCGTTTAAATCAAGACGAAACAATGGACAAAGTAGCATCATCCAGCGAAGAAGATGGTCACCTATCAAGTGAGGGTGAAAATATTGAATTTATTATTTCCGTGGATGAAGCTGGTCCAAGCAACCCTAAAAAGAGACATGCTCAAATTGATATAATTACGCCAAAACTTGTTGCAACCCTTGACAAGTGCAAAATAAGCGATCGTGATGTTATTCGTATAATAACAGCAACAGCTCAAGCTCTTGGTCATGACCTAGGCGACTTAATTATCAATCGAACGTCTGTACGGCGTCATCGCACGGATCTTCGAGCACAACTTGCCGATAAATATCGTGTAGCGTTCAAAGACTGTGAGCTTGGTGCTATTACACTACATTGGGACGGAAAATTGAAAGCGGAAAATTGAGCGGTACTCCTAGAACAAATTATATATTTCGAGTTCCAGGAGCTTTACATCACGCTCGATGGGTGGCCAAGGCGATATATTGTATAAAAATATATTTATTCCGAAAAGAATTTATCTTAAGGGGGTAGACACGTCACGTGACACGGGCGATGCACCGCGCTGCAATACCGACAATCTAACCTAAAACATGGGTTTAGTAGGATAAGTTTAACGTCATTATATGAGCGAATTTTGGGCTGGGCGAGGTCTCTCATTCGAAAGAGGAAGGTTCAATGCAACACGTTCTGGACATCGTTTGAGTCACAAAACTCTTTTAGTGACCTAAAAATACTTAAGGAGGTAAACACGTCACGTGACACGGGCGATGCACCGCGCTGTAATACCGACAATCTAACCCAAAACATGGGTTTGGGATTTTTCGTTTTTCGTCCTTATATGAGCAGATTTTGGGCTGGGCGAGGTCTCATTCGAAAGAGGAAGGTTCAATGCAACACGCTCTGAACATCGTTTGAGTCACAAAACTCTTTTAGTGACCTAAAAATACTTAAGGAGGTAAACACGCCACGTGACACGGGCGATGCATAGCGCTGTAATGCCGAAAATCTAACCTGAAACATGGGTTTAGTAGGATACGTTTAACGTCATTATATGAGCGAATTTTGGGCTGGGCGAGGTCTCATTCAAAATAGGAAGGTTCAATGCAACACGCTCTGGACATCGTTTGAGTCACAAAACTCTTATAGTGACCTAAAAATACTTGGAATCTGCGAGTGTATTTTGTCCATTTTTTCTCTACTTTGGTCACTCATATTATTACATATCAACAAAATCTCGTCGAACCATGGCCAGAGCGTGTTGTACTGAACCTTCCTCTTTCGAATAAGACCTCGCCCAGCCCAAAATTCGTTCATATAATGACGTTAAACGTATCCTACTAAACCCATGTTTTGGGCCAGATTATGTCGGTATACAGCGCGCTGCATTACCCGTGTCTACCCCCTTAACTAGCGAAAAGGCCACTGGAATTCGCGACATTTGTATTTTCTGGTTCTGCTTGGCCGTACTGACGAGTCCACGAGCAAATATGGGACGCAATACTTTAATGACATTTCTATTTGTAATTTACATAGTAGCTATAATAACTTATTTTCGGTCTTAGAACTGCTTTTCTTCTGTATAATTGAGCGTTATAATGAAAATCAAAAAAGGTTTAATATCTTCATCGTTTATAGATATATGAAAAAACTCTTCAGACAAAAGTTCTAGTATATAAAGAGGCGAATATAATGGGGAAAATTTTTTTTTCAGGGTCACTCTGTCGAGTTTTCAAGGTCACGGACGTTTTTTTGTTAACAATCGTACATGCTATGTATGTATTCTTAAACAGAAAAAAATACAAATTCAACGATGTATCATAATGTATATTTATGTCAAGGTTTAAAAAGTTCAAAATTTTCAAATTCGTTGCGCGTCCTTTTCCCGTGGTCCAATCGAGCTGAAATTTTTTCCAGATCATTTTCCCAACAAGTGTCACATTTCTGGGGTACGGGACCAAAAAAATCTCGCAAAATAATTTTCGTCAAGAGTAGCTAAGGTCCATCCTAGTGTACATAGTTGTTGATCGAGTCGCGTGCTAAGCACCGTTTCAAGGGGCTGCAATCGATGGCGCGCAGTCCCAGCGTGTCCGTTCCCAAGGACAAAAGGCAAATTACGAAATAATAATTCAGCAATACGGAAACAATAGGTGGTGAAAAGCGAACGAACGGGCGACAAAAAAAAAACGCCCGCGGACCCACACTGAAGCGTTATAAATTGTTCCATATGCACTGCATTAGAGTATAACGCGGCGACTCAACCGCGCACTGGACGTACCACGTATTTATTGCGATAGGTTTTCGGGGACAAAATGCTGCACCACCAAATTTATCGTTCTACGCACAAAAACCACTTCCTCCTCTACTCCTGTCATCACTCTCCAGCTTCCCCTGCCCACACCGCGATTCTCTTTCTCTCGTTTTTGAACTACACCCCTTTTAACCGCTCTTTTTCGCTCTCGATCGTTGTCGTGGCTGCCTCCGACGATGTTGCTGGTGTTTCTGTTATTTTATGCGAACTTCTCGCTGAGAAAATGTAGGTCGCGGTTTGAAATCTCTTCGCACGATTTCACGCGCGCAAAATTATATTGATGGCGGAGGATTCAACCGCGTGGCCATTTTCGTATCTTGTTTAAGTGGTCACATTTCAGGATCAAGATGTAATTCAAGTTCACGTTATTGTTTTCTGTGGTAGATTAATTAGGCTTTTGTTTATAATTTCGGTGAATTTAGTAAATTGTATTGACATTTGGTTAGGCATTTGTGTTGTTTATTAAATAGGTAGGTTGTATCATTCAGATTAAAATATCTTTCCTTTTGAGGTACGATTTTTTTAATCTAATTGGCATGTTAGTGTACAGAGCGGTTAATGAAAAAATTGAAATGTTTTGAAAAATGTTTGAATAATGATGAGTAAATCAATTACGAAAATTGTACAAAGAATACTATGTACAAGGTGATAAAAAAGTGATGGTCACTGCTTTCAGGGTTGAATCTCCACCACTTTAAAGTTCTTTTTTTTTAAAACAACATATACTGCTCGCTGAAATGAGAAAAAGTTGACAGGAAACCATAAGTCGCAAAGCCACAGTTTTCTCAAAAACGTGAAAAATGCTTTCATTAAATAAACGGATCACTTCATCCATGCCGAATTTTTATTGATTTCTTTTTAGGAAATGGTGTGTTTGTGATATATGGTTCCTTTTAGACTTTTTTCATTTCAACGAGTAAAATATGTCGATGTAAAAAATTAACATTAATTTTCAATGTTATAAAGAATTTTGCGGCAAGTTCTTTCTATAAATTCCTGAAAGCATTGGCCATCTCTGTTTTAACACCTTGTATAGTATTCCTCGGTTAAGGGGGGGAATCCTGTTTTATAGGCTAAGAACATAGGAAAATTTAGGATTTTTTTAAAAAAATAGCATGTCGATTCATCTGAAATTTGGACCACATTTTTATGCATTCTTGAAGAAATTTTTTTATACATTTTTAATAATAGATGTAGGAGTTTTGCATCATGCCGCCAAAAACTCGTCGTCCGCTAGTGTGCATATTTACCTTCCAGGTAATCTGAAATAGAAAAATGAAACGGCGTTTTACTTTTTACATATATAGCTTCAATTTGATGAACCAGAATACCACTAAGTTCTATACTTTTTTGTTACATAAGAAAAGGGTTTAGACCTTTCAGTTTGAAAATTCTCCACACCGCTCAATAAATTTTTTGTTTTTTTGCTTGTTCTTCAATTTCAAGCTACATATGTATAAAATAAAACGCCGTTTCATTTTTCTGTTTCAGATTACCTGGTAGATAAGTATCATACACATGAACAGACGACAAATTTTGTGCGGCGTGATGGTTGATCATGCATAACTACTATGTTTATGGTTAAAAATTAATTAAAAAAATGCAGATTCTTCAAAGATGCATCAAAACATGGTTCAAATTTCAAATGAATTGTACTGCTGGATTCTTAATAAAAAAAATTTTGGTATATTTTTAGCTCAAAGAATAGGATTCCGCCCTTAAGCTGATAATTTTTTCTCGGTTAGACTTATAAAATCATCCCCAATACCATTTCTTATTTACTTAGAACGTGGGGACTCTCGTAACCGAGAACAATGGGGCCATAAAAGACAAGGATACCACTAGTGATTAGTCACTAAGGAGAGAAGAATATCAAGTTCCGCATTTCTTATCGGATCTTCACAAAAATGACAATAAAAGATTCCTTGTATTTTACCCGATTAAAAGACACCAAAAACTATGTAAATCGGACTATAATTAACGAAATTACATACAAAGTTAATATGTAGAATTTAAAGCCAATTTCGCTAAAAATAGTCCAATTTACATGGAACTTGGTGTCTTTTAATTGGGAAAACACAGAGTGGTTCGGTATTATTTTCGTAAAGAGCCGATAAGAAGTGCGGAACTTGACATTCTTCTTTTCTTAGTGACTAGTCACTACCCTAGTAGCATTTTCGGTTGGCCAACGGTAGCCAACAGTTGGGAATTAGTTGGGATATAGTTAGAGTTTTGCCTACAAATTCCCAACATAGGGCCTACGGCAAAAAACTTACGACAGTTTGCCAACGAATATTCAATGTTGGGCCTATAATTACTATGCGTAGTAATGCCAACCATGGTTGGTTAATTAACAAACGATTTACAACGATGATTGTCTTCTTACGAAATGTCGTCTTACAAACGTCAGAAAATTTGCTACATCCAAAAACCTGTTATTATATTCCAAGTTGTGGTTTTTCTTTCCTTATTTATAAATACGTAAAGAGGACGTCTGTCTTAAGACGAATGTGAAATCTTAAGGAACGAGTCTAAAGGTCGAATGATATTTTGTAGAATATTTCGCGTCACTGCATAGTTTTTAGAAACACTTAATACTTGTTATGTACCTAAAAATTAGAACTGTTTACAAGTAAGTGTATTGGATAGTTGCAAACAGCGGTTGCTTTCTAAGCGGAAAGTCTGAGTTCAATTCCCCTCCTCAACGCGAAATTTTTTTTCCTAATCCAGACCTGAAGAAGACGTCTTTACAACGTCTTTTGAAGTTGTTTAAGACTCCTTCTGGAAAGAAACTTTCAATGGGGCTTTTACGGTAAGCCCTATAAATAGTAGGGCAAGAGTAGGAAAGCCTACCTTGGCCCTCTGTTGTTGGCCCAACCTGAAAAAAAGTGCCAAATCTAACTGTTGGCCAACTAAAATTATGTGCGTGGCCCAACTGTATGCCAACAACAAATGCTACTAGGGTAGTCCTACCCTTGTCCTCCTGGTCCCCTATTCTCGAGCGCCGACTGCCATAAAACTCAGTGGAACGTGAAATCGGAGGTGTGAGATTCGCATACCTCCCCGAATAAGAGATACTTCCTGGACCTGAAATTATCTAGAGACGCGGTAGCGTCTCGACGCCAAGTACATGAAAAATCGACTGTCGCTACCGTGTATCTTTACTCGTCGCGCAGACACTCTAACCTAATTCTGACATTTATACATCACCTTAACCGGGATCAACTCTATTTGCAAGTAATTTCGCTTCTTTAAGTTATAAGTCTTCTTCAATTTGCTACTTTCAGTATCTTCTACATTAATTCATGTTAAAGACTAAACTGGATTCTTTCTGAAAGAATGTTTAGTAGATATATTGATAAATATAACTGAGCACAAATCAAACTAATTGGCGTATGTAACATGTATTTCTAAAAAAAAAAAACACTTCTTCAGTACCAAAGCACTGTGCTGAACATCGAAATAAACCCATTTTGTACACTTTGAATTACATCAATATGGAGAAATGTTATCTTCTTGAAACAAGGTATATGTTCATAAATACCTAAAATTATTTCTATAATGTAAACTGAAAAGTCAATAAAAGAATATATTTGTTTATTGTTAAGGTAATATTTTTCGAGAAGAATAAATAACTTTAGGCTATGGCAATAAGCCTACCAAAAGGTTTTTCCTTTCATTCAACCCCATCACTCTCCACATTAACTGGCAGCGTCTTAAACAAAAGGAAACAGCGTCTCGTAATTTCCATCGAATTAAGTCGTGTGCTAATCGTCTTTTTTCAGGGTCGATTATACCTGATGAATACGATTGAGCACGTTCACGACGCCCGTGCGTCTTTTTCATAGAAAATGGAACGAATTTTCTCTTCGATGCTTTTAACGGGCAAAATGCTTTCAGGACGGTCTGTTTTATATGTACGTTCATCGTCGTCTTCTTCCACGGACAACGTAATTTCGTAGATTCAGATAAACGGGGCAATTGCAGTTGACTTGAATTCTGACTATTTGACGTACATTTAATGCCGTCGAGGAAAAAGATTGTATCCACTCTAACAGGACCACTGTCTAATGCATTGTTTTAATTTAATGGTAGGTAAGTTCTTCACTTTTTCCTTTATGCAAATTATATTTACAATATTTTTTCCTGAAAAGTGTGTACAGTTTGTAATCGTATCAACTTTGAGAAATTGTAATTATTGTTTTTATTCAAATGGAAAATGTTAGAAATTGGTCAATTTTGGACCTGGCAGTCAACAAAAATTTTTTGCAGGATATGTTTCTACAGGTCTTAAAGAATCCGAAATGCATAATTATTTGCCTTGCCGATGATGGGAAAGTTATAAATAATACGCGAATGTTAAAAAGAATTATTTTTACGAAAATTCTTTCCGACAGATATATAGACCTTCAGAAAGGGTATAACATTTATTTAAATGTTTTTTCGATATCTTTTGGAATTTGCAACTTGAATCTCCAGGCTGGTGTACTTGCTCATTATGACATTATAAAATAAAACATTATCTTACACGGTGTTTCTTAAGGGGGCCGTCTCGTTTTTGTTATTGTCCGTCTCACCGGGCCTTGAATGTGTGCGGACGGTCACACAAGCTAAGTTAAGCGTGTACGTATACGCGTGTAATAAACAAACCGTTTCAACCGTCTTTCGTCCTGGAATCGGCTAGAAGGAAGTTTTTACGGGTACAGTTACCTTCAGTAAACATCTGTGCAGGATGGTCTGGTGTGTTTGGACGCTAATAAACACTGTACATTGAAATAATAATGAATTTATGAATCGAAACCTTACAGAATGAAGCTTCAAGACTTCTCCGTTGGTGGCGCTAATGGTGTACTGTAGCTACGTAGCTCCAGCGTGACGTATAAATTCATTATTATTTCAATATACAGTGCTTATTAGCGTCCAAACATACCAGACCACCCTGCACAGATGTTTACTGAAGGTAACTGTACCCGTAAAAACTTCCTTCTAGCCGATTCCAGGACGAAAGACGGTTGAAACGGTTTGTTTATTACACGCGTATACGTACACGCTTAACTTAGCTTGTGTGACCGTCCGCACACATTCAAGGCCCGGTGAGACGGACAATAACATGAGACGGCCCCCTTAAGTTGAGATTATGGCTTTTATGTTTTCCATTGGCGCTATGGAATGTTTAATAATTTACATGCAATTATCTCTGTTATTAAGGCCCAATGGCAGAAACGCTCGGACACGTATTTACTTATTTTCGATATAGATTCATCGTGCCAAGGCTCATCAAAATCGATGTCTACCTGATCCACCACAGCACATTTGTTGCCGAAATGTTTCAATTACGTTGCGGTTTACTATTTGAAATATTGCACGGAATATTGCCGAAAAGTTACAAGTAAATTGCTATGTCCGCACCTGTGCAACATTGCGGGATATATTTCTGCAACATTGCTTCGAGATATTACAGCAATGGTAGCGCAACATTGCTTCGAGATTTTACAGCAATGGTAGCGCAACATTTCTGAGATTTTACAGCAATGGTAGCACAACATTTCTGAGATTTTACAGCAATGGTCAGGCAACGTTTCGGGCAGTAGGGTCAAAAATAAAAATATCGGTAGGAAAGTGGTAAAAATTGTATACCGTGGCTTTGATGGACGCGACGACATGAATGCGTGCAGAATCGTAGTAGTACCTATAACGTCAGAGTATTTTTTTTAAATAGAATTTTTTTACCCCAAACGAGATTCGAACCCATGACCTCGAGCACCGTACACGTAGACGAACACTTCCCCGCTGCAGCTACAACCGTTGATTGAGAAAATTGCTTATGTATTCTAACTTATACTCCTACCGTGCACCACTTTTACCTCAAATTATTCAAAAAAGAAGATTCGTTTTGACAATCCCCATTACATCTCCCTAGTCGTGGAGCCGGATATCTTACAACAAATTAATTTCAACGCTTGATGATGTATTAAGTATATTCATATTCTATTATGAAATATCCTGCGTAGTAAAAGAAAATAATTTTTCTACTTTTTAACGCACTTTTAATGCAATCATTTAACATAAATTTTTTGTATATATTTTTTTATTTTCTAGTCTTTAGTGTTTGTGGATTTGCATTTCACAGCTCAGACTTCTTTACAAATATCATTTATTGTTGTATACAGAATAATAGTTCGCTTAAACCTTATAGTGTTAATTAACTAATTGTATTAATTACACATATCACATATTGTCCGTGTTTACATATATTCCCTCGGAGTTTGCATGTGAAATGTAACACTGCATTCTGTCTGTTCACATATGTGATATAAGTATTAATACAATTACTTAATTAACACTATCGAGTTTAAACAAACTCATAAATAATATTCAAGCAAAAAAAATTGGTAAAAAGTGTTACACGTGCCAATTACTGCCAGTCTTCCTACCATTACCGTTTAATTGATTATATCTAATTAGAACGTTCCGAATTGTCGAGGGAAAATAGCTAACAATAAGTCCGGATATATTGCGGTTTCATTGCTGAAATCTTGCTCATATCTTGCGAGCGCCGTACATATTGCAACATATGTGCAAGATATCAGCAATGAAACCGCAATATATCCGGACTTTGCTTTTTTCCCTCGACAATTTGGAACGTTCTAATTAGATATAGTCAATTAAACGGTAATGGTAGGGAGACTGGCAGTAATTAGCACGTGTAACACTTTGACAAATTTTTTTTGCTGAATATTATTTATGAGTTTGTTTAAACTCGATGGTGTTAATTAAATAATCGTATTAATTTTTTTGTCAAATAATGTCCACGTTCGCATATATTTCCTCGGTGGTAGCCTGTGGAATTTTAGACTGTATTCTGCGTGTCGACAATTCGGGATCGCTCCGCGAAATTCCGGATTTATTGCGGATTCATTGCTGAAACATTTCGCGTAGATTATACCTCAGTATATGCGCAATATTTCACGGCAATGTGTGCGGAATATTCCCGAAATATTGCACAAACTTTGCCATTGTAATATTGCACTTTAACATTTGGGTAATATTCCTGAAATATTGCACAAACGTGGCCATAGCAATATTACACGGGAATGTGTGCGCAATATTTCTGTAACATTGCACAAATCTGGCCGTTGAAGTATTGCACGGGAATGTTTCTACAATTTTGCAGTAATATTGCAATGCAACTCGCAACCAAACGGCAACATTGCAATGTTCTGCAACTTTTGTGCAACATTTCTGCAACAAAATGTGCTGTAGGGGACTGTGGACTCCCCTTGTAAGAAAAATATGTATATGAATATATTTTATTAAATATTTGAGTAATTGAATAAAATAATTCTTTTATAGATAAAGCGAATATTAAACGTAATAATCCGCATTATTTGCACTAGTGTCCAAGTATTGGGACATTTACCTCAAACGCATGGAAAATTGGGCGCTCCCGGGCAAGTTTCCGTCACTATAGAACAGGCTGCCCCATCGGATGCAAATACCTCCTGAATTTCTGGGTCCCGGGCAACAGCCAAGCGCGGGACTGTTCCATTGCTACCCGTTGCGAGATTTGTGAGAAAACTGCATGAGTGTGTGAGCCTGTTAGGACGGCCGCACACTCATGCAGTTCTCCCGCAGCCCATGCTGTGGTTAACAACGTAACAGTCCCGCTGCCCGGCTGTTGCCCGGGTCCCAGAAATTCAGGAGGTATTTGCACCCGTTGGGGCAGGCCTGGTATAGATGAACGCGCTCGGCGTCAAACTTTAAGTACGGTTTTTTTTCGAAACAATTTTTCACACACTGTCATCACGATAAAATATACAATTCTCTATTGCGAATTTTCATACACTCAATTTTTATTTACGAAACATTTTTGTGCGAAAAAATCATGTTTCGGGGACTCTATCGTTTAAACATTTGTCAATCATCGCCTAGTTGTTTCTTAACACTGTCTGAGGGTAGCGCAATAACGACACATGTGTAAACGCCAGTGCAGACCAGTTTTTTTTACAACGATGCAGCACGCAGTGCATATCAGAGGCAGAGGCGAGAAAAAATGAAATAAAGAAATTGTTTTATATTCATCATCAACAACTGTACTACTAAAACTTGCATTTACTACACCTAAATAATTGGAAAATAATATGAAGATGTTCACCATACTTTTTCGTGTCGTAATTTTCTTAATTAGAATCCGAAGTATACAGCGTGTAGGTGGCAATTGAGATTGCAAAATTAAGTAAAAATAGTTTCATAATTATGGCATCGAAAGCATGAGGAGACTATCTCTATCAGCGAAACCCTGTGTTTTACAAAAAAACAAACAAGGCAGACAATATTTTTTAAGAATTCATCAAAAAGTACTCTTAGGCACACTATTTAAATTTTTCTTAAAATTGGAGAAGCTTTCAAACAAATGAGGATTCGGCTGGGTCAAAGAAAATCCGAGTGTCGTTGTAGGGTTGAAGAAATCAGAACGCGACTGGTAAGGGTGATTCCGAACCCGGTAAAAAAATCTAAAACTTCCTAAATACGTAGGGGATTTCCTACCGATTACAGTGCAATTTTTGTTTGCTGCCCAAATTCACTCTAAGGGGGTGAAATTAACCCCTGCATATTCGGCTGTTTTCCTATTTTATTTTGTAAATCGCAATCTGTAAGAGATAGAAAAAAGTTTCAAGACAGAAGTTACTTCTTTTAATTAGGGCTATCATTTGGTAACTTACAGTTTGTACAGTTCGCGAGTTATAACACAAAATCGGAAAATAGCCGGAATTTAAGGGGTCAATTTCACCCTCCTTAGAGTGAATTTGGCAACCAATCAATCTCTTAAGTATGCACAAAACCTCAGAATTTTTTAATTTCCGGGTTCGGAATCTTTCCTTGTGGGTCGAAAGTGACCCGAGCACTGTATTACGGTTAAGAAAATTATGCAATATCATCCTTCTCAGCACGCATAAATGTTTACCATCGTGATATTAAAAAATTTCTTTATTACACCCCTTTCTTGCTCCCTTTTCATAGAAAAATCACATCAGCTGATAACGGCGTGGCACTCTTTATAAACACACGAGAGAATTTACCATAGAAGCGAAGTAACAAGGTTTCGTCTGGGTGTTTTTAGTGGCTGAAAATGCTTTCAGGATACACAATATATGTTACGTCTACTCGCATAAACACGTGCACACAGTTTTTCCGTCTTTCCTATTTTCCTCTTTTGTCGAACAATAGAGGCCTGTTGCTAAAACACCAAGGGTCTCGTAATTTTCCGAGTAGACATTCCGTATATGGCTGCGCAACCAGCCACCATTGTTGATTTAAACGCGATCCCACGGAAAATAAAGCGAGAGCCAATCGGTAAATCACCGAACGAAAGTATCTACTATTTTTCGATGCTTTTCACCGGTTCCGATAGAATATATTACGCATAATATTACACTACACTGTAAATTGAAATACGTGTCAACGGCCGCGAAAGGTTTACAGGCGAGTAGCGAATAATGCTTCGTAATATTTCGTCGATACCACGTGAGATCCTAACCAAAAATTTGTTTCAGTTCTCTCAGAGTTCTGACCAGTGGCGCACTTAGGATTTTATATTGGGGGGGGGGGGGGGGGGGGCCGAGTTGAATGGATAAAAATATTTTTAATGCAAATTTCGTACGTTTCAACTCTTTAAGGATGTGAAAATTAACCTCAAAGTCAAATAGGCAATCCCACTTTTTCGTTTATAACTCCTAAAGTACGAGGGAGAAAAAAAAATGTATCAAATAAAAGTTAAATGGTGCACTAAGCGGTGGAAACATGTGTTAAGGATATGTGGAAAAAAGTTTTCAGATATTTTTTTTAAACCTTTTTCAAAATTTTGTTAATGCCAGTTTTCAGCGCTTAAGGGGGTATACCCGTTTGAACCCTCGGAAAATGTGTACATTTTGTGGATTTTTTTACAAGTTAACGGCAAAAAAAAGTTTCAGTTAAAAAACTATTGTTTTTGGGAAGTTATGCATACACACCCGAAAGTCTTTCGATTTTAGACGGCTAAACGGTGGCCCTGAAAACAATTGTATGTCGTGTCTGAAATCAAAAACATTAAAATTTTCTTATAAAGTATGTCAATAGCTATCGTCCAACGAAGCCGATTTGGAAAATTTTGAAAAATAAAGAAATGGTGAGAGATCAAAGGTAAAGTTAGATTTATCTAAGAGAAAAATCCACCTTTTTTCTTTATAAATAATAAACGGGGAATCGGAATAAAAAAAGCCTTCGTTGGACGATGTGGAATCTTATTATGATTCTGCATGCAAAATTGGAAGTGAATTGGTTGAACGTAGCGCGAGTTTTTAAGGCCACCGTAATGAAAAATATAGTTTCTCTGCGATCGGTCAACTCGCCGCGCATCGCTGTCCCGTGCTACCTGGGTGGTTCCACTCAAATACCTGTAACTGTGTCAGTTTTCCGAATTTTGACATCGGACTTGATTTATAATATTCCTTAAACATCAATCTATGAAAATATGTAAAAAGGAAAAATCCGATTTTTGACACTTTCAAACGGTTATACCCCCTTAAGTAGTAGGAGAGGGACGTGCAGTACCGACTAGCTTACAAGTACCGACCAAAGCTAGTTCTCCCTTCTTCGACCAGATATTAACACTTTATTTGAATTAACCAATGAAAATCACAATTCTCTATAACCAATTTCGGGGCCATATTGTTTATGAGGCATTAAACGCATACGTTGATATTAAGTGGTTTAAAAGTTATTTTTTAAAGCTAATATTTTGTTTCTCGTGTAAGTAAATGATTTTGTTCTATTATATATACTATCTCTAGTCTATTAAGTTTAATAAAACGTCCTAATTTTACAATATGTTTTGTACATAATATTTATTTATTTATTTATTTATTTGTTTGTTTGTTTATTTATTTATTCATTTATTATATACGGGTAGGCACCCTTTGGTAAATGATATAATATACATGAGCTGAAAGACGGAAATATGTACAAGTGACAAGACGTAGTATACGCGATTACAAGATTAATTAGATAGAGTTGCTGCGCATTAGCATTATGAGCTAGTTTCTAAAAAGCATGTTGGTGTCCGAGAAAAAATCAACGACATGGCAGAACTTATTGGCTAAGTTACACAAGCGGTCAATGGTGTTATACTCATTGAAAACGTAAGTGTGGTGTGGTTGATGAAAAAGCGGAAATCTCCTGAGGTCCCTAAGTGGAGCATTAAGTTTAAATAACTCTAGAATCGGAGAGCAGTCGATATCATTGTTTAAAATCTTAAACACAAACATTAAGTCTGATACGGTTCTACGCTGTTGGAGAGAAAGCATGCCAAGAGATGTTAGAATGTGGTCGTATGTGTGGCAGAAATAGGGAATCGGCTGGCCTATTTTATACGCGACAAAACGCAAAAACTTGTGTTGAATTCTTTCTAGTAAATTGGTGGTGAGGGTTCCATATTGGAGAGCAGTATTCAAGATGGGGGAGTACCAGCGCAGAGTATAATAACCTAAGGGTTGACGGATTACTAAATTCGGTGGTGGACTTAGTAATGAAACCGAGTGCTCTGGACGCCGCGAGTGTAATGTTTTTATAGTGCTCCACGAAGGATAAGGAGGAAGTAAAGGTTACTCCCAGATCCCGCACGCGACTAAGTCAGTGCGCGCACTGTCGACGAAATTTCGAAACCATTTTTCTCGAAAACAAAGGTCTGTGCCAAAAAAATTACTCCACAGTTTTTACTTATTTTCGCACGAGAAATCGCATTGTTTTCACTTGCACCACAAATTTTTCAGCACTTTGCATAATGTATCGAATTTGTAGATTCACATTTCACAAAAAAGAAATACAGTTCTGTCTCTCTAGAGTCGCGTGTGTCGGGACCGGGCGCACGCTATTTGAGAGACGAGTAGTCTATTCGGCTTCCTTTGATTTCACGCGGTCAGAGTGTAAGGTGTGTCACTATCGAGAATGTTTATGAACCTTTCTTCGGCTTTTTCTTTGACATCCGATACCCGATGCCCCGACGCGGCGACTACAACCGAAGTAGTGGGGATAGCTTCGCGCTTATAGAGAATCCGAAAACGCGTGACATTTGAGAGACAGTACTGTAGCTAGGAGAATCCAGAGAGTAGATAAAGATTGTTAGAAAATCCCAAGTTTCAGACTGCCTGGCCGGCTGTGCGATTTTGGGCGAGCCACGGAAGGAATGCAGCCGGCGCTGTTCTTCCAGTCGTTTATTGAAATGCTCTGCCTGCTCTCACGCGATATCCTTCGGCTACCTCACTCTACACTCTGGTGAGGGGTGGTCGAAGGAAAGAGAAGACTGAATACTGACTCGAGAAAGTGGAATGGAATGAAAAGAATTGTCGGAAGCAGATGTAAAGTTCACGGATTTGGTATCTTGTAACTGAGGGAGTCGTTGCGTGAGGAGAAAAATATGGTTGCTGCAGCGTTTGTACATCGTACATACATGTACACATCGTACACATACTTGATTCGTTTTCATCAAAAAATTAAAAACGTCACTTCTTTCCTTAAGTTTTAAGTCACTTACAATTAGAACCTCATGTTTTGGGAATTTGGTATTGTGTATTTAATTGCATATAATATAATTTATAATTTGGGTGCACTCAATTGAAAAATTGTACACAGTTTATTTAACAAAAGTATTATTATCCGTGTAAATAACATATATTCGCCGAAATTCAACATTAAATTTATACAAACGTAATTACAATAAGTTAATATGTTTCTAACATTCCTTCAATTTTATTATAAACTTTAATGTATTATAGATAGATTCAACTAATTTTCTGTAAAATTTGGGCTTATCTTATTCCATTCTTCCAGCAAAATTTCTTTCAATATTTCTTCTAAAAATATATTAATACTAATATTTATACTAATTTAACTATGTTTATACTAATGTAAACTATAATGCGTCATTCTGAATTTAGCAATACTTAAATAGGTAAGTCAAATACGTTTCGATACGGGCCGTCTCATTTTTGTTATTGTCCGAATCGATCGAAGCGTCCTCAATAAACAGACGGAACCTAATGAAACTAGTGCGGTCGATAAAAAGAACTTATACAGAGGTGACATCTCCAGGTACTCTATGTAGACGAATTTTTTACCCATAGTTGCCACATTTTCTGTTCTCTCCGTCTCTGTCGCGCTATTGCCACAGCTCTTTCTATCGAGAAGTCTTGAAGGAATACGGCACGGCAGGTGCGTGTAGCGTCAGAGCCACGCTGAACGTAAAAGAGGGTAGCAATAATGAAAGATAGAGAGATTGGGTAGTGAAGTTAGGAAACATCAATGAAACAATACTTATTTGCGTATTAATATCTCTTCTACACTTCGCAATTCTTATTATCTTCTCTCATTCTGTGTAATTCCTCTTCTCCATTGACGGTCTTCCTACAGTTTTATCAGATCGCTCGTAATAAAATCGCTCATTTGCTGTAACAACGACGCAACTCCAAATTTGCAGTTTTTAAACGATTTTACTCAGCATCGATCCTCTGTTTGTTTGTATGTATGCAGAGTTGGGCATTATTCGGCTAAATTTTCATTCGAATACGGATTCGTATAAATTCCCACGATTTATTCGTGCATAACAAATGACGATTGTATTCGACGAAAAATCATTCGTTATTCGCGAATAAATCTGTACCGTTATTCTAGCCAGATTCATTCGAATAAGGTTTTATTCGTTATTCGACCTGATTGAACGACGAATAAATGTGATACCCGACACCTATCGATGGAAGTCTGTACTGTGTCTAACATACGTTTGGACGAGTGTGTCTGGACGTGTGCGTGTACGTCTGAACGCGTATGTTGGCCGGGTGCGTCTGGACGCCGAGGAAATCCCGCCTTAAAGAAGTATTCTGTTCTGGAAGCGTCGGCCTTCGGTTTTAAGCGATATTTGAGTAAAGAATTATCAGATTATGTGATTGTGTATTACGTGTATCTTGGGCATTGCCAGGGCACAACATACATAAGTCTCTAATTGCGGAAGTAACAAGGCACGTTATTTTTCAAGCAATGTGATATAATGTTATCTAATTTACTTACAACTTGGTATGAGAATAGAAAGAGAAAAAATATATGATAATATGTAACAAAAACAACATGATTCCAGTTTTTAATGTAAAATTTTGCTTACACTAATAAATAATCCATTTGGTACCAATGAACCCTTGTTGGAAATATTTTTGTAGGTCACGTAATTCGTATGTATGTATTGATACATACAGGTTGTCGGTGGAAACAGTAATCAGTTACATCAGGCCTGCCCCTGTGACGCCCCAAGATTTTTCGCGCGCGGTTACTTCAACTCATTTATAAATCTATCTACAAATCCGCTCAAATCTTCCCCAAACCTCAATTCTTACCCCTTTACCAACGACCTCGGCCGCCTTGGCGATGTACCTTAGCGGTCCCCATCTCAAGACGGTCAATCATTAAATCTCCTTCCCTTATTCGCCCAACGCGGCACAAATCCCTCTCTTACGTCGAATCTAAATAAGTCCCTCGCCCCACAAATATCTTAAATCGAGACCACGTCTCACACCCTCTCAATGACCAAAGCAGTGAAACCCACCGACGTCCCTTTCCTATTAAAACACCAAAAATCCATTCGAGGAGTTGAGCAATTCAAAATCACATGTATAAAAACCCTAGAAGAAAAACTGCGAGTCCCAATATAGATCAACCTTTGATCCCTACAAAAAACCCCAAAAGTTAATGCGACGCATGTTCCTAATCAGGTCAAGGTGCGTACTGCGCACCCCCCTTCATACCGTAAAATATTATATAAGCAGGGCAAAGTCCATACCGCGCGTACACCCCACAACCCCTTGCAAAATCATATAAATACAAGGGCCCGGAGACAGAAGTCCTCTTTCGACGAAATATCCTTGCCGAAGGGAAACTCTTTCGACGAAATATCCTTGCCGAAGGGAAACTCTTTCGACAAAATATCCTTCTTCGAAAGGAAACTATCTTTCAACGAAAACCATTTAAGGTCTCGTCAAACCAAGTGTTATTTAAACTAAATTCAATAATCACCAACCATCAAGCATCGTAAGAGATTATAATTACTATTAATACCACGGTATATCACCATCATCCATACCAATTATTCATATTCTTATTGTTTCATATTGTTTCATATTGCAACGCTTATTGCGCTTATATTATTGTGTATTGCTATTTGCATTGCTTATTAACGCCTATTGCGTAAATCATCCTAGCTTATTAATATATATATATATATCTTGTATTTCATGTTCATATTCATAACTTAAAACCATTATATACATGCTATGTTCATCGCTAATCCATTATTATAAACCGTAACGCTCTGCACAACAATAGTGCATTACATATTATCAAAAGCTATAAAGTGAATAAACAGTTTTACTTTAAATCAGTTACGAATTATTGTGTCAATCCTTCGGCTACGAAGATCCCTAAATCCAAACAGGCTGCCGGAACAGCTGATTACGGGCAACGACCGCAGAAAGCGTCCCGGTGTTTACTAACTTACTTTCGTATAGGTTTCGCTTAACCGTATGACTAGTCGAATTTCGCGAAGTATTACATGTGTCTTTTACAATAATGCAGCGGTAAATCCGATTACCTAAGCAAACCAAAACAAGTGCTCTAACGGGTGTCTCCCCAATTCAAACCAGTTCATTAAACCTTCCCTGGTCGATTAGTGTGCAGAATTAAACATTACTCGCCTGACGTTCAAAAAACGGTTAGTGTGCAGAATTAAACATTTCTCGCCTGTCAGTCCCCAAATCCGTTAGTGCGTAGAATTTCGCATTTCTCTCCCGCCTTCTACCTAAATCCTCAGTGTACAGAATTAAACATTACTCGCCTGCCGTTCGAAACGATTAGTGTGCAGAATTTCACATTTCTCGCCTGACGTTCGAAATGGTTAGTGTGCAGAATTAAACATTGCTCGCCTGATTTTCCCTAAATCCTCAGTGTGCAGAATTTCACATTTCTCGCCTGACGTTCGAAATGGTTAGTGTGCAGAATTAAACATTTCTCGCCTGACCTTCCCAAAATCTTCAGTCTCCTGAATCTCACATTCTCCCGGCCGTTCGAAACGATTAGCGTGCAGAATTTCACATTTCTCGCCTGACGTTCGAAAACGCTGGTGTGCAGAATTACATCGTTAAATACCTGATTTCCTCGCCTCCCGGTGCGCTGAACTATAGATTCGCGCCTGGATTTTATGTAAATAACCACCATGTCATTTGTCCCCTTAAATCCTTAACCCGGGACGTGACACCCCATCGGGTGCAAATACCTCCTGAATTCCTGGGACCCGGGCACACAAATCTCGCAACGGGTAGCAATGGAACAGTCCCGCGCTTGGCTGTTGCCCGGGTCCCAGAAATTCAGGAGGTATTTGCACCCGATGGGGCAGGCCTGAGTTACATTATTTCCTAACGTATTTGAGATACAAAAAATTGTTTATATGCAATTGCATATAGCAAACAGGGAATAACTATTCCATAAAACGTATTGTTCTCTCCCTGGAGAATATCATGAGCATGGGCTACAGATCTTGTAACTGCAACATGCTCTTGTATGTATAGATCTCACGGGTGACAGTACGTGGTGTCACTATACATCGCCGAAATCGCGTGAACATTTTATTCGTCCGTTGAGTCGACTGAATTTTTATTCGAATAAATTATCAGTCGAATAAAAAAACATTCGTTATTGTCGACTAATTTCATTTTATTCGAACTTTGTATTCGACGATTATTCGAATAAAAATTTATTCGAATAATTACTCGAATGAAAATTTAGCCGAATAATGCCCAACTCTGTATGTATGTATGGTTCAAATCTGGCAACTCAAATTTAACCCACTTCCAACTATCCGATTGCCTTGAAACTAAAACTTTGCAGGCGTTCGTAGCGTATCAACATCTAAATTGTAGTACAAGGAAAGAATTATTTTTTAGTGACATTAGCATTATAGCTAGGGTTGCCATACGTCCCGTATATACGGGACTGTCCCGTATTTCACTGTTCCCGTGAAATATTTTAGAGAGTAAAATAAACCATTACCTACCCATTTTTTTCATGTTTTATTTAATTATCACTTAAACGTTCCGTATCAATGCGTGGCAATTATGGCAACCCTAAAAATAAACCATTCTTTACTCACTTTTTTCATGTTTTATTTATTTAGCACTTAAATGTCCCGTATCAATGCTGGGCAATTATGGCAACCCTAATTATAGCGTTTAAGCAAGCTGTTAAACTTTATACAGCGATAAAAGATATTTATAAAGAAGTCTGAGCTGTGAAATGTGAATCCACAAACACTAAAAATTAGAAAATAAAAAATATATAAAAAAGTTTTATGCTAAATGATTTTATTAAAAATACACTAAAAGGTAAAAGAATTCTTTTCTTATACTACAATTTCGATGGTATTTTTTCACTTTAAATAAAATCGTGGAGCAGGATATGTCATAACGAAATATGAATGAATTTAATACAAAATGAAACGTCGAAATGAATTTTTTGTGACATATCCTCTCCACGATTTTATTTAAAGTGAAAAATACCATCGAAATTGTACTATAAGAAAAGAATTATTTTTTACCTTTCAGTGCATTTTTAATAAAATCGTTTATTGAGTTATTAGTATAGAAAAAGCGGTTGTTGTCTAACAAAACTTTTCCCGTTAACAAAACCCGTTTCCCCAAAAATCGTGAATTTTTAGTTATATGTATATGTCGTTATATGTATATGTTGCATCAAATGAGCGAAATGTAACGTACGCAGTGAGGGCAATATTAATATTTTCTTGTGAAAAAATATAATGATATGGTTGTTCAATGATTGTTAATTTTGTTTCTTTTAATACAGGGTTGACTACCTGGCGACTCACGAGCCGCCAGAGGCCCCTCCGCCTTGCTGCTACGCTGAACGGCCCCCCTCTAAACCGACCAAAATGTGACGATCGCAGAAGGAAAGAAACAGGAATCGACTGCGATCGTCAGAGTTTGGTCGGTTTGGGGGGGGGGGGGGGGGGGGTCAGCGTGTCAGTAATGCGGAGGGACTCCCGGCGACTCGTGAGTCGCCAGTTAGTCAACCCTGTTTTAATAGAATGTGAAATTTCACATTTTCTATCGTATCGGCATGAACGTTTCAGTAACATACCTACTGCTGAGATTTTCCAGCTGAAAATGAATTTAAAGACGGAGATTATTAGATTAGAAATGTTACGTATTTATATGTAATTACCTATAGTCGTGTTCAGATTTATTGGCCGGTGAGTTTCGTGAGGGGTATTCTCCCACCACACCGCTTGCCTGCTTCGGTGCTCCTTTTATCTACGTTCTCGCTGTCTGTCGGGCTACGCCTGGCCGTCGTACGGTGCCTTGAGCACTGGAAAACCGGTTTGCAAAGCGTTCCATCTCGCTCCCCCCTTCGGCCAGAAAGAAGCGAGAAATTCATACTCGGAATTATGGCTTGGCCAGCGGCTAACGGGATTCTGCCGTAGCTTCGTCTCGTATTGGCTATGCGTAGCCAATACGATTCGTAACGCACACTACTATTACGCTATGAATAAACAACAGCCACAGGGCATCGTTCAGGCGGAGTCGAGCACCTTACCCCACCATTCCCTTCGGGGGTCCCGCAATTTCGACTGCCAATCCACGATCGTCAGGTGGTAGAGGCTGATTTCTCCTCGCGCGCTGCTCGAGAAACCGAACTCACCGGCCAATAAATCTGAACACGACTATAGTAGAGTTCTAGAAATAATCCTATTTATACCAAACTTTAATTCATTTTAATGTGGAAAATCTCAGCAGTATGTTACTGAATACTGAAAACATAACGTTTTACATTTTATTAACACTGTATGCCTCTCCAACCGAGATTACAAGCCGCGCGCCGCCGAATAGCCCAAGTCCTCGCTGGTCGGGACCGGCGCAGTGATGCCAGATCGAGGACGGGTGCGCTCGAGAATTTCCCCCACCTCGCGCACACTACGCCGGAGCAGCGCGTCCGTGAGTTGGACTCCGAAGCGCTGAGCTCACGGACACGCTGCTCCGGCGTAGTATGCGCGAGGTGGAGGAAATTCTCGAGGGCACCCGTCCCCGATCTGGTACCACTGGACCGGCGTTGTGCCCGTATCGTAAACAGAGTCCTGATTCCGTGTGTTGGTTTCTCGCTTCTCTCTGGCCGAAGGGGAGAGCGAGATGGGATTGCGTGCGCGACGGGCGCGAACGCAAAGTACGGAGTATCAGGCGTCCGAAGGATGGAGCGAGACAAAAGATCAACGCGTGACGACGCGTACGAGACAGACGTGTCTCGCACCGTTCTCACTCGCTTTCAGTGCCTCTCGCTCGCTCTCGCCTTCGTCGGACAAGAGTGAGACAGAAGTAGTGGAAATAGCGAAAAGTCCACATCGTGTACACCAAACCGAGCCCGTAATGAGACAATACTGGAGTATCTTTTATTTGAATTTATCCAGATATTATTTTTGCCCATCTCTGTTCTCCAATCGCTTCGCCGTCATTCATACAAGCCTCCTTGATGGCAAAATAGGGATTTGGGAAATGCGGCAACAGCGCGATTCGACTCTCGATACGTCTCGGAAACTATGTTTTTCCTACATTTATCGGCTAGTTTTCTCTTCCACCGGTTCTGATGGTACATGGCGCAAATATACCACCAACGCCGGTCACGGAGAATCCTTGAAGCTCCATTCTGTCATTCCTCGAGTCTGTCTCAGTACACTATTCATAAATTCATTATTATTGCAACGTACGGTGCTTATTAGCGTTCAAACGCACCAGACCCGCCTGCACGGATGTCTAATGGAGGAACCTATACCCGCAATAATTTCCTTCTTGCCGATTCCAGGGCGAAAGTTGTAATTTACGGTTTGTTTACTACATCGTGTATATGCAGGGCCGGCGAAACCATTATACAAGTTACGCGCCGTATAAGGGCGCCAGCCGAATGGGACACTAAAAAACTATATCGCACGCTTAATAATAAAGGAATCCAACCCCCACATAAATGAAATGTACACCCCGTAAAGACAAATCATATTAAATAGAAAACAGGTGCAAACATTCGGGAGCACCAAAAATTTTCTTGCATAAGGCCGCCAACTAACTAACCTCGCGTCGGCCCTGCGTATACGTCATGCTGCTGCTACGTGGCTGCAGTTAGAGCACTAAAGAGGTGAGTATTCCTATCCGCCATTTTGGGTCCTTTGGAGAGAGAAGATTATTGAGTACCCGCCTTTTTGAGTATTGTCAAATTCGCTTTATAAACAAAATACGCATTACTGATATTGATACATGTTAGCACGACACATTATTAGAGTATTTTATTACATTTAAGTTTATATTTGGTTTATAAAGCGAATTTGACAATACTCAAAAAAGCGGGTACTCAATAATCTTCTCTCTCCGGAGGACCCAAAATGGCGGATAGGAATTCTCACCTCTTTAGTGCTCTACTGCAGTTCACCACTAGCGCCACCAACGGAGAAGCCTTGAATCCTCATTCTGTCATTTCTGTATTCATATATTCATTATTATTTCAACGTAGGATGATTATTAGCGTTCTAACGCACCAGACCCGTCTGCACGGATGTCTGCTGGAGGCAACTATACCCGCAAAAACTTCCTTTTGGCCGATTCCAGGACGAAAGTTGTAATTTACGGTTTGTTTACTACGCGCGTATACATACACGCTTAACTTAGCTTGTGTGAGCCTACGCACACATTCAAGGCCCGTGAGACGCCTCCCTTAAGTTCAAATACAACTTCACAGTAAACATGTGATTCGGGGCCGTTGAGCGATAGTTTGAGCATTTTTTGTAATTTTTTAAAAATGAACAAGCAGATGTCCGGAAAGATGTTTCCATTCACATATATCGGTGGATCTATTACCAGCGTGATGGAGTGCCCAGCCAGTTTTGTATGTGTCCTACTATTCTTGATGAACAGAGTCCAGTAGATGGATTAGTCATGGGTGTGTCCAGATGTGCCTTCATACAACATACACACAAAGTGCTTGGTATAATGTCAGTGCATCGTAATACCGTAATTCTCAGCCAAGTTCACCACGTTCTAATTCAGAATACGCGAAAGGTCATTATTGAATGATACTTTATGCTGCACGTTAATGAAATATCGCTATTTTTTTTGATAAATTAGAGAAACTTCATTTAGTTTCGTACAAAGGATTGTTCAACTAACAGGGGAAGTTCGGCAACTCGAAAATTCTAAAAAAGCTGGAACTTTGTAGAAATGTAGCTCAAGTGATGCTACCCATATAGCACACTCCGTTGCATGAAGGTTACAGGAAGGTTGCATGGGCGTTGCTGTGCAATGTTCCATAGGGGCGGACATAGGAGGATTCCTGCAACATTCCAGCAATGTTGCGGTGGAACATTCCACGCGGAACCTTCCTGCAACCTTTACGCAACCTTCCGGAGATTTTCTAGCAATGGTCACGCAACCTTCCGGAGATTTTCTAACAATCGTCTCGCAACGTGCCGGAAATTTTCTAGCAATGGTCTCATAACGTTTCGGAGATTTTCTAGCAATGGTCACGCAACGTTTCGGAGATTTTTCAGCAATTGTACCCTAACGTTTCGGAGATTTTACGGCAATTGTTCCGCAACGTTTCGGAGATTTTACAGCAATTGTCCCGTAACTTTTCGGAGTAACTTTTCATTATACAGCAATCATGTTTCGGCAAAGAGTGTGTGATATTACAGAAAGGATAAAAAATGTAAGGGAATTAATTAAATTACAATAAATATTAACAATCAAATATTCATATATTTTTTCTATACAAGACGACAACAAGTATAACAATAAAAATAATAATAATATTGGCTCTGGTGGAACTTCCCAAGCTCGCGTGGTGAAGCCCCAGACATTGTGTGATGTCATTCACATGCTACGCGACAGGTTGTAAAGCCAAACTACGTAAGAAAACACAAGCGTAAATCGTTAGAGCGTGATTACTTATTAATTGCTTGTAAATAATAAAAAATTTAAAAAAATTAAAACCGACTTCAAAAAAATAAAATTGCACTAAAAAGTAAAAAATAATTTTTTCCCTTATTTAATTTACGACTCTCATATTTTTTAATTCGGCGTCAGATTTACACAGAGCAAATGATGAGGCACCGACTTAACCCCTTGGCCTATGCGGTATCTGCCAATTGCGCGAGCCATAGTAAACAAGAAGATCGGTCGCGCGCAGTGCCATTCAGCTGTTCAGTCGTGTACACGAACTGGCGCAAAATCTATTCTTTTCATGACATGTATATTTCGGTGCAACAAAAGGAATTGTGAAATAATAAACAACGTTTGGGTACAAAATAGTAATTTTAAGACGACTAGGGCGTAATCATAATCAATTGATCAGTTAACAAAAATAATTTATTATTTCAAAGTGGATAATGAATCAATAGCAATTTGTAAATTAATACTTAGTTTATTTAATGAAAATTAGTAGTCTTCAACTGTATGGTATCTTTCAAAACAATGAGGTACATGTAACGCAACTCGACAGTGTTTACATTCCCACGTAGTTTCACTCCTTTTCTTATGTTTCGTACATACTTTGCAAGCTCTTGTTGGATTTTTTTTCAATGGCGTGGGATCTATATGTTTCGGAGAGTGACCCCAATGTTGCGCCTGTAACCTCATTGGTATATCCCCGTTCGAGAATGGTTCTTGTCTGTTATAATTTTGCGATGGCACGGTTTTAGTGCAATTTTATTTTTTTGAAGTGGGTTTTAATTTTTTAAAATTTTTTTATTTTCAACTTTTTAGTTGTATATATAGTGACACAACATGTCTAGGAGATATGCGCGCACGTACATACAATAATAATAATTAGATGACAGTAGTCTTTATTATTAACCATAACTGTCAAAATATTGGGCCAATGTTGATTTAGTGTAGGATGGAACTACCGAGACATCGCCCCCTTTCGAATAAAACGCAGATCATCAAAATCGGTCCATATGCTGAGGAGTTATGCGGGGACAAACATATAAATTATTATTAACTATAACTGTCAAAATACAGTTACTCACAAAATTGAGCGTACACCTAGGTTGGTAATGAAAATTGAAAGAAAATATGAATTCAAACACATATGCAAAAATGAAAACACAATATATATTTTATTCGTATATTTTACTAAATAATTCGTAAAAACATTTTTAAATAAAATAGACTATTGGTCTATATTTAACAGAAATTGTAAAAGTACAGGTATTTTAGTGACACAAAATTGAGCGTACACGTAGGAATTTTCACATTACGCAAGTCTGTATTAGTTAAATGTTGGTACTATTGAAGAGAATGTCCTGGGAAATGTCTTTCAAAGTTCGGTTGCTCAGGAAGCAGAAACAAAAAACTATCTGTTATCCGTAGATTAACAATTATAGTAGTAACATCGCTAATAAAAGGAAGCAGACTGACATTTCAATACGAAGTCTTATTGTAAAATTATATTCGCAAGGTAAATCCTTTCGTCAAGTAGGGCAAATAGTCGGCAGAACACATTCTGCCGTACAAAAAATTATAAACAAATTTCGGTACGATGGAACAGTCCGAAATATATCTGGCCGAGGAAGAAAGAAAATATTGTCGAACACTGATGAACGATTCATTTGTCGACAAATTAATATAAATCCGAGTACAAGTGTGCAGAAGTTAACGTTAGATGTTTCCTCACATATAAATAAAGACATCTTGGTTGAAACAGTTCGCAGAACATTAAGAAAAGAGGGATATAATGGCCGAGTCGCACGAAAGAAACCGTATATCTCCGAAGCAAATAGACAGAAACGCATAGAATTTGCAAAAACGTTTGTAAATTTTGACGAACGTTTTTGGGAAAATGTTATATTCTCTGACGAGACTTCCGGTTCCGGACGCGTGTGAGAAAGGCTGTGTGTTTGGTGCTGCGAGGTGGGTGAAGGAAGAGTGAATGAGGAAGTGAAGGAAGGGAGAGAGAGTGAGTGATGAAGGTGGGGCAGAGGTGAGGAAGTGAGACGGTTAAAGGGAGTGTAAAGGGAATAGGGCGTGTGAGGAAACAGAAGGGAGAAAAGGATAGATTTGGAGGTTAGGAGGGGAGATAGGCGCTGCGTGGCGGGAAGAGAAAGACAGGAGGCAGAGAGATCTGTCGGGCAGAACAGCAACTAGAAGCTGAAAAAAGGCGGGAGATTTGAAAAGGAGTAGGAAGGAAATAGAAGAAAGGATAAAAGGATAAGAATAGGAGGTCAACGGTGGGTAGAACAGGAGGGAGAGGTTAAATGGAGGGGAATAAGGGAGAGGAAGGAAGGGAAGGGGGGAAAGGGAATGGAGATGGAATAGGGAAGGAAAAAGGAAAGTTAGAAAGGGAGGAAAGAAAAAGGAAGGAGAGTGTGAGCAGTATGAGTAGTGTGGGGAGCAATGCAGGGAATCTGGAAAGTTACTGGGGGAAAAAGAGGAAAGAGAGGGAGGGGGAGGAAGGGACGGAGGAGGAGGGGAAGTGTACAGGATTCAAAAAGAGTGTGAAGACGATGCGGTCACCGGAGGACAGGAAGAAGAGGGGGGGGGGGGGCAGGGAAAAAGATGAGATGGGAAAGATGATGGAGATGATGAGGGAACTGATGAAGGATGTGAGGGAGGAGAAAGAGGAAATGTGGAAGGAGATGAGGGAGATGTTAGGGGAGATGAAGAAGGAAGGGGAAGAAAGAAGACAGGTGATGAAGGAGTGGAGGGAGGAAAGGAGGAGATGGGAGGAGAAAAAGAGGAGGGAAGAGATGGAGGAGAAGTTAGAGAAATTGGAAGAGAGGGATGAAAGGGTGGAAGAGATGATAAGGAAGGTAGAGAGATGGGAGGAGGAAAGGGAGGGATAGGTAGCAGGGTGAAAGAGGGTGGAGGGGATGAGGAAGAGTGTATGTTGAGACTGAGGAGAATGGAATTAAGACAGGACAAAAAAGAGAGGGAGGAGAGAAGGAATAGCGTAGTAGTAAGGGGGATGGGGGGGGGGGAGAGGTAGAAAAAGAAGTGAAGAAGTTGTGGGCGAGGATGGGAATGGAGGATGAAGGAATAAGGGAGGTGAGAAGGGTAGGGAGAACGGGAAAAGAAGGGAGAGGACTGGTTTTGGTGAAGATGGCGGGGAGGGAGGAGAAGAGAAAAGTGATGGAGGCGAGGAGAAAACTGAAGGGCAGGAGGGAAAGGATAGATGACGACTTAATGGAGGAAGAAAGGAGGGCAAGGCGGAAGGTAGAAAGAGAGGCGGAGAAGGAAAGGGAAGGGGGGAAAAAGGTGCAAGTAGAATATTTGAAAATGTGGGTAAACGGGAAGATGAGAAGGTGGGACGAATTATGGGAAAGGTGGTGTGATGAACAGGGAAACGAATGTTAAGGGAAAGGGGGGAGAAGGAGGGGAGGTTGGGAGGGGAAATAAAAGAAGGAAAAGGGAGGTATAAGGTCGCATTTTGGAATGTGGCGGGGATGAGAAATAAAGACGAGGAATTTTGGAAGGGTTTAGAGGAATGGGAGGTGGTACTGATGAGTGAAACGTGGGTAGAGGAGAGGGAATGGGAGTATGTAAGGGGCAGATTGCCAAAGGATTATGTGTGGGAAAAACAGTGGGCCAGGAGGGAAAGCAAGAAAGGAAGAGCGATAGGGGGAATGATAATGGGGGTGAGAAGGGGAATCGAAATAGTGCAGGGGGAAGGAGGGGGAGGGGAAGGGGTAATGGTGAGGAAAGTGAAATTGGGGGGGGGGGGAATGGTGGAGAGTTATAGGGATATATGTAAATAAGGACTTGCAAAGGAAGCTGGAGGAACTGGGGGAGTGGATAGAGGAGAGAGAGGAGGGAGTGAGAGTAGTAATTGGAGGAGACTTTAATGCGAGGACAGGGAGGGAAGGGGGAAGGATATGGGGGGAGGGAGAAGAGGAGGGGGGAGCAGGAGGTCGAAGGATGGGCTGGTAAATGGAGAGGGGAGGAGACTATGTAGATATTTGGGGGAGAGGGGGTGGGGAATTATAAACGGGAATGTAGAGCAGGATGAGGAGGGAGAATGGACATATACAGGAGGGAGGGGGAATTCGGTTATAGATTATGTAGTGGGGAATGAGGAAACAAGGGAGAGGGTAGAAAGGATGGAGGTGGCGGAGAGAATTGACTCAGATCACCATCCGGTAGTGGTATGGCTGAGGGGGGAAATGGAGGAGAAGGGGGAGAGGAGGAAGAAGGGTGTGGGGAAGAGAGGGGGGAGAGAAAACTGGACAGCGGAGGGAAGGGAGGAATTTGCAAGGAAGTTTGGTAAAAGAGACGGGGGGGGGGGAGAGGAATAGAGGAGGAATGGGAAGAGCTGAAGGAAAGAGTGAAAGGAGCAATGGGGAAGGAAAGGGGGGAAGCTGGTAGTGCTGTTCCTGGATATGAAGGCAGCATTTGACTCAGTGGACCGGGAGGTGCTAATTAGGGCAATGAGGGAGAGAGGAGTGAGGGAGGGGTTAGTGGGGAGGTGTGAGGAGGTGCTGAGGGAGACGGTAAGTAGGGTAAGGACGGGAGGGGAGGAAGGGAAGGACTTCTGGACGGCAAGGGGGGTGAGGCAGGGGTGCCCGTTAAGCCCCAGCCTGTTCACCTTGCTGCTGGCGGATTTAGACGAGGAGTTGGAGAAAGGGGGATGGGGAGGGGTGAAGGTGGGGGGCAAAAAAATTTATACATTGGCATACGCGGATGATATTGCGGTGCTGGCGGAGGACGAAGAGGGGATGAGAGGGATGATGGGGAAGATGGGGAGTTATTTGGAGAAGAAGGGGTTGCAGGTGAACGTGGGGAAAACAAAGATGATGAGGTGTAGAAAGGGGGGAGGGAGGTGGAAGAAGGTGACGTGGAGGTGGAAGGGAAAGGTGGTGGAGGAGGTAAAGGAATTTAAGTATCTGGGGTACACGCTGATGAGGAATGGGGGGCAGGAGGCACACTTAGGGGAAAGGGTAAGGAAGGGGGCAGCAGTGATGGGTCAGGTGTGGGGGATAGGGAAGAGGCGGTTTGGGAAGGATTGGGGGAGGAAACTATGGCTCTTCGAGAAGTTGGTATGGGCTACAGTTAGTTATGGAGTGGAGGTATGGGGTGGAAGTGTAGGGACAGAGTTGAGGGACTGCAGGAAAGATTTTTGAAGTGGGTGTTGGGGGTGGAAAGGTGTACCCCAGGATACATGGTCAGGGAGGAGATGTAGAGGGAGATGTTAAGAGGGAAGGCGGGGATGAGGGCATGGGGGTATGAAAGGAAGCTGGAGGAGGGGGGTGGGGGGGGGGGGAACTGGCAAGGAGGTGTTGGGAGGAGATTAAGGGAAGGGCGAAGAGGGGGAAAGTGTTGGGAGGGTGGGAAAAGGAAAGGAAGGAGTACTGTGAGGAAAGGGGGTGGACAATAGAGGGGATAGAAAAAGCGAGGTGGGGGGGAGCTGAGGGGGGAAGAATTGGTGAATAGGGAAAGAAGAATGCAGGAGGAGGAAAGGTGGAAAAGGATTAGAGAGTCTGAGTACAATAGATGGTACAGGGTGATGAAAGGGAAAGGGGTGCCACGATACCTGAGGAAGGGATGGGGGGAAAGCAGGTGGCAAAGGGCGGCGAAATTTAAACTGGGGAATGGGATGCGGGGAGGGAAATATTGGGAGGAGGAAGAAAAGAGGAAGTGCAGGGTATGCGGGTGGAAAGAGGAAACGTGGGAGCATGTATGGGAGGAATGTATGGGTTGGCAGGAAGGAGGGTGGCAGGAGAGGGTAGGGCAGGTACTGGATGACGAGGGTGGGGGGAGAAGTGGATGAGGAGTGTGGAAGAAAGGAGAGGGGAAGGAGTGGAGGAATGGGTGAGGAAGGAATGAGAGTGAGTGGTGGCGTGCGGAAGCGGAGGTCAAAGGATAAGGAAGGGGGGTGAGGGAGGCGTACGCGACGGAGGAGAGCGGGCGAGCGAGCGGGCCAGCGGGCGAGCGAGAGAGCGAGAAAGAGGCGTATAGGCTAAGAGATAGATTTAAGGAGTAGAATAAGGTTTAGGTTAAGGTAGATGTACAGAGGAGAGGAGGGAGAAAGGATTGTAATCCCCAAGGGGAAACAAATAAACAAGATTATATTATATTCTCTGACGAGACTAAAATCAATTTTTTTGGACTGGATGGAAGGAAGCAAATCGTATGGCGACAGCGAAATACTGGGCACCACCATAGAAATACATGTCCAACGGTTAAACACGGAGGAGGATCCGTTATGATATGGGGATGTATAGGTGGAAATGGTACCGGAAGTATCGAATACATAGATGGCATAATGAACAAAATTAAATACTTAAATATCTTAAAAAAGAATCTAAAAGATTCAGCAGAAAAATTAAAAATGCCGCGGGTGTATTACTTTCAACAAGATAATGACCCAAAGCATTCATCATAGATAGTTAAATTATGCCCTCTAAAATCACCCACACGGCCATCCAAAGCACCGCGATTGTTCACTTAATTACACACACGCACCACGATTAATTTTCTCCCGAGTGTACATGTCTTCACGCACCGCGATTGTTCACTTAATTACACACACGCACCGCGATTAGTTTTCTCGCGAATGTCCATGTCTTCACGCACCGCGATTGCAGTCTGTGCTCGCGTTGGCGACAGTCGTCAAACTAAGGAGACCTTGGCCAAATCCTTGCGCGAAGGACACGAACAACGTTACGAATAAACAACCTACATACAATGTATCGCTACACCTTCGCCGAGTGGCTCAAACGATGATACACAGCTTATGCAATAAATTAAATTCTTTATTCTTCATGGAATCAATAGATATGGCAGTGACACCAATGGATTCTCTATGTTTTTCCATAAGGAATCGATCGACGCCACTTTCGCAAAGATCTGATGAGAAATGCAGAATAATTTCAGATTCGTCGCTTTCTAGTGCGCAACATTGTATGGCCCCCTGATCTCGAGCGTCGCGGTCGGAGGCCACGAAACTCAGCGCGGAAAGGTCTCGTCGGGGGCATTGACTGGCCGTCCGAAACAGCTATGATTCTCTAGCACAGGCACACGCGGGCCTCATGTAAAATTGACGCTCGAGATCAGGGGGCCATACAATGTTGCGCACTAGAAAGCGACGAATCTGAAATTATTCTGCATTTCTCATCAGATCTTTGCGAAAGTGGCGTCGATCGATTCCTTATGGAAAAACATAGAGAATCCATTGGTGTCACTGCCATATCTATCGATTCCATGAAGAATAAAGAATTTAATTTATTGCATAAGCTGTGTATCATCGCTTGAGCCACTCAGCGAAGGTGTAGCGATACATTGTATGTAGGTTGTTTATTCGTAACGTTGTTCGTGTCCTTCGCGCAAGGATTTGGCCAAGGTCTCCTTAGTTTGACGACTGTCGTCAACGCGAGCACAGACTGCAATCGCGGTGCGTGAAGACATGGACATTCGCGAGAAAACTAATCGCGGTGCGTGTGTGTAATTAAGTGAACAATCGCGGTGCGTGAAGACATGTACACTCGCGAGAAAATTAATCGTGGTGCGTGTGTGTAATTAAGTGAACAATCGCGGTGCTTTGGATGGCCGTGTGGGTGATTTTAGAGGGCAATATTTTCAAAGGCAATGGCATTCACCCTCTCTACTTGAGAATCCCGTTGGGCGGGTTTTGATATGCCCTTGTGGATTTTTAGGAGTAGGCAGGTTTAATGCCGAACAACGTTTGCGTCTTTTCATAAATTATCGCAAGTATCGTATGTCACAGTTTCGTGTAAATTAAGTGTTATACTAAAAGAATATTACTTATAAAGTTTGATTTGACCAATTTTGAGTTTGTAATTGTATGTTGAAATTCATGTGACGTATACGTCACACTGGGCGTATACGGAAAAAAAGCGATTTTTTTTCATTCGTATAACCCTTATGTACGCAACCGGGTACCCGGGTACCCATTTCTATGTTTCCATTAGTTTCAAAATTCAAAATCAGTATTTAAAAAAAGATTTTAAATAGTAAAGCTTCAATTAAGCCGGGAATCCACCGCGAAGCTAAGCTAAGCTATGCCATGCGATGCTATGTTTTAGCATAGCTTTCGGTGGAAACGGTTCCATAAGAATGTATTGAAGCTAATTCTTTAAAAACGTAGCATGGCATAGCATCGCATGGCATAGCTTAGCTTAGCTTCGCGGTGGATTCCCGGCTTTATGTTATAGTTTTGAGTAATTTATCTGCTCAAATAGTTTAAACGGCACTTGGTATAGGAATGGAAAACTAAGTGTTTGGAAGAAGTACGAAAGTAAAATTATCGCTGTATTTGAGATGTATCGGAACATGGGGTACCCGGATGCCCTGGTTGCTCAACAACCGTGAAACTTTTGGTTGCGTACATAAGGGTTAATGGTTTCTGTTGCTTTTTAAAATTATTTCTAACTGTTAAAATGATGACGCGAGCGAAAATGAGAGCCATTGCTTCGCCGGACCCCCTAATTTCCGATAGTTTGTGTTTTGTACTTTAAATATTGCACCACATGTTACTCCGTATACGCCCAGTGTGACGTGTACGTCACATATAGAAAATCATATTTCCACAAACTTTTTTGGGAAAACAACGATGAAGTGCATGTATTGGGACCATGTTTCAGTTAACTAATCGCAAGAAACAATTTTTTTCCATCGGGAAAGGTGTCTGGGCCTTAAAGGGTTAATGTATCCTCTGATTAACGGAGGGAATAATCGAAATAGTAATTTAAAACTAAATGGCGGCTATTCAAAGTTTAAGCCCTCGTTTTTTCGCGTGATTTTGCACAAAAAAAATCGGGATTTCAACTTTAAATAGCCGCCATTTTGTTGTAAATGATTATTTCTGGAATTCCCTCCGTTAATCAGAAGATACATTAATACATATACTAACGAAATCTTTTTTTGTTTTTTCATTTTACATAATCTGGTTTCGAATGGCAGTTCTCACAGCAAAACCAAATTTTTAAAAAGGCTTCTTGAATGTCAATTGTTACTTTATTATAAACGTAAATAGTTTTCTACGAAAAAATTGCCGAATATTCTATAAATCTCTTTTAAGTGCAAAAACTCCAGTAAAAATATATGCTTCCGCTTTTTCAAAAAAATTACAAACATTCGCCTCTTTTCGGTCGCATGACTAAGTATAACCTCTTTAGTCAGAGCAATAATGTTATAAATAGTTTTTTTTTAATTTACTCGAAGTTAGTAAATATGGAGCTGCACCGCTCTTACTGCAAGGTCCCCATTTTTTCTTTAACACTCCACCCAGTTTACAACTTCTCTATACATTTCCCAGCTACAGTAAAAGTTGGATGACTGCACAGAACGATCTACAGCGTAAGTGCGCGGTAGTCATCCCCACCACCGTGGAGGGGACTCCTCTGGCGCACCTCGAAGCTGGACCGTCGCGAGCGTCGAGTAGTGTTACCTGATCCGAGCTCGAATATCCGTGAGCCAATACTAATGCAAGAAGAAAACTTTTTTATTATTGATCTTTTTGTAACGAAACTTTTACTAACGTATTTCTGAGGTTTTTCTGATTAAAATAAGACAAAACACGACATAATTTGGATAATATTTACTTCATTTCTCACCCGGCATCCAACATTATTATCACTCATTAAATATGCAAAAATGATCCGAATTATATCATTTTTGGTCTTTTTTTAAATGAGGGAACCTCACAAATACATTGGCAAAAGTTGCGTTAACCAGAAATCAAAAATAGAAAAATTTTCTTGTTGCATTAGTAAATGTGTCATCGACGCGTTTGTTTTGTTCAGCTCGGGTGTCTTCCCTCTTGCTCTTTCTCTCGCTGTCCTTCTCTACGCTCGACAAAAAACGTAAACAAACTCCGAGCACGGCTCGAAATTTTGGAGGTCGAGAATATTTACCTCTGCTGGATAACTGCATGCCTCCGGTCCCGAATTTCGTGCAGTTATCCAACTTTTACTGTATTATAAATACAAAGACTTATTAATCAGTTTACTAATAGACACATCCATCATTTCCCCCTTTTTGCCCCTCTTTTTCCTCTTCAACCCCTAATTATCTCTCCTGAATATGAACAATTATATAACATAGAATTAGCACTACAAGTAAGGGCAATTAAGTTATTGCAATTAAGTGTTTCTTGTCGATATTATCCAGCATAGGCTGGTGCCTGCATTTAATAATGCAATATAATTACTGTGACGAATAATTAAAGGTCATCAATATCTCAATGACCAGAAGGTAAGTACCTAATACGACGGAGCAAGATAAATTAACTTACAATTAGATGGATTATTGGATCGACTAAAAAGAGGGTCTTGGATGCATCTCATTTGATGTAAAAAAGAAAATTGTTTAGGACCTTTGTACAGAAAGAGTTATGTATTGCCTGTGTCATATCTCATATATGATTGGCGATAAAAAGGCGGTAAAGGAAAGTGTGAAATGCCATAACAGTGTCCATCATTTTATATCATATTTCTTCTTTATGTGCAACGACGATATGGGAAAATGCGATGTCATTTTTTATGGTATATTCCCCGCCTATATAAATCGATTCTTTTGGACATTCTGGGTATAGAATTTCTAAGGTGATGTGATCGTAAAATTAGTGTTTTGCGAAATATTTGAAACTCTTCAATTACATTTAGTTTCGTCAAATAAAAAATCGAATTAGGTATTAGTTCAGGATAAAAACCATGATGAACTTAAACAACAATTTTTTAAATTGTCCAATATATTTTTTTGAATATGCTTCATCAAAAATGAGTCAGCAAAATTTACTGTGATTGTTATTTCAAGTTCCCATTAAAAGTGATGGAATAATTCTAATGGATTATAATATTTATCAATGAGTATTTATTCAACTAAAATTAATAGTTTTGTTGGGATGGATTACAAGACTGGCGATGAATAAAGGCGTGAAAGAGATGAGAGGATGTCGTACGTCTAGCTTTTCGACGGCTGTAGTTCAGGATCCTGTCTTTCTAAAGTTATCAAAGATATTACGTATTTCTCACCTCTCGAGTTTTGTATTCTTATCACAAGTTCCGCAGGAGCTGAGAAAATCGAACGAAATAAAATTCGAGGCAAACGTAAAGTTCAGCAATTCCATATAACGGATAGAATCGTGGAATAAGAACAAAATCGATCTTCGTACGGAACGATAGCATACATCCGGCGACAAATTGTACATATTGAAACGAATTTCGAAGCTTTCCATCTGATACTTCTTTTCAATATCAGAATAAAACTTGAAAAATGTAAATTCTTTAAAACGAATAAGTTTACATTTACATATATTGCATTTCATTAATTGATTCTGATATTTGAGGGCATCGCATTCACCTTATAAAACATCTACAGATACATAGGTATATTGCATTTAATCAGTATAGGTACATTTCGTATAAATTTAAAATAAAAATTGCAGCGCAATTTAAATGATTAATTCTGAAAGTTCATTGCAATAAAAATTATAATAAATAAAACCGTTTATTTTCAGTCTCTTCAAAGTATGGAGGCTTACTAAATTGCAACGACAATCAAATTTAAGTTTATTTGATGTCATTATTTTGATTAAATAATGTATGCAAAATAAGAAACAATATGAAATCGTAGTAAATGCTGTTAGGAATAATCAATCTGGAAATTTAGTCATTTATATTTCACTAGTATGGTAGATAGTGCCTCAAGACAGAGTAGAGTACTTGAATAAGAACATTTACATATCTTAGCTATTTATGGTACGCGTTGAGGAAACTCAGGGCAAAGTTGTGTTATTCCAAGAGACAAATGTTGTGATAGCAGGAAAATATTGTTATATTCGTGTATAGAATGTTACAAATGAATTTACTAGGTTATATTCCATGCACATTACACCGCCAACCTCGCAGGTTACAGTTTGTCAGGGCCAAACAGCGCGCGATGGAATTTTAAAAGGGGATGAGTCCGATTTTTTGGCAATATTTACCCTTTTGCATTTCCTGCTTCTTCAGGCCTTGACTCATCGTTCCCACCGGTAGGGATTCCCGTCGAAACCTTTGTGCTCTAAAGGAGCCAAAGATTTATAAATAAATTTCAGATTTATAAATACAGGTATCTTCAGATTTTTTTAATCTTTTCAGATTTTTTTATGAAACTCTAACAAGTTGGGGTACAACACGACGCGAAGAATATCTATAACAGAACTTCTAATCCTGATTATATCTTTCACTTTATTCAAGATTCTTATCTGATTTTTACGGAAACTAACAAAGGAAGATCCCGAACTCGGAAATTCAAAATGGTCTGAAAATTTGTGAATATGCAGGAGATTTCCTCCTGATTACAACGCAATTTTTTATTCCTGCCCAAATTCACTCTAAGGGGATGAAATTAACCCCTGCAAATTCGGCTATTTTTCGATTTTATTTTATAACACACAATCTGTAAGAGATAAAAAAAAAGTTTCAAGACAAAATTTACTTCTTTTAATTAAATCTGTAAAATCATAAAAGTTTTATCAATTGTTTAAACAATTAGAAAAAGTTATAAACAAAAATATTAATAATGTTTTCTAAAATAGTTTTTTTTCACGTGAAATCTGAACTGGATATTTAAGTAATTATGAAATAGAATAATCCATATTTTTTTCCATACAATTTCAACTTTTGTTGTATTGCGGAACTGTGCTCCTCGCGAATCGAAGAACTATTGGATTCCATTGTAACGTACCTTAACTTCTCTTGAACTTCTCTTGTAAGTAGGTTTGCCGGGGTATGCATAAAGCATTTTCCCCTATAAAAAAAAAAAAAAAAGGTATGTACAATTAGCCTGAGTCGATGATTTGCAAGAGATCGCCAAAATTTGCACTTAAATTGTCTATTTAATTCGAAACGCAGAAATTATGACGCGTTGAAAGATAGTAAATGACATTTGTTCGATTTAAAACTTCGGACTTTAGACTTCTGACGGTAAAAAGTTCAATAGCTCAATGAAATCAATATTGTTTTGACAACAGCGGTCAACAATTTGAAATGGATTATTATTCAGTAGTTTCCCTAGTAGCATTTCCGGTTGGCCAACGGTAGCCAACAGTTGGGAATTAGTTGGGATATAGTTAGAGTTTTGCCTACAAATTCCCAACATAGGGCCTACGGCAAAAAACTTACGACAGTTTGCCAACGAATATTCAATGTTGGGCCTACAATTATTATGGTTGGTTAATTAAGAAAGAGTTACGACAGTTTGCCTACGAATATTCAATGTTGGGCCTATAATTACTATGCGTAGTAATGCCAACCATGGTTGGTTAATTAACAAACAATTTACAACGATGATTAAATGTCGTCTTACAAACGTCAGAAAATTTGCTACATCCAAAAACCTGTTATTATATTCCAAGTTGTGGTTTTTCTTTCCTTATTTATAAATATGTAAAGAGGACGTCTGTCTTAAGACGAATGTGAAAGCTTAAGGAACGAGTCTAAAGGTCGAATGATATTTTGTAGAATATTTCGCGTCACAGCATAGTTTTTAGAAACACTTAATACTTGTTATGTACCTAAAAATTAGAACTGTTTACAAGTGTATTGGATAGTTGGAAACACCGGTTGCTTTCTAAGCGGAAAGTTTGAGTTCAATTCCCCTCCTCAACGCGAAATTTTTTTTTCCTAATCCAGACCTGAAGAAGACGTCTTTACAACGTCTTTTGAAGTTGTTTAAGACGCCTTCTGGAAAGAAACTTTCAATGGGGCTTTTACGGTAAGCCCTATAAATAGTTGGGCAAGAGTAGGAAAGCCTACCTTGGCCATCTGTTGTTGGCCCAACCTGAAAAAAAGTGCCAAATCTAACTGTTGGCCAACCAAAATTATGTGCGTGGCCCAACTGTATGCCAACAACAAATGCTACTAGGGTTGTTAGGTAGTGATTCATAGAAATTATATTAATCGACTTTGCAATCTCAATTCAGAAATATATTTAATATGATCTGATGAAATCAATATTCTGAATATCGATGGCTTAGTGCGCAAATATTGTACGTCCACTTGTAGCATTTTCGAGAGAAACAGGTTTAAACATGTAATGGCGGATAATATTCAGGGAAATTTATGAAGCAGATATAAATGTGATTTTTATACAGCATAAAAAACATTCGAGCACTAGTTACATATAAATACTCAAATTTTACAAAAAGTGGACATACAATATTTGTGCACTAAGCTAGTATTAAATTATTTATCCCCTTCTTTTATTATTATTTATTATTTTATTTGTTTTATGTTTAAGTTTTCATATATTAAGATTAGGTGTCAAATGTATTTATGCTGCTCTTTGCGTCTTACGCTTACATAGATATAATATTTGTTATATTTCCTCTTGTTTAACTACGTACTAAAGCCGTTTATTACTATTATTATATTATTATTATATTATTATCACTCATTGGAGTTCGTTAGTAAAGGGTTTAGCAAATTTTATTTGTTCAGTTCTTTTCGATAGGATAAATATCTTAATCCAGGTAACAAATATTTTGTCTGTTGTAACTATAATTTAAATAGATATATGTCTGCTTGTTACGAGTTATTAATAAAAAAATGATCCATTTGATACTGAATATAATGCTGTTACTTAAACGGATTTAGCAAATTGTATGTAGGTAGCATAATTACTTGGTTCTCAATTAATATCAATTGCAACTTAGAGTCGCATCGAAATTAAATGAAGTATTCTAAAGCGGTCTTTTGAACTGGGCACTTCGTTAACCAATGTGAATTGATTTGCAAATTATTTTCCCATTCGTGGTAATATAAATCAATTCTCGGAACTACATCTACCCTTTATGGATTAATTACGTAAATATTCCATTGAGAGATATAAAGTTCGAGACCCGAAATTTCCGACCACTCCATTTGCACATGAAAGCCCAAAGTAACACATTAAAAATCCGCAATTATGAAGGATATTTGTTCGCTCGATTTGATAAAATTTAATCACCACCAGTGGAAGTTACAATTATCCTTCAAAGGAGAAAACTAGTAATATTTTATCATCGGTTAAAATATTCAAATGTAATCTCTTTTTTATATAAAACGTATTTTAGAGGGATATTAGTAAATTTAAAATTCTGAGGTATCGATGCACTGAATTGCATAAATGGTAATGGAATAAGTCTTTCAAGCTAAAATATAAAAAAAGAGGAAAATTGAATCCTTTACTACGATTTTTAATAAGAATACATAATAAGAGATTTTTAAGTTTAAAGAGTGGGTGTAACATAACAAATTTGTAATTGCATCAATTAAAATGTGATTAAGTCTTGTTTAGAACAAACTGAACACACCCTATGTAAATACTTTGCAAATAGAATATACTCTAATAGATTACTATACCTACTTATAAAAGTGTAGGTGAGTTGTTTCGTAATTTGTTTTGTGCACTAAATGTAAATGAGCACAATATATGGCACAAACGGCCCTGAAACGAAGGTCGTGGGGCACATTTGCCGTCCCAACCTGCTAGAGTATCGCTTACATCCCTCGGTTATTCCTCAGGTGCCTACCCGAGGTCCCTCGGGCCAGATGGACTTTTACTCTCGGTTTCTTTTGTTCAAAACCGCAAAATCTCGAACTTTGAGGCCATTTTTCGAGGTTATCCCATCTGATTTCGAAGTTAAAAATGGTATCAATCGATTCGTCTTGGCGAGACCTTTCCAACGGTGTATAGCATATGCTGTACGCTCTTGGGTCAGTAATCCCCTCTAGGACTTAACATTGTCCTTTGTATCGGAACATGTGGACATAATTTCAGGGATGATTTCAGCAAAGAAGAATAATGAAGAAAATTCATATAAACAATTGTCCTGTTTAACCTTATTTCCAAATTGCAGACATTTCTGTATTTCAATGCTTCTCGTTGCAAAATGAGTATCGCTTCACCCTTAGGGAAATCTTTCTTCAAGAAAAAATAGTCGAAATATCCGCGTTAGGCTTCAATATAAACTTTGAAACGTCTTTCCATTGACTGATTTCATTGTCTTTTCACTGATTTATGATGCGTTGCTTTTTAACTAATTAGGGTAAACAGGCCAGAAGCTGGACGGGACCCAGCAGATGGACAAATCGTTGGTTAATCGTTAATATTGAAAGAACTAGAGTTTTAATCTATATTATTGATTTTTATTTTATAGAAAAAACGTTTGTTGTTTTATAAAACATTAACATATTTATCAAAAAAACATTTTTGTATGCGAAAAATGTATTTGTATGTACGATTTTACGCCACCATGCGCGAGTCACTTCATGCGTGAAACGTCTGACCACATTAGGCTAGAGATAACCTCACTTTATTTGCGGCCAGGGCCCATAACCTGTTGCACCGTTTTCTGCCAATGAAGACTCCATACCTTTTTAGATTTGATGAAATAAACTATATTTTAACAAAAAATAACTTAATCTAGGTACCTACTATAGCTAATAAGTCTTTTATTCGTCTAGCCAAACACCCGTCCATCTATTGGTTTTGAACTGTCCATCTGCTACCCATATTGTCCATCTACTCGTGATAAGGGCTATGAATACAATTTTCATCATTTTATCTTTAAATACATTAATTTTTTACTTGCAGTTATCTTTTTCTTTAAATTTGTACATTTTTACGTGCAAAGCTTTCGATTTTGTTTTAATACGACAGATATTTCTAAGAAACACCTTGATGTAAACTTCGGAATCAGCTAAACTGTCCATCTGCTGGCCTGCTTACCCTACGCTAGCTCAGTTTGTAATGGGAATTATTTAAATATGAAAATGCCTGCAACTCGGAGACAAGGTTAAATAGGTACGACAAATCTTTATGTGAACTTTCTAAATTAATTTTCTGTCCCGAATTCGCCTCTAAAGTTATACCTACATGTTTTCAATACGCTCTGTGTTAAAAAGCTAGCCACTTACCCAATGCAACGCTTTGGAAACCACTGCAATCTGTAACAAAAATATGTTCTGTTACTATTAAACATTCCTGGACATGAGGATTGCATATTTATCATATTTGCATTTAGAGTGGCACCAAGGAAAACAAAAATAAGAGAATTAATCGGTCAAATTGTAGCATAAGCTCGGCATAATACGTTTGCTGCTAAATTTCCGTATTGCAAATCAAATTAAAAAAATAGTGACTTTATTGCTTTTCTACTTGCTTTTAAAAAAATACTACATAGAAATTTGAGTTGCGGCGACAAAAATATTTTGCTCTCTTTTCATGCAATTCGTATCCATTATAAATGATGTTTGAAAACGGCAGAAAGAGTTGTCTGACAAAATAAGAATCTCAGTCTTACAATTAAAAATGGTTAGTTGTTCAGACATATGTTTACTCGATATTTTTTTTTACTTTTCTGAGTTTCATTAAGACTTTCCTTATAACTCTGCAACAGTCTATATTTTAAAAATTCCTGTAACAGGAGTCCCTTTTAGTAAACATTAAATCGAATTAAGGAGGCCGTCTCATTTTTGTTATTGTCCGTCTTACCGGGCCTTGAATGTGTGCGGACGGTCACACAAGCTAAATTAAGCGCGTACGTATACGCGTGTAGTAAACAAACCGTTTCAACCGTCTTTCGGCCTGGAATCAGCTAGAAGGAAGTTTTTGCGTTTTTGCTGTGTAGGGTGGTTTGGTGCGTTTGACCGCTAATAAGCACTGTATGTTGAAATAATAATGAATTTATACGTCACGCTGGTGCTACGTAGCTACAGTACACCATTAGCGCCGCCAACGGAGAAGCCTTGAAGCTTCATTCTGTCAGTTTTCGATTCATAAATTCATTATGATTTCAATGTACAGCGCTTATTAGCGTTCAAACACACCAGACCACCCTGCAGAGATGTTTACTGAAGGTAACTGTACTCGCAAAAACTTCCTTCTGGCCGATTCCAGGACGAAAGACGGTAGCTAATCGTGGAAATACTTAACCATCAATAATAAATGTATAAATATGTCATATACATGGAATTATTACGTGGAGGATTACAGTTGAGCTGTCATTGCAGCTTAAGTAGGAATTCGTATTTTCGTAGGAGTGCATATGTCGAGGGTCTGAGGAAGACAAAACTTTGAACTCAAGTTTCTCGCAAACTTTTAACTAGAGCACCCTATACGTTTATCACATCATTATACATGTCGTGCAGTAACTATGTATGAAATGTCAACCAAATCGATGACCCGAATTTCAGGAACTTCCTAGAACACTTTCTAGAATTATTATTATTATTATTCATTGATTAACAGGATAGAGCCCAGTATATACAAAAGTTACAATAGTGTAAAAATAGAGAGCCTGCAATCTTAATAATCGGCTGTAAATATGTTTGAGGTTCATCACTGGAAAAATATTAAAATAAAAGAGAATAGAAATATAGGTAAAAAGTCCCATTTACAAAAAAAAAGAAGCAGAACAGGTAGACGTCATTGCAGCGTAAACATATATCATTTAACGTAGGTATGTACATGTACACATCCTTGCTTCAAAAACAAGTACCTACAATGAATTTTATTTCATATCAATATATCGCGGATATTAATTATATTATCAAAATCAAGAATAACGTAACAGGAATTAAATTTGACTGAATATTAATATCCAATATTTAAGGTATAGTCGAAATTCATATATTTTAATTTAAACAAAAATGCATGATATTTAAATGTTGAAGTAGATAAAGTTCATGTGAAAGAGTTATGTAGCTTGAAACGGGAGCGTGACACCCGTTGCAAACGTTATTTTTTTTTCTCACTTTTCCAACACATGTTCCTTTTTTAAAGTACGCGCTCTGCTCAGTAGACTTCGAGAAGTCGAAATATTTTATATTGCGGGGGGAGTGGGAGAACAACAGCGTCAAATTGAAGATCAAATACATCACTTCAAACATTATTACCTCCCTTAAAAGTAATTGACATCCTTTTTCCAAATACGACACCCATTTTTGCGCGGATTTTTAAAAACTGCAACGGTTAATATTCCTCAAAATGTTCAATCTAGGGAACTGTTGCGCATGAACTATTTCTTTCAAACTGCCCTGATAAATGCCACAAATTGGAAAAAAAATCCGTGCTTATGGTACCGATAAGCGAATCTTACGCGACGCGTTTCAAGGAAAGTTTCGAACGAGCGAACGAGCGCGTAACGACGTGACGGTACAGGGGTAGAAGCAGTTCACAGGATGGCCAGCAAAAAAATGGCACACGTGACATCTGCCGTCCAGCGAGCTGAATCTTTTTTGTAATAAAGCGGCGAAATCCCAGAAAAACCGTCATTGCGGATTAAGCGGCCGCCGATATTAAAGCGCGATCTGAAATTCGATGGTCGCACTAGCCAAAGGGGGGGGGGGGGTGACGGCGATGGCCGAGGGGGTTGGTCAGGGGCGAGGGAAAAAAGGGGCGCAACGAGTGTATCGGCACATCAGCTATTATTTGCGCGGCAAATGGTCGTTTAATGGTTCTCGTTGCGTATACATGGAAACGAACGTCTGCCAATCGCGGCCTCGCATAATTGTTTTTGTAAAGTGCGCACTTGAGGGCCTGATACAAAATAGCTGGCCAACCGAGTGTTGTATAAACAGTTTAAGCCGAATGAATGGCCGGTCAAACTTTTGCGATCAATTATCCATCCACTTAAACCACGTGGCTTAATTGCTTCAAGTAATGGGAATTTATCTAGAGACGCGGCAGCGTGTCGACGCCAAGTACATGTCAACATCCTGTATGTGTCGACTGTCCCTACCGCTATCATTTACTCGTCGCCCGGCTAATCCAACCATACCTAAAACTTATTTCATTAATATCTCATCATGCCTGCAATATTTTCTAAATTTAAAGGCATTTTTCTTAACCGCATATAAGCTTTGGAATAAGACCAAATTCAATAAAATCGGTTCACGCATGACAGAGATATCGTAATATCATCTCATGGATCTGTCGGAAACGGTAAGATTTTTCTTCTTCTCCAAGAAAATTTTCGTCAACATAATACGTATATACGCGTTTCACGCACACCTTAAGGGGGTAGACACGGGTAATGCAGCGCGCTGTATACCGACACAATCTGGCCCAAACCATGGGTTTAGTACAGGAATGGCCACATCGACCCATTTGGGAGTAAGGCCTCCATGATGTTTACCATAGCCGCGCAGAAGGGGACTTCGAAAGCCAATGGTAACGTAAGTACGCCACGGATAGGGAAAACTGTAGTAGTGTGCGGTGCACCCTCATGCCCGTACGGTAGGCTTGAATGACTGTGAATCTTGGGGGCCCCCGTGATCGCTGCCACTTGGGCTCCTAAGAAGGCCAGTTATTTCAGCCTAGGGGTACGAGTCTGCACCGCACTCTACTACTTACATTCTTACTGTTTTCCCTATCCGTGGCGCGCTTACATTACCATTGGCTTTCGAGGCCCCTTCTGCGCGGCTAAAGTAAACATCATGGAGGCCTTACTCCCAAATGGGACGATGTAAAATTCGAGTTGCTCGGTTCTATTCGAGTTACTCGGTTCTATTCGAGTACTCGGCTCGGCTCGGAAACCGAGTCTCGTGTCGGTCCGAATTTCAAGCTACTCGAATATTCGAGTACTCGATCAGTCCTACTACTATATAACTGTACCAAATTTGACAATCTCAAGAATTCAACTGACACCAATATAGATGAAATGCTAACCAAGTCAGCACACATGAAGAAGTTAATCGACTACCTGAAAGAAAAATCATTATATTCCAAAATCTAACTAAGAAACTTATAACTAGTACTCACCAAATACTTCAACTATAACTATGTTGCAATTGTAATTACTATTGTACTGTAATAATTAATGTAATGTAAGAATTAATGTAGGGGAGACCGGGGCTATAAGTTCCGGGGGTGAGTTGTTCCGATGGTTATATCTTCAAAATGAACAGAGCGTAGTACTTGAAATTATTTTTTCCGTGTGAGTTGATCACGCCACTCTGTCGCCCATATTAATAGCATCCGCGAAAGGGAATCGTGTGGTTGCAAGCAAGGACCTGTTAGTCTCGTACTAGATAAGTAAATATTTTTCTATTATGATTTGTTGGTCTATTTCAGGGCTGTCGAACTTCCCCACTCCGCGAGCCACACGTCTTGGGCGCCCGGTCAGTGAGTTCCCCCACTTATCTTTCTCCAGGAGTAGCTCGAGACCAACGCTCATTGTCAGTGAACCGATCCCCTCCCACCACGAGCCCACGGGCTTGTGCGGTTTCCGGACGAGAAACATATCAGAATGAAGTAGGTATGGAGGGGGTCGTTCTCCTACGGCTCTCCTGAACGGGCGAAGAGGAGAAAGAGTCACTGTGGCTCGCGAGCCGCCTGTTCGACACCCCTGGTCTATTTCGATTATTTAACGTCGATATTATTGATTGATTCGTTCCTAAGGATCAAATGGCATTTAAGAAGATGGAGTTATAGTGTTTATCGTTTCAATATATGTATAAGCAGAATAGTCTGTGAAATTGCTACATGTGTCGATAGGGGCTAGTTGTTACCGTGACTTGGGGCACGTTGTTCCCGTAACAACTTGCCCCACTACAAATGTATAAATTGTCCCTGCTGTGCTTTCAGGTGCGAACATATGAATGAAACGCGGAAAGGGACACCATTTCCATCAAAGTTATGCATAAAGATAAAAACAGTCGCTAGAGAATTCAGTAACTGTCATTTGACTCTATCGAGAGTTATTAAAAAACTACAATCTGAACAAGAAACTACTTGTAGACTACAAATACAAATCTCATTAAGAAGATACCCACAAACAGTTGAATGTAAGACTGATTTGTAGATTTAAGTTTTTATATCGAAGATAATGTTTATGGTTATTATATTGTTTTGGTTTTCTTTTAAAGATATTACATTTTTGTTGATCCGAACCCTCAGAAATAAACATTATTAATAAAATTCTGTTTTATTTCATTAGAAAATGAAATATTTCATTAAAAGGCAACTGTTATATCTTAGTAACAACTTACCCCAATGCGATAACAACTTGCCCCAAAAAGGGGTAAGAAGTTCCGCTTTGACCAGCCACAAATAAATTACTTTTTATGAAAAACCTATTACAATATATTAAATACAAGCTTAAAATCATAAAATATAATAAATTTAACAAAAACTCAGTCAATAGTGAAGAGAATAATTACATTATTTAACCGTCATTATTTATGTTTTATCGAAATCGGAACTTTTAGCCCCGGTCTCCCCTATACATATGTATATGTGTGTCGCTAATAACCATAGCAGTTGATGCGACAATAAACTGTTATTAAAAAAAAAAATAAAAAAATTAAAGTTCGGATTAGATTTTTATTCGCGTGTCTATCTTCTGGTACAGTGAAATCCCAGAATGTTCCTAAACCTGACCACGTGTACTAACTGTGAAATAAGTACATATTATTGTTGACACAATAATAAAATAATTATTTAACACCTTAAGAATAATTTTCACCCTTCAAACATTTTGAATTCTCTGTATCTTGCTTTAATGATAATATTTCATTCATGTGTAAAAATCGTGTGTAACACACGAATACACGTATCCTTAAAATTAGTCTTTCACTAATAGATTCTTTTTACTTAACTTTATTTACTGATTTGAATAAATTTCGTATACAGGAGAAATATGCTAAAAGAAAAAACTATTGTGTTGTTTTTTTTTATTTAATTTCCCTAGAAAACATCAAAATTCATGAGCAAAGGAAAGTCAGAAAAATTGTTGACTTCCGCATTTCTCATCAAATTTTTGCGAAAACGAGGCCAATTGATTCCTTATGTTTTGCCAATGAAAGAGACACCAACAATGACGTAATTCGGAAAATAATGAAGGAAATTTCATGAAGAATTCATTCGCATAACCTGAAGCAAATTTTGTTAATCCGATATACATGAAATTTGGAATGATTTTCATCGGAAAAACATAAGAAATCCATCGGCATCACTTCCATATTGATACGATAAAGAATAAACATTTTTTTTTTTAAATGGCCGGAGCGTGTGGATTAGGGTGGACCTTAGCTACTCTTGACGAAAATTATTTTACGAGATTTTTTGGTTCCGTACCCCAGAAATGTGACACCTGTTGGGAAAATGATCTGGAAAAAATTTCAGCCCGATTGAACCACGGGAAAAGAACGCGCCACAAATTTGAACATTTTGAACATTGTAAACCGTGACATAAATATACATTATAATATATCGTTGAATTTGTATTTTGTTTGTTTAAGGGGTAACACCACTGTAACAGCTTGAAAAATAGCGTTTTTTTGGCAATTTTTCTTGGATGGAAGGAAAGGTAATAGAATAACTATACTGGAGGAAGTTATTAAGCACATATTTTGTTATTAAAAAAAAAAAAGTTATTGAGAAATATTACAAAATGGCGGCACTGAAGCCATTCTCGTGAGGCATGTTGAAGTTTTAGCGCTCTGCGGCACGCAGTGTAGCTGGTGCAAATTTGAATTTAAAAAAAAAAAAAATATGGCTTAAATCTACATGTTTATAGCTAGAGAAATGCGTAGGGGATTTTAAAAATATTGATTTTTGTGTGATTGGTGAGCATTTGAATGAAAAACGTTCAATTTTCTATGAGAAGAGGGCAATTATTTGTTAATAAGTAATGGTTAAATTAACTTATCGAAAATCCCGTACGTATTTCTCTTCAAAATGTTATTTTAAAGATATTGTTAAAGGGTCGAATGAAAAGAATGAAAATTGTTGGAGTTATGCTGCGTGCCGTGTTGAAAAATCATGTTTCGAGAAAAACGCGTTTAAAGTTTTGAAATGTGTTATAGACATGAAGAAATGAAATGTTGTCGCTAACATACTTTTATTTGGAAATGCTTCTATCTGAACATAACAACTTTCCAACGACATCCGTTGTGTATTAGAGAAGTTAAAAATCAAAAGGTAGAACATTAGGTTGTACCTTCCTATTAATTTGACGCCGGTAGTCGTTTCGAAGCAGTCCGACGCGCTTGGGGAGGAGCTCGAAATTTCAAGGAAACAAATTTATTTCAACTAATACAGTTTTTTCCCCATATTCTAGAAGGTTCAAAGCATCTTTTAAGCCAATAAAAAAAAATCAATTTTCCGAAAAATTTACAGTGGTGTTACCCCTTTAGAATACATACACAGCATATACGATTGTTAACAAAAAAACGTCCGTGATCTTGAAAACTCAAAAGAGTGACCTTGAAAGAAAAATTCCCCTCCCCATTATATTCGCCTCTTTATATACTAGAACTTTTGTCTGAAAAGTTTTTTCATATATCCATTAACGATGAAGATATTAAACATTTTTTATTTTGATTATAACGCTCAATTATACAGAAGAAAAGCAGTTGTAAGACTGAAAATAAGTTATTATAGCTATTATGTAAATTACAAATAGAAATGTCATTAAAGTATTGCGTCCCAGATTTGCTCGTGGACTCGTCAGTAGGGCCCAACAAAACCAGAAAATACAAATGTCGCGAATTCCAGTGGCCTTTTCGCCAGTCAAGATAAATTCTTTTCGGAATAAATATATTTTTATACAATATATCGCCTTGGCCACCCATCGAGCGTGATGTGAAGCTCCTGGAACTCGAAATATATCATTTGTTCTATGAGTACCGCCTAAGAAAATGTTAGAATATATATATTTGAACTATTAAAGAAACTACAAGACCTATCCTCTTAACACCGTGGCGTTCTCGACAACTCACCAAACGGCAACAACCTCCTCGATAACACCTTACATACATCGTCGACAGATCGCGCACGCGCTGTCGTTCACAGTTCTTCGTTTTGCCGATGGGGCCATACACTTCGTCTCCTCAACACCTCCCCTCGAAGTTATGAGCCTGATTTTCCATCCTCTCATATAATCATCATACCCATGCTAGCCATACACTCCCTATGTTTTTCACTACTCAAGCCTTTGGTTAATGCGTCGGCCGGCATTTTATCCGTGGACAAATATATAAGGTCGATTTTACCTTTAGCAACGACTTCCCGGATGAAGTGATGTCTTACATCAATGTGCTTGGTTCTCGCGTGGTGGCTACAGTTTTGTGTAAGTTTGATCGTGCCTTGATTATCATTAAATACTGTTACATACTCATCCGATATTCCAATTTTATCTAAAATCCCTTGTAGATATAACGCCTCTTTAGTCCCTTCTGATAATGCCATGTATTCAGCCTCGGTACTGGACAACGCGACGGTCCGCTGTTTACGTGCTTCCCAACTTATCGCTGCGCCGGCTAATATAAACGCGTATCCTGAATACGATCGTCTGTCTACAATATTTGCACCCCAATCCGCGTCTACTACTCCAAATAATGGTAAATTAGTATTTTCATATGATAGTCCGTATTCTAAAGTGCCCTTTAAATATCGCAACACTCTTTTCGCCGCTTCCCAATGTTCATTATCGTAGTTACTATTAAATTGACTTAAAAAATTTACTGCATATGCGATGTCTGGCCTAGTTGTCACTGCTAGGTACATCAACGTGCCAATAAGTTTTTGGTAGGGGAAATGACGCATCACACTCTCACTCACATGCTCAGGGTTTGACAATTTACAATTTGCCTCTATTGGTGTACATGCCGGCTTGCATTCTTTCATTCCGAACCGTTCCAGTACCGATTCTGTATATTTTCGCTGTTTCAAAAATACTCGATGTTGACTATCGCGTGAAAACTCTATCCCGAGACAATTTTTTACTTTGCCTAAGTCTTTCATCTCGAAAGCCTCTGATAACGATCGTTTTACCCTATTTAACCATTCTGTGTCATCAGTTGCTATTAACATATCATCCACATACACGGCCATCAACATTATCCGCTCTTTCTTTCTCGCTACAAACATACACGGATCTTGTGGTATTGATTCGAACCCTAATTTATGTAACTTGCTTACCAATTTTTTATGCCATTGTAACCCTGATTGGCGTAAGCCATACAATGATTTCTTGAGCCGACACACATTATCATTCTTCGCGTTTAACTCTTGGTACCACCGATTGGCTGTACGCCTCACTAATTTCGTGTAGTTACTCTTTGGGCTCGATCCGATCTGCTCATTTGATTTTACTTTTCTCAACACTTCACTTAATTGTTCTGGCACTTCCATGTAAACATCTTCTTCCAATTCGCCGTTCAAGTATGCAGTCACTACGTCCATTTGGTGTATTTCTAGTTTGAACTCCGCCGATAAAGCCGCCAATAAACGTATCGAGGTTGATCGCACCACCGGCGAGTACGTTTCACGGAAGTCCTCCCCTGGCCTTTGAGAACATCCTTTCGCGACAAGTCTCACTTTCTTCTTTTCGGTTCCACCAATATCTTTTGTACAGAATACGAACCTGCTTCCGATCACTTTGCGTTTTTCGGACCTCGCAACTATCTCCCACGTTCCATTCTTTATTTGCGCTAGATACTCGTCCTCTAACGCTACCTTCCATGAGTCGGCATCTTTTATTTCTTGGGCTTGCTCCCACGTAACTGGGTCTTGTACAACACACAAGTTTGCGTATTCTGTGAACACTTCATCGTTAATCTCTTCTTCTGAATCTTGGTTGTCATCTGCTTCGGTTTGATCCTCGCCGTGTTCATCGCTTGACTCGTCAGCTATTTTCTTGGTTGACCTGTATTCTTTACGAGGTCTTCCCACTGAACCAGTGCGTAATAATCTTGGCCTCCCCCTTCCTCGTTTTGAAGGCTGCACCATGTTTTCCCAAGAGATTACTGCTCTTCTTTTGGTTGCCCGTCTCGGTGCCTCTTGTATCCCTTCTATAGTTTCGCGTTGTTCTTCTGGCTCACTTGATTTAGTCAAGTCAATATTGATTTTATTGTCTGTTTCGTCCTCGTCTAATATCTCTTGATATTCATCTTTGAATGCGGATGCATCTAGAAATTTCACATCTCGGCTTACGGCGAATTTTCTAGTTCGCGGTAAATACACGCGATACGCCTTGGACTCGTTTGAGTATCCCACAAAAATACCCTGTTCCGATCGGTCATCGAATTTTCCTTTGTGAGAACGCTTGTCTAACACGTACACTTTCGTGCCAAATACTTGCATATGATTTACTGTGGGAATCTTCCCCTTCCACACCGTGTATGGTATTTGTCCTTCTAGTGTTGCCGTGGGACACCGATTTCTTACGTAACATGCCGAGTTGATCGCTTCGGCCCAAAACATTGGCGACGCTCCTGCTTGGTCCATCATACACCGGGCCATTTCTATTAGCGTACGGTTTTTCCTCTCTGCTATCCCATTCTTCTGTGGTGTATGGGGCACCGTTAGTCTTCTTTGTATCCCTTGAGATTTTAAGAATGCGTCAAACTCGCGGTTACAATATTCTGTTCCATTGTCTGACTGCACTGCCTTAATCTTTTTTCCCGTGAAATTTTCTACTTCCGCTTTGTAGTCTTTGAACACCCGCAAAACCTCACTCTTGTTTTTTATGAAATAAATTTCACACCACCGTGATTTATCGTCAATAAACGTTACAAAATACTTCGCTCCCGAAAAAGATGCGTGTCTCATGGGGCCACATACGTCGGTGTGAACAATCTCTAGCAGTTCTTGTGTACGCTCACTACTACTCTTCGGGAATGGCATGCGCACTTGTTTCTCACGGATACACACTTCGCATTCCAATAATTTTTCGTGACCGTTTAACTTTAATCCATGGACTAATCCCTTTTTGGCCATGTCCTTTAAATCACGTTCGTTTACATGGCCTTGTCTGACGTGCCAATCATCTATCGCACTCTTCTGCGCGCATTTCTCTTGCACATTATTTACACTGTCCTTGTCTCTTCGTAAATAATACAGGTTTCCTACGCGGTCTGCGCGCGCTAACACTCTATTCTGTTTATCTATCACTATAGTGTCTTTCTTTCTAAATACTATCTCGAGACCTTTGTCAGCCAACTTTGATATTGACAATAAGTTCGTACGTATATCTGACACATATCCTACCTTTTCGATATCTAACACCCGCTCTGAATATCCCGTGTCGACTCGCACTTTTACGCTTCCGGTCCCAGTAATCCTCGTGCTCTCTTGGTTAGCCAGACTTAATTCAGTGTCTGCACTTTTCAGATCCGTAATTGTGTTCTTATCATTACACAGGTGACCTGTACTACCACTATCGAAACACCATTCGTTACTTCTGTTACCACTATACATTGCTGCCTCAGCTGTTGTACTTAGGAGCCCGGACACAACACGCGCACCACTGTATGAACTTTTTGAGCAGACTGACTCATCGTCTTTGTCTTCTAACTGTCGCGCACTTTGTCTTGATTGTATTGGACCCTTTGCGTAGCAGTCTCTCGCGAAATGCCCGTATTTACCACAACGAAAACATTCTCCAGTTTTGTTTTTGTTTCTCTGTCCACCAGTTTCGGACTTCTCACTTTGTCCTCTATTTGTATGTGTGCGTTGTTGTTTTCTCACGTACATTGCCCCTTGGCTGGTGTTTGTGTCTCTGGAACGTCTTCCCTCGTAATCCTCGACGATTTTAACTTTCAATACCTCGGTCGTAGGCAATTCGTCACGTGATTCCATTGCTGTACGGAACATACTAAACGAACCAGGCAGGCTATACAATAGCAAGATGGCCAATAACTCGTCTATTACTATTAGACCAATTTCTTTGAGTTTCTTCACCGCATCGAAGAATTCTGCGATGTGGCTCTGGAGGTCATCTTCTTCTTGCATACGTGTTAGCACCAGTTTCTTCAACAGGGTTGCCTTGCGCGCGGGACCACTCGATTGATATAACGCTTTTAACCTGTCCCAAATCTCCTTCGATGTTTCTAACCCGTCAAGGGCCGCTAATTCACTTGGGGAAATGGCTAACAAAATGTCTGACTCCGCTTTGCCATCGGACTTCGCCCACTCAGCAAACCCTTCCGACGATTCTTCCGGTTTCTCCTTTGCGCCTGTAACGTATTCCCACAAGTCATTTTTCTTTAGTATTGCCCGCATATGGATTTTCCATGTATCGTAATTTTCGCCCGTTAATGGATCGATCTTTATCGAAGCCGCCATTTTTCTCACACCTGAGAATAGACGCTATAGAGTCTGTCTCTTCGGTCTTCCCGAACAAATTTTATATCGTGTCGTTTCTCGCACACACAATTCTTTTTTCACTCTCTAACCTACTGGGCCCATAACCTGTTAGAATATATATATTTGAACTATTAAAGAAACTACAAGACCTATCCTCTTAACACCGTGGCGTTCTTGACAACTCACCAAACGGCAACAACCTCCTCGATAACACCTTACATACATCGTCGACAGATCGCGCACGCGCTGTCGTTCACAGTTCTTCGTTTTGCCGATGGGGCCATACACTTCGTCCCCTCAACAGAAAAGAACTGTAAGCTCCAAGAATTCTCTATAATCTTCTCGTGGTTGATTGATGTTTTTCAAGGTTTGCATTGCAAACACTTCAGTACTATTTATAATTGTAGATTGGTGGACGTACTCGTCTTCAATTCCTGCCACAAAATTTGATTGATTGATATGGGGCCAAGCCTGCTGAAATTGTTTAAAAAGTGGAATATTTGGACCCGATGATTTCTCTAACTTCATATTAAAAACATTCCGTAAAATAATTTCATATATGTGATGCCGGCAAGGAAAATATAGCAAATTTCTTTCAAATTTTTGTTCGAGAAGGATACATGCGCCTTGGAAGCGTCCCATGTTCGATGACGTTGTGTCACAGCAAAATGCTTGCACTTTGCCACCTAAATCCCATTTCTGCACTAAATCGTATACCGCAGAAGCTTGTTTGTCTCCAGTACCCAATAGATTTGCAGGGATTCCAAGCAACTACTCAATACCCCTGCAAGTTATTAGTACAGGTAAACGATCAATTTTCTCATTGCCTATTAAAGCTGGCAACAGCTTTCCGTCGCAACCTAGTGTAATAGCACCAAGCTAACAGTCTTTGAACGCTACACGATATTTATCGGCAAGTTGTGCTCGAAGATCCGTGCGATGACGCCGTACAGACTTTCGATTGATAATTAAGTCGCCTAGGTCATGACCAAGAGCTTGAGCTGTTGCTGTTATTATACGAACAACATCACGATCGCTTACTTTGCACTTGTCAAGGGTTGCAACAAGTTTTGGCGTAATTATATCAATTTGAGCACGTCTCTTTTTAGGGTTGCTTGGACCAGCTTCATCCACGGGAATAATAAATTCAATATTTTCACCCTCACTTGATAGGTGACCATCTTCTTCGCTGGATGATGCTACTTTGTCCATTGTTTCGTCTTGATTTAAACGATATACAAGTGTCAATAAAGACCAATATATCTTATATTATATATCCAAGATAATGATCAATATTTTGAGTTTTAAAAATGAATTGCATAAAGAATATTTACCTTGCACAGCTTCTACTTCACACTGCGTCTGCCTTAATTTTTCTTGCTCCTTCCGAAACGTTTTTTTCTGTTCTTTCCCGTTTCCAATCATAGAACCAGGACGTCCTTTTTTTCGTTGATTTAATAGAAAAAGTTTGTTTTCCTCTACTTTAATAGTTTTTAACGCATCGGCGGGTGCAATATCCAAAAGGTTATCTAGCTTATCTACGAACTCCTTCTGCCGATTTTTTGGGGTTTCAGTACTTCGGTTGCAACTTTTATGCAAAGTCGCCCATTCCTGATACAATGCATCTAGCTTGTCAATGCAATTCTGTGGTCTTTTCCCTGGAAACCGCGCTTTCTCCCAAAATATTTCAACTTCCTTAATAACTACAGAAGCACTAGACTTAAGATTCAACTTCACATTCCGCATATTGTGAAATAGGACTCTTAAGACTTGCCTGTTGGATGGCAATTTTGCACCGATAATTTGACTTTCGTCATGATCGAGTAAATATAATTTTTTCCTCATACCTTCCATTTCACTTTTACTTTCACTGCGATATTTCACTGTTACCTCGCTGAACGCTCAGAATATAATGGCCCAACTATGGAGATTTCGGACCTTCTGTCGATGATGAGAATGTTTAATATATATATAAACTTTATTATTCCCCTCGGGGTTATAATCTTTCTTTACACTACACTTACACTTACAATCGTTACATTACACTTACACCTACCTTATCCTACGCCTTCTCCTTTTCCTTAAATCTACCTTAGCCTATTCTTAACCCTATTCCTATCCTCCACCGCTCGCTCGCTCGCCCGTCTCCTCTCCCCCCTGGACCTCCGCTTCCGCTCGCCGCCCTCTCACTCCCATCTCCTCATTCATCTCTCATCTCATCCCTCCTCTCATCCACACCCCTCCCTCCTTTCCTCTAATTTCCTTAACCATTCCTCCCCCTCCCCCTCCTCCCCCAATACCTCGCCCACCATCTCCTGCCATCCTCTCTCCACTCCCCACCCCATACATACCTCCCACACATGTTCACAAGACTCTTCCTCCTCACCACATACCTTACACCTTCTTTTTTCCTCCTCCTCTCAGTATCTCCCCCCTCTTACGCCATTCCCCAATCTAAATTTGGCCACCCTTTGCCATCTACTCTCCCCCCAACCCTTCTTCAAATATCCCGGTACCCCCGGCCCCTTCACCCTCCCATACCACCTGTTATATCTCGACTCTCCAATCTTTCCCCACCTCTCCTCCTCCTGCATCTTCCTTTCCCTGTCCACTATCTCTTCCCCCCTTATCCCCCCCTTTCCCTCTCCCTTTCTACCTCCTCCACTGTCCATCCTCTTTCCCCAAAAAAACTGCTCCCTTTCCTTTTCCCATCCCTCCAAAACACTTCCCCTCTTCAATCTCCCCTTCAACTCCTCCCAACACAACCTCGCCAGCTCCCCTCCTTCTCCCTCCTCCAATATTCTCTCAAATCCCCACGCCCTCATCCCTGCCCTACCCCTCAACAGCCCCCTTCGCAGTTCCTCCCTGACCATATATCCCGGTGTCTCTCTGTTCACCCCTAACACCCACTTCAAGAACCTGTCTTGCAGCGCCTCCACTTTCCCCCTTTCCCTCCATCCCCACACCTCCACCCCATATCCCACCACCGCCCAAATCAACCTGTCGAATAACCATATTCTTCTGCCCCAGTCTTTCCCGAATAATCGTTTCCCCAACCCCCACACCTTCCCCATTACCGCAGCCCCCTTCCTCACTCTCTCCTCACCATGTTCCTCCTGCCCGCCACTCCTCATTATCGTGTATCCTAAATATTTAAAACTCCTCACCTCCTCCAGCTCTTTACCCTTCCATCTCCATTTCATTTTCTTCCACCTCCCCCCACCCCTCCTACACCTCATTATCTTCGTCTTTTTCACGTTTACCTGTAGACCTTTCCCATCCATATATTTCTCCAGCTTTCCTATCATTCCCCTCATCCCCTCCTCATCCTCTGCTAGCACCGCCACGTCATCGGCATATGCCAGCGTGTATATTTTCCTCCCCCCTACTTTCACTCCCCCCCCCCCCATCCTCCCCTCTCCAACTCCTCGTCCATGTCTGCTATGAGCAGTGCGAATAAGTTTGGGCTTAAGGGACACCCTTGCCTCACCCCCCTCGCTGTCCAGAACATCTCCCCTTCCTCCTCCCCCACCCTCACCCTACACACTGTCTCCTGCAACACTTCTCCGCACCTCTCCACCAGCCCTTCCCTCACCCCCCTCTTCCTCATCGCCTTTATTAACTCCCCCCTGTCCACCGAGTCAAACGCAGCCTTTAGGTCCAAGAACAAAATCAGCATTTTCCTTTCCTTCCTCACCACCTGCCTGATCACCAGATAGTTTAATACATAAATGTTGTCCATACAGCCAACCCCCCTTCTGAACCCCGTTTGACTCGGTGGCAGCAAACCCCCCCCCCCCTCCACATCCGCCCTTAACCTTTCAGCCAACACAGAGGCGTAAACCTTGTACGCCGTCTGCGTTAGCGTAACTCCCCTATAATCTTCTATTTTTTCCCCTGCCCCTTTTTTTATCACCGGCACTACCACCCCTTCTTTCCATTCCTCTGGCCAACCCTCCCCCCTCCATACCCTATTACATATCACCCACAACCCCTCCATCACCTCCTCTCCCCCATACTTCCATACCTCATTTTGAATCCCATCTCCTCCCCCTGCCTTCCCACCCTTTAAATTCCTCACCACCCTTTCTATTTCCTCCCGCCCCAACTCCCCCTCTTCATCCGCTTCCCTCCCTCTCTCCCCTCCCATTCTCACCCTCCATTCCACTCCTCCTAGTAATCCCCTAAAATACTCGTCCCATTCCCTTATTTCTATTCTTTCGTTTATCCTCCTTTTCTTCTTCCTAGCCATGTTCACCACCTTCCACACCTGCCCTTCCGTTCTTACACCTTCTACTTCCTTTTTCCACCTCTCCACCTCTTTCTTCTTCTTTTCCTCACACAACTTTCCATATTCCCTCTTCCTTGTCCTATATATACTCCCATCCCCTCCTTCCGTTCTCCACCTCCTCAACCCCCTCCTCACCTTACTCTTTTCCTCTCTACATTCCTCATCCCACCAACCTCCCTTCTTTTCCCCCATCCCCATCTTACTCACTGCCTCCTTTATTCTACTGCTCAGCTCCCCCCATTCCTCCTCTACCCCCATCTCCCTTACCTCCCTTTTCCCAAATCTCCTCCTAAATTCCATTCTACCTTCCTCTGTCCAATTACCCCTCCCCCCATTCCGCCCTACTACTTTTTTCCCAGTCACTCCCTCCCCCCTTCCTCCCCCATTTACCCAGATCACCACCGGGTGGTGATCTGAGTCGACCCTCTCCCCTATCTCTAGCCTCTCCACCATCTCCCTAGTCTCCTCATTCCCTAACACGTAGTCTATTACCGATACCCCCCTCCCACCGGTAAACGTCCATTCCCCCTCCTCGTCTCCTTCTACGCTGCCATTCAAAATCCCCCACCCCCTTTCCTCCAGGTATTTACACAATTTCCTCCCTTCCCCGTTCACCTCCTTATCCTTTGATCTCCTGCTATTCACACTTTCTGCCTCCCCCTCACCCCCTCCCCTACCTCCCCTCCTTCCTCTCCTGTCCTAGCATTAAAGTCCCCCCCTATTACCTTTCTCACTCCCCCCTCCCTCTCCTCCGTCCATTCCCCTAGCTCGACTAGCTTCCTATCTATATCCTTATTCACATAGACCCCTACTATCCTCCACCACTCTCTCCCCATTTTCACTTCCTTCGTCAACACCCCTTCTATTTCTACCCTTCCTTCCCCTCTCGTTTCCAACCCCTTTCTCACTCCCATCAACATCCCACCCATTGCTCTCCCCTTCTTATTCTCCCTCTTGGCCCATTGTCTTTCCCATACATACCCCCTGGGTATTTTCCTCTCCACCCACTCCCACTCCCTCTCCTCCAACCACGTTTCGCTCAACACAAACACATCCCACTCCTCCAACCCCTTCCAAAAATCTCCATCCTTTCTCCTTAGCCCTGCCACATTCCAAAACGCTATTTTAAATCTCCTCCCTTTGCTCCTTCCTTCCTTCCTATTATTTCCTTCCCCCTTCCCCCCTGCCAACTTCCCCCGTTTCCCTGCTCCTCACTCCATTTTTCCCCCAACTCATCCCATATCTTTATCTTCCCGTCCACCCACATCTTCATATACCCCACTTGTACTTTCCTTCCTCTCTCCCTCTCAACTTCTGCCTCTCTTTCTATCCTCCACCTCGTCTTTCTCTCCTCCTCCGTGAGGTCATCCTCTTTTCTTTCCCTCCTACCCCTCAACTTTTTCTTCGCCTCCATCACCCTCCTTTTTTCCTCCCTCCCCACCAGATTGACCAACACCATACCACTCCCATCTCTCCCCGCTCTACCTATCCTCACCACCTCTTTTATTTCCTCCTCCTCCACCCCCATCCTTTCCCATAACTTTTTCACTTCCCCCTTCACCTCCTTCCCCTCTATATCTATCCCCCTTATCACCACATTATTTTTTCTTCCCTCTCTCTCCTTTTTATCATGCTTTATCTCCATTCTTCTCACCCTCATTTTCCAATCCTCCCCTACCTCTTTCTCCACCCCTTCTTTATCCCCTCCGCTACTTTTTTCCTTCTCCCATCCCTCTACCCTCCCCATCACTTCCACCAACCTCCTGTCCCTTTCTATCATCCTTTTCTCCATCTCTTCTCTCCTTGCCTTTTCTTCTCTCATCTCCTCCTCCCACCTTCTCCTTTCTTTTCTCCATATTTCCTCTTCCCTCCTTCTTTCCTCCCTTTCCCTCCTCATCTCCTCCTCCACCCTTCTTCTCTCCTCCCTATCCACCCTCATCTCCTCTCTCATTTCCCTCATCTCCCGCATCATTTCCCTCATTGCTCCTTCTAACCCTCCCATACCTTCCTCTTTCCCTACCCTTCCCCCTTTACTCCCTCCCACTGGTGATCTCGCCGTTTTGTCACTCATTTTGAATTCCTTCATCTGTTTATCTTCCCCTCCCTCTTCCTCCTCCCTATCCTTCCTCTTTTTACCCCATATGCTTTCCACACTTCCCACACTCCCTACACTACTTCCACTATCCTTCCTTCCTCTTTCTACTTTTTGGCCCCTTTCCCCTATTTCCCTAACTTTTCCTTCTTCCTTCCCTCCTTCCCTCTCCCCCTTTTCCTTTCCTCCACCCATTTCCCCTCTCACCCCTTGGCTTTCCTTTATTCCCTTTCACCTATTCTCTATACCCTTTTGCTCTTCTCTTCCCGCGCTCCTTTCACTTCCCTAACCGTTTAAAATTCCCTCCTTTCTGTCACCTGTCCTACTTCCTCCTATCTTCCGCAGAGCGCGCCACCCGCCTATTGCCTCTCTTCCCGCCTCACGCCGCGCTTATCGCACTGCCCTAACCTCCAAATCTTTCTCTCTCTCACAATCTCACCTCTACACCCCACACCGTTCGCCCTTTCCCTTCTCCCTCTTCCCTTCAACCCTAGCACTCCCTCTTCTCCACTCCTCACCCCACTCTCCTCACACTTTCACCACACTATCCTCTCGCTCACGTACACCGCTCCTTTCGCACATCAATCTTCCACGCGACCGGAAACGGAAGTCGAGAATGTTTAATATCTCCATCGTTTATGGATATATGAAAAAACTCTTCAGACAAAAGTTAAAAGGCGAATATCAGTAAAAAGGCGAATATAATGGGGAAATTTTTTTTTTGAAGATCACTCTTTCGAGTGTATGTATCTGTTTCTCTTTTGAGATCTGTGTATGTATTCTTAAACAGAAAAAAAATACAAATTCAACGATGTATCATAATGTATATTTATGTCAAGGTTTAAAAAGTTCAAAATTTTCAAATTCGTTGCGCGTCCTTTTCCCGTGATCCAATCGACCTGAAATTTTTTCCAGATCATTTTCCCAACAAGTGTCACATTTCTAGGGTACGGGACAAAAAAAATCTGATGGTCGAAAAATAATGTCCACCCTAGTGTGGATGCACCATTCGGCCAGCCTGTTAGGTGGGACGGAGTGTGCGGAGGCAGCATGGGCGTCCAGCCGGCTTGTGTATGTCTGCCTTAAGGCCGAGTCTCCTAACTTTCATTTATATTTGTAGTGGAGAAGCTTAAATACCTAGGCCCGTTACGCACTTGGCGACCAGTCGCCGGCAACCACGAAAACGTAAGCGACGCACAGGAGACCAAATGTTCGCGGCGACCAACGAGGTGCCATGATTCCAATGCACGCGTTCACACGACGAGCGACTTTGTTGGCGACCAGACACCTGCAAGCAACCAAATGAGTTTCGATGCGCAGAAATTTATTTTGCAAATTGAATCTCGAAAGGCAATTTGGGACTTGTCATATAATAACCCACCAGGGGCTGGTGGTTCTTCTAACCCCAGTACGGGCGGTTGCGTTCCCGGTGTACCCGAATTCGCATGGGGACTGGCATGCGATTTTATGCAGAGCCGTCCCCGGCCACCAGAGCGTCCCTGGTGGTCCCGGGTGAGTGCATGCACCCCAAAAAGAGCAGAAGATAGCCAAGGACCTAGTCTGGTGGCGAATGTATTATATTATTCGCTACCTGGCATCCTGCTCAGAGAGAAAAATTCCTACAGTGGTCGCCGTGGAGTCAAGTGTGGTCTTTCTCTGCTTTTTCCGGCCCGGCCCTGGCGGTTTCGCTGGAAATGTTTTGCTAATACCACCATGCAAGCCAAATGCTCGTATAGGCGAAAGCCTGAGGTAGAGCGCGCCCCCTTTTGGGCCAAGACGGCTATACTAGATGTCATATAATAAATACTCCAATCGTGACATTCAAAAAACAATAAGAAGAAATGGTGCATTCATTTCAGAATGTGAAAGCCAGTAAACGTTCTTTTCTTACGGCGATCTTACAATAAAGAATGCACTGAATGTTGCCTCTTCTTTATTTATTTGTTTCAATGCTCTCCATAATTAGAACAATCTACTCGACGTCCATTCTGTTTGGCGCTCTCTACGAAACGGATAGTTATCGAGTTGCTCACGGCTCACTGCTCAATCTGGTCGCTTCGTTAGGTTGCCCAAATTTTGGTCTCTCGGCGACCTGGTCGCCACCGACTGGTCGCCAAGTGCGTAACGGGCCTAAACCAGTGATGCCAGAATCGTGGAACGCGCGACCACGATTTTATTCTTGTCCGTGTGAGCTGCCTGTCGAGCAGCCGTGCACACGGACAAGAGTAAAAATATGCTTGTGTGCAGTGCGGTGGGAAGAAAGTGGGAGACGACGGTAAGCCATAGTGGGAGACGACGGTACGTCATAGTGGGGGTAAGCGTTTGGTCCCGCGTCCCACGATTCTGGCATCACTGGCCTAAACTCTGGGCGTGGCTAGGAGGCCCTCGGGCCTCAAGCGCCTTTGCTCGAAGCCGCCGGGTCCTCGAGGCGAGCAACATTGTATCGTTCACCCGTCTAATCTGCAGCGCGGAGTTGCTCGGCGACGTGTCATCGATTATACAGAAACGGAATTTCTTTATTTTTCATCGTATCAATATGAAAGTGACACCAATGGATTGTTTGCATTCTCCCGATTAAATTGATAAAAAAATATTAAAATCGGGCCAGTTTTAACGAAACGGGCTTTCAATCCTACAAATTAATTTTATGCGTAATATCGTTAATTGAGGTAGTGAGAGCAAACAACGGACTAACCCACATTCTTTTCGAAATTGAGTTAGTAGCAATAACGTATTCCAATCGGCTCTACTAATCATATAAAATAGGCAAAAAAAATATTTTTAATGTGATACTTGTGTCCATACGTAACATGAAGTATTTATTCACATAAGTAAACTTTTGAAAGCATGTGTGTTGCATAAGAAATTAGAGGTACATACTTTGTGTTTTTCAAATAGCACCGTATATTTTTCTTCGTATGTTTTTATAAAAAGGCGAATTGAAAAACAATAACAGAATGTATCATTTGAAGTGTCTGATGTGTATAGTGCTGTTCACAAAATGCTCACCAATACATAACGTTGACGTACCGCATTTAAACACAAACATAGGAATGGAAGTGTTTCCAAAACACGGTTTGTTATAATTGGCAAATTTACCAGTTCATCTAGTTGAACTTTTACCAGACAAGTGACAAAAATTATAAATATTCAAGGAAAATTTTTTCATTTCAGAAGTATGAAATATATTTAGATTTTTAATAAACACTTTGTATCAATAAAGCGAACGAACGTCTGCACCGACCCAATAATCCTAATATCGACTGAAAAGAATGTACGAATCGTCTGTTGTCATCTTTCTCTATGTACAATGGTCGAAGAAAAATATTAAAGATGTATCATGGAACTCGTGGCACTCTGCATGTAATTACACAATCGGTAAATTCCTTTTCTCCCTCTCCCTCTCCCTCTCCCTCTCCCTCTCCCTCTCCCTCTCCCTCTCCCTCTCCCTCTCCCTCTCCCTCTCCCTCTCCCTCTCCCTCTCCCTCTCCCTCTCCCTCTCCCTCTCCCTCTCCCTCTCCCTCTCCCTCTCCCTCTCCCTCTCCCTCTCCCTCTCCCTCTCCCTCTCCCTCTCCCTCTCCCTCTCCCTCTCCCTCTCCCTCTCCCTCTCCCTCTCCCTCTCCCTCTCCCTCTCCCTCTCCCTCTCCCTCTCCCTCTCCCTCTCCCTCTCCCTCTCCCTCTCCCTCTCCCTCTCCCTCTCCCTCTCCCTCTCCCTCTCCCTCTCCCTCTCCCTCTCCCTCTCCCTCTCCCTCTCCCTCTCCCTCTCCCTCTCCCTCTCCCTCTCCCTCTCCCTCTCCCTCTCCCTCTCCCTCTCCCTCTCCCTCTCCCTCTCCCTCTCCCTCTCCCTCTCCCTCTCCCTCTCCCTCTCCCTCTCCCTCTCCCTCTCCCTCTCCCTCTCCCTCTCCCTCTCCCTCTCCCTCTCCCTCTCCCTCTCCCTCTCCCTCTCCCTCTCCCTCTCCCTCTCCCTCTCCCTCTCCCTCTCCCTCTCCCTCTCCCTCTCCCTCTCCCTCTCCCTCTCCCTCTCCCTCTCCCTCTCTCTCTCTTTGCCTATTTGCCTACATACCCCATACGCGCAAATAACGTAACCAATCTCATTCGATGAAATTGGAACTGTCTTAATTCGTGAAATTCGTGTTATACGTCGTAAAGTATTTTTTTAGTTACAATTAAGGTCGGGGATAAATATATTGGCCGGTGAATTCGTCTTTGCGAACAGCGATCGAGGAGAAATCAGCCGCCACCAATCTGACGATCGCGGATATGTCAGTTGGGGTTGCGTGGCTCTCGCAGGGTATGGTGGGGTAACGGGAACGGTGCTCAACTCCGTCTCAACCTAGCCGTTGGGCTGTTATATAGGGTGTCCCAAAAATGTCGGAGTTCCTTGGAAGGGGTAATTCAGGGGGTGATTTGAAACAACTTTTTCCTTAGCGAAAATATTGTCCGAAGCTTCGTTAAGGAGATATTAATTAAAAAACCCCGACCAATCACAGCGCGTGCCTTCCGCTCGAGCTCTCGCGGTAGCGTTAGCTACGCGGTAGGCGACTGCGCTTGCACTACGAACGTACGAACAAGCAAGTTGCTGGCCGCTTTCGGGGCCATCAATTTTTATAACGTAGGAACAACACGTTCCGTGAAATATAAATTAAATGATCAGTGTTAGTATCAATGCAGTGAAGTGAATATTCGGTACATCAACCCGGACGCACTTGACGTTGCGACCCTTACCTTCGGATGGTGTCCTGCGAATATCTGCGATCAGCTGAGCACTGGGCGCTACCCTACCATAAATCAGGATCGGTACAGTGACACAGTGACACAGGTTTCCAAAAAGGAAGGAAAGGAATGTCCGAATGGGTGAGTTTCATTTAATTTATTGGTGATTATTAGGTGTAGAAATAAATTCTTTTCGATTTTAGGGTACAATAACAGTTCGATTTAATGAATATAAAAACAACTACATCATCGAAATAATTTTCCTTATTGTTAATTACTTTTTGCCATTTTTCTGGCAGCTTATGAATACCACCGCGATAGAAATTCAGTAGCTTTGTACTGGTTATGTAAATCCAGTCGGAAAGAATTTATTCATACACCTAATATTATTTTTTAAATTTAGTTGTGATGGCCGTTATTAAACTACGGATTTTTACCTCAATAACGAATTACTATCACATGTCGTACATTTTCTGTTACATTACCTTTTCGTTTATGCCTTATTTAAAAACGAAATTTACGTACTTTTTGTCACTTCAAATGATTCTTATTTAAGATTCTGCTTTAAAAAAAAAGTGTAACGCGGTTTCCTTCGATGCATGCTAACTTGCTTGTTCGTACGTTCGTAGTACAAGCGCAGTCGCCTACCGCGTAGCTAACGCTACCGCGAGAGCTCGAGCGGAAGGCGCGCGCTGTGATTGGTCGGGGTTTTTTAGTTAATATCTCCTTAACGAAGCTTCGGACAATATTTTCGCTAAGGAAAAAGTTGTTTCAAATCACCCCTTGAATTACCCCTTCCAAGAAACTCCGACATTTTTGGGACACCCTGTATATCCTTATTGTAATAGTTGTGTGCGTTACGAAGCTATGCGTAGACCAATAGGAGATGAAGCTATCGAGAAAGAATCAATGTTCTGACCAATAAAGCTCCTGAATTTTTTCGTTGCTAACGCACACCTATTCTGATGTGTGCTTCTACGCTGACAGTTCGGTTTGACCTACACGCCAGAATCTTGGCACTATCCCCATCACTTCCGGTTCACTCTTGTTCTGCGAAGGCGAGAGCGAAATGGAACGAGAGAGAGTCAGAAAATGTCGAGAAAAGGAGCACCGAGGCAGGCAAACTGTGTGGTGGGAGAATACCCCTCATGAAACTCACCAGCCAATATATCTGGCCCCGACGTTAGTAATTCAGTTTCTAACATGCAATTCAATTATGCGTCAGTAAAATCATGCACAACTCATTAATTGTAACTAAGTAGTTGCTATCAATGCGAAACTCTGGTTAAGAACTTCGTAATACGGAACTAATATTCTAGGCCGTAGAATCGACGGTATTGTCAATATTGCAGTTGAAAGTGTAGACACGCGTAGCTGATCGTATTAAGGGAGTAGACACGGGTAATGCAGCGTGCTGTATTCCGACACAATCTGACCCGAAACATGGGTTTGGGAAATTACGTTGTTTGTCCTTACATGAGCAGATTTTGGGCTGGCTGAGATCTTATTCGAAAGAGGAAGGTTCAATGCAGCCCGCTCTGGTCATGGCTCAACGAGATTGTGTTGATACCTGATAATATGAGTGTCCAAAGTAGAGAAAAACCGACAAAATACCCTCGCAGATTCCAAGTATTTGTAGGTCACTAAAAGAGTTTTATGACTGAAACGATGGCCAGAGCGGGCTGCCTTGAAGCTTCCTCTTTCGAATGACACCTCACCCAGCCCAAAATTTGGTCATATAAGGACAAACACCGTAATTTCGTGATTGCATTCCCACATACAAGTTCCGTCATATTGGTGATAATGCAGAGCAAGTCACTTTCCTTCTCTTTTCGCCTGCAATCATCACAGTTTGGTTGGTTTAGAGGGGAGACGTTCAGCGTAGCAGCAAGGCGGAGGGGCCCCCTGCGGCTCGTGAATCGCCAGTTAGTCAACCCTGTACTAGATAGATAGTTTGATATATTTATTTAATTCCTTGATTTGATGCTTTGTCTCGCTCCGCTTTTCGGGCGCCGTGACACTCCGTCCTCTGCGTGCGCGATGGGTGTGCGCGATGGTCGCAAGCACTCACGGGAGCGCGAGAACCGCATCGCAAAAATCTTGACGCAGGCCCGGCTCAAGTCTTTTTTGCGCCCTAGGCGAACTTTTTAAATTACGCCCATTATTATAATACATTTATTTGAGATTATTTATGACTTTACTCTGCAAAAATAGGCAACTGCTAGAGCGTAAGGTTGACAAGAGGTCCAAAATGGTCTTTTCATTGTTGGTATTGTTGAAAATAATTTTTTAAATGAAATACTACACAATGTACTACAACGCTTTTAAACTACGAGTAAAAAGTAAGAGTAAGGACATCAATGAACTCTCAATGTATTATAATAAAGGACGCAATTTTACAAGTTCGGCCAGGGTGCAAAAAAGACTTGAGCCTGGTCTGCGACAAGATTTTGCGAAGCGGTTCCCGTGCTCACCGTAAGGGCGGGTGCACACGAGCGAGTTTTTGTCGGGCAACTGTTTCCTCTCTTCTACAATGTCTGTACAATCTTATGTAGGTGCGCACACCAAGCGACACAACAGCGACGCGATTTTTCAATTGCTCTGGCAGCCGACAGAAGGGCGACGCAACTGTCTCCGTTCCCATAGCGACAAAGACAAAACAGTTGCCCGACAAAAAGTCGCTTGTGTGCACCCGCCCTAAGCGCACGCAAAGCATTCCATCTCGCTCCCCTCTTCGGCCAGAAAGAAACGAAAAACTCACACTTGGAATTAGGGCTCCGTTCACGATACGGGCTCAACGCCGGTCCCGTCCAGCGAGCGGCTGACGAGGATTTACTAGAAATAGAATTTGATTATCTTTCATCGTATCAATATGAAAGGAACACGAATGGATTCCTGGTATTCTCCCGATTAAAGTGACAGAAAATAATTTAAATCGGACTATTTTTAACGAAACGGGTTTTCAATTCTGCAAAAAATTTTTCACGTAATTTCCTTAATTATGGTCCGAATAATATAATTTTTGGAGCCAATTTGATCGAGAAAACATGAGGAATGGATGGACGTCTATATTCTGAAATTGGTTGATAGGTATTTGTGGGGGTAACCTTTGTAACTAAAAATCAAGTTGATGTCTAATCGGGCTCAAGAGATTATAAAGAATACGTGAAAACACATTTCACCCCCTTAGGGGTTGGTTAGGGCAAAACCCTGAAATTGAGTTTTACGCATTTGTGTGGGCAACCGTTGTAAGTGAAAACCAAGGTGATATCTAATCAGGCCTAAGAAATATTAAGGAATTCCAGAAAATAAATTTTACCCCATTCACCCCCTTGGGGATGAAATTTCCGAGAATCCTTACTTAGTGGGTACCTACATCATAAAAACAATGTACCTTCCAAATTGCACTTATCCTTGTCGAATATTACTGAAATCTATTATGTTAACAAATTGTTTAATAACAATTAATTGTTTATAGTAATTTTACAACAAAATATGGTCAAATTGATTGTATGAAATGGATTTCACTGTCACTTTGTTAAAAAATTATTTAAACAAATTATTAATAAACAATTCTACTAACATTTATTTTTATCGTCAGTAATCCTTATATTCTCCTCCGATAGATATTCAATGGTTAGATTAATCACGTATTTGCAGTATTTACCGCGGAAATGATAAAATGATTAAATAATGGTGGTTTTTATATTGTTATATACCATTTTTTAACAACTATTCTTTACTATAGCTTTCTATACAGTATAATGCAACATTCTAGACTCGTAAAATATAAAGTTATAGCTTTAGGATTTCAATAAACAACGCGTTTCGTTCGTATGATCCCTATTTTACTAGTTTTTGTCGAGTTTGGGCGACCATATTGGATCCGCCATCTTCTTTTTCAAAAAACCTGCAACGAATTCGTAATCAGCGATACCTAATACCCCTGTATACCAAGTTTCGTTGATTTTCATTTCGATTTGGCGTGGGAATCGATTTTTGTCGTCGACTGTGTCATTTTCGACCACTGTGCGTCGCTTTTATTGCTCTCGGCTGTCAACGGGTGATCTATTTGGGCCCGAAGGTCCTCACTCGCAGCGAGAAAGCAAAACGGTGGGTAGGTCTTTCCCGAACTTCACACTATCGTTTATTAGCATTCATACGGGGTGATTCGCTAGCTAGAATCTTCAAACGCGATGCTCGCCAACAATCTTGTGTCTCGCTGACAATGAGTTTCGTGGTCTTTGACGCTCAAAACCAGCGGGGCTATACAATGTTGCACACTAAGCAGTGGCAAATCTGAAATTCTACAATTTCTAATCTGATCTTTGCGAAAGTGAGGTCAATCCATTCTTTAGGTCTTCTCGATCAAACTGGCCCCAAGAATGATATAATTCGGATCATAATTAAGGAAATTAATGAACAATAAATGTAGAGTGGCTACTTCATTCTTTTGCTCTACATTTGTGAACTTTGTATCAACCTTCCGAAGCATTATTATTACGCCCTAGCAGTATCTTTAGGAAATCGGGTATAACATATAGATTATATTTTCTGTCACTTCGAGGAGGGAACCACATAATAATCACGCGCCTCCAGCCTGCGCATTTTCACTAGCCCAATTCAACATCCCATACAATTTTATATATAATGTTTGCGAAAAGTTTATTTATGCGCTTCGGATGAATTTTCGTCGATGGAAAATTTTATTTAGGGACCTTCGGATGAATTCCCGTCGATTGGAAATATTATTTATGGCGTTTCAAATAATGAATATATCTCTGGGTGGTTTTTATTTATGACACATACAGATAAAGTCTTTTTTATTTAAAAAGTTATTTATATAATTTTTTATTTAAATAATGCCCATCTCTGCTTCAAAGTACAAATTCACAATTCTACTTAATTCACATGATATAAACCTTGATTATTATATACTTTTGTTTTGGGTGCATTCAATAGAAAAAATAAAAACATATTTATCCGAATTCAATAGATAATTTATACAAACGTAAGTACAAAAAGTTTATATTCCTCTAATATCTCTTCGATTTTATTATAAGCTGTAATTTATTATGTACTAGCCTAAAGCAATCGGAGTTGTCTGGGTAAAACTGTGATTGTCACAAAGTGTCAAGGGGGTTAAATAAGGGGGAAGGGGTGGAATGTCTAGATTTCATAGTAGTCCATATTTTCTACAGGGTTCTAAAATGTAGTTATGCAAAATTTGGTTAAGTTCGATTAAAAAAATCGGGATAAAAAGTATCTTATATGTCAGCGCTGACCAGCGCAGGGCCCCCTCACGCGCCTGCTTCCCCTTCCAATCTTTCTCTCGCACAGCGTGCCTTCCGTCGTCACGGAGACCGCGGGACGCTAAGAAGGCTGCCAGACGGGCTAGCCGGGCTAGCGTCTTCGCGGTTAGGGGGGGGCTCGAGCGCTACACACGACGTATTTATGTGTTAGTGCCGCGTCCGGCGAGCCGTCTGTCACTTGGATATGGGTCATTTCAGGTTAATTCGTTGAGTTTCGTACCTATACTCGAAGTCATGTAAGAAGGATTGTGGCGACCGACGAGTTTAGACCGGTTCTGCGCATGTTGGTGCTCATTGGCTATGTCACCACCAATGGTCTTTCGGCTGCGCATGCGTGCTGCGCCGAAAGCATTGGTGTGGCGCCACTTTTGTATATACCGCGTGTTTCGACTTTTTGTCGGATTTGATTGTCTCTTTTTTACTGCAAATTTAATAGAATACACGTTTTATTTGGTTACCCGGTATATGAAAGAGAATCGGAACGGTGCATGGAGAGAGGGAAGCCTGGGTGGTAAAGTGGGGGAACAGAGACCTCGCGACAGTTGAAGAGCTCATTCTACATGCGCGAAAAAGATCCTTCTTACATGACTTCGAGTATATGTGTCAGGCTTGTTTATGATATTTCTAGTTTCAGAATTGTTTGAAAAGTACAGGTCACCAAGACTGACAACTTATACCGGGAAGTAGTAGCATTGGCTGGCTGCGACGCCGCGTGTCACTAATAACATGTCGTATCGGGCGTCCGAGCTCGCTCGGCGACTGACACGCTGGTCTGTCATGGTCGCTTCTTTAGCGTCGCGCGATATCCCTGACAACGCGGACGAGAGTGGGAGAACCCCAATCTCCCGCGGGAGCGACCTTGAACAGCGCTGTTATATGTTATTCCTAGTCCTAGACTGCGTGTTTTCGAAGTTTCAGAAAGATCCGTTGCGTGGTTGCTACCTAATTGAGTAAGAATCTTCCAAATATCTAAACATCCAAACATTCTCGCATTTATTATATTAGTAGGATGGTAGGATTATTATATTAGTACGATAGATTCAACTAATTTTTTGTGAAATTCGGGGTTATCTTATTTCATTCTTCTAGGAGCATTTCTTTGAACATTACTTTAGTAGATGCCACTACCTAAACAAATATTAATCAAGGCATAGACTAATCTAAATTACAATGAGTAATTCTGAATGTAACATTACTTAAATAAATTAAATATGTTACACGTAGGTATGGGATGGGCGGATACTTTCGTGAATAACTGTAATCCCTTATTCTTTAGTTTTCAATCTACTCTAACATTCTATCACGTGCTCGGTTTATAATTATATTTTGAGTGTTCCATTTACTTTTTGTTCTAAAATTCCAGACATAATAGTCAGTAAAGTATATATTCAACACGTACTACTTAATGAGTTTGTAAGAGGCACTGGGTCATGGAAACAGTAAAATACATTTGCAAAGTACTTATATGGAGAAGTTACTGTTGAAGTTCGGATGCATCAAATGTGGTTTGATCAACTTCCTATGAACAGAATTTTATACAATATTTCCCCCTTGTTTTGTCACGTAGAGTCATTCCTCTTTCGGTCGTACCATCTATTACGAATCACCCTGTACATAGAATGCACAATATACTCACTTTCTAAATTCAAGTTACTGCTTTTGCTATTATATGAAGTTTCACATGCCACACTGAAAGCGCGAACATTTAAATAGTAGCGTGCCGGGAGTTTAAAGCTTTCCAATGAATGTAACGATTTTTTTATTCCAAGAGCCCTTTCCACCCTGCTTTTTTTACGAGGCTTTTACTACATTTCTCAACAACAGAAACCTTTAAACCGATATTTCTTTACCAGGACCACGCGATTGTGATTGACAATGGAAGTTTTTTCTTTTCCAGTGACTACATATTAGTTACTTTCATTCATTTTGTCACGACGAATCGTGCTCCACGCAGTACCATGTTTTCCAGCACACTAGTCGTGCACAAAAACATAAAAATAATCTTTCACTCTTGTACAATTAGCGAATTCATGTCTGTGTTCGATGAAAAGTGACAGTAGGTAGTGAAGTATCGAAGTCTCCTCGAATCGCACTGCAGTGAAAGTGCACGGTGGAAAAAAGGTCCGTGCCACTACCAAATAAAATTAATTTTTCAGCTAACATTTGTCATTTACCACCTACTTCAAGTGCCGTTTAAAATAATTATAATTTCCTACCGCATTTTCTCTGAAAACTATTATTTTTCCTTCAACTTGCTTTCTCCCAAAATCATAAAACAGTGGCAGATCACCCTCAATTTCAAAAAACCACCACCACGTTATTTTACTCCAGTCAAATTTGGAATCAATTATTCGCACATTTGCAGAACGGTCGTTTTGAGTAGGTTCGTTTAAGGGGTAACACTACTCTAGGATTTTAAAAAAATCGATTTTTTTGTTGCTTAAACAATACTTTAGGGTCATAAAAACAATATGCCATTTGATTTATAGTGGAAAACAAATGTTAAAAGGTTAAATTACCGATTTTGCCGCGGCGCCTCAGAGCGCGCGCTGAGCAGTCACGCGGCGCGCTGTGATTTCACGTTTTTGTACTACTTGTACCTTTCGAAATAATCAAGCTACTAGATCAGACCACATGCATAAACCACCTCTATCTCAAGAAGTGTACGAAGCGATTTCTCCCATTTATGACGATTTAAGCCGTGACGAACTGCTTTCTCGATGCATCGGCGGCTTTACGCAAAATAGCAACGAGAGCTTTAACGCCACTTACTACGTACTTCCAAAGCCAATTGTATATGGATTATAAATTTTTTTGGTTTTTTGTTCCAGGACTCATACATGCCGAGAAATCCGTCCTCCCGTGGCGGTGTTTTAAAAAAAATTGTTTTCGATGACGGGCTCTGTCGTCACCATTTTGTATAAAAATGACAGTAAAATAATTGTTTTTCGTACTTCAATATGTATTAAATAAACCCCCCCGAAAAGGAATTCTATTCCGTTTGTCATAATCCCAAAGTAAATTGTCAAATTTAGGTCTTTTTTCTGCCTCTAAAGTGGTGTTACCCCTTAAGGGGAGGTTCTGGTCTAAATGTCGATTTTGTTTTATTTAATTTTTCGAATGTTCAACCTTTTAGGAAAACGTGTTTAAAAGTATTTATTGAAATTCGCAAAATTCCCGAAGTTATAGGCATTTGAGTAGCGGCAAATGCATGGGTGACAACCGTCCACTCGGCGCTCACGTAAAACTTTAAGGGGAGGTTCTGGTCTAAGTGTCGATTTTTTTTTATTTAATTTTTCGAATGTTCAACCTTTTAGGAAAACGTGTTTAAAAGAATTTATTGAAATTCGCAAAATTCCCGAAGTTATAGGCATTTGAGTAGCGGCAAATGCATGAGTGACAACCGGCCACTCGGCGCTCACGTAAAACTTTAAACGCGTTTTTCTCGAAACAGTGTTCTCAAAACGGTGGGAGCTGTATCTTCAAAAGTTATTATCCGATTCGACTGAAACTTTTTTTATTTTGAAGATTATTCTTTTTTCTAGGGGGGGAACTAAAAAAAATTACAAAAAGTTGAAAATTTATAATTTTCAAAGGCGATGAAAGGACGAAAAATACAGGGAAAAGTGATTTCAAACGTGAAGTGTCGTTATTTTCTAAAAAAAAATGTAATTTTTGTAATTTTTTTTTAGTTCTCCCCCCCTCCCTAGAAAAAAGAATAATCTTCAAAATAAAAAAGGTTTCAGTCGAATCGGATAATAACTTTTAGAGATACAGGTCCCACCGATTTGGATCAATTTTTTGACGCTTTAACTTTAACGACTCCCCAGGGCTGTCTGCACTGATTAATTATAAAACAAAAAATATATTTCTATAATTTAAGACATCCTTAATACAATGCAACAAGTCCCATTAAATTATACGCACTAGTTTTCCTTTAATTAATTCCTAAATATCACCTATTTTTTGGGGCTCTAGACCAGAACCTCCCCTTAAGGCAGGCCTGCCGCATCGGGTGCAAATACCTCCTGAATTTCTGGGACCCGGGCAACAGCCAAGCGCGGGACTGTTCCATTGCTACCCGTTGCGAGATTTGTGAGAGAACTGCATGAATGTGCGAGCCTGTTAGGACGGCCGCACACGCATGAAGTTCTCCCGCAGCCCATGCTGTGGTTAGCAACGTTACAGTCCCGCACTCAGCTGTTGCCCGGGTCCCAGAAACACAGGAGGTATTTGCACCCGATGGGGCAGGCCTGCCTTAAGGGGTTATACCTAGTCAGGAGGCCGAAAAGAAGCGATTGTTTGCGAATTTTTTTTTTAAAAAGTGGAAGCATATATTTTCACAGAACTTTTTGCACTTTAAAGACTAACATTTAAAGAACATTTGGTAATTTTTTTGTAGAAAAATATTTAACGTTTATAATAAAAATACAACGACATGCAAGAAGCCTTTTTAAAAACGGTGAGCACGATATCTCAAATACTACTGTACCAATGTTTCTCATACTTTGTGGGATTATTTTTTATATAAAAATCTATCGACTATCGTTCGAATTTTTTTTTTAATGTATATTTTCGATTTCATCAACGAAAAATGGTCGTTTTTCGCGCACGAAATCAGGTCCTTCAAACTTAAAATAGCCGCCATTTTATTTTAAATTAATCGATACTTCGAAATTAGTCGAAAGATACATTAATATACTAACGAAATCTTTTTTGTTACTATTTTAGATAATCTGATTCCGAATTGCAGTGCCCACCGAAAAGAAACGACTTTTTATAAAAGGTACAGTTACCTTCAGTAAACATCTGTGCAGGGTGGTCTGGTGTGTTTGAACGCTAACAAGCACTGTATGTTGAAATAATAATGAATTTATACGTCACGCTGGTGCTACGTAGCTACAGTACACCATTAGCGCCACCAACGGAGAAGCCTTGAAGCTTAATTCTGTCAGTTTTCGATTCATAAATTCATTATTATTTCAATGTACAGCGCTTATTAGCGTTCAAACACACCAGACCACCCTGCACAGATGTTTACTGAAGGTAACTGTACCCGCAAAAACTTCTTTCTGGCCGATTCCAGGACGAAAGTTGTAATTTACGGATTGTTTACTACACGCGTATACGTACACGCTTAACTTATCTTGTGTGACCGTCCGCACACATGCAAGGCCCGGTGAGACGGACAATAAAAAAATGAGACGGCCCCCTTGAAGGCGGGATCTCCTACCTGCGACCGGTCGCAGCGACCAGCAGCGACCCCACTAGTGCAAGGGAGAAGTATGTATCTGTTTCTCTCTTGCACTAAGGTCGGTATCATATATATTGACCGGTGAGTTTCGTGAGGGGTATTCTCCCACCACACCGTTTGTTTGCCTCGGTGCTCCTTTTCTCAACGTTTTCTGACTCACTCTCGTTCCATCTCGCTCCCGCCTTCGCAGAACAAGAGTGAGCCAGAAGTGGTGGGGATAGTGCCAAGATTCTGGCGTGTAGGCAAAACCGAGCTGTCAGCGTAGAAATACACACATCAGAATAGGTGTGCGTTAGCAACAAAAAAATTCAGGAACTTTATCGGTTAGAACATTAATTCGTTCTCGATAGCTTCATCTTGTATTGGTTTACGCATAGCTTCGCAACGCACACAACTATTACGTTAAGGATAAATAACAGCTAACCGGCTAGGTTCAGGCGGAGCCGAGCAGCGTTCTCTTTACCCCACCATACCCTGCGACGGCCATGCAACTCCAACTGACAAATCAGCGATCGTCAGATAGTGGTGGCTGATTTCTCCTCAATCGCTGTTCGCGAAACCGAATTCATCGGCCAATATATTTGATACCGACAGTGGGGTCGCTGCCGGTCGCTGCGATCGGTCGCAAGTAGGAGATCCCGCCTGATAGGAGACGTGAAACTGATACGTTCATCAAGTTATAGTAACTGACGTGGATGATGAAAGTTTTATTCGACGGATTGGCTTCTAAGCCGCTCACATAATGGTCCCGTAAAATTTCACTCGGCCTGAATCATTAATGTAACGAGTTTCACAGTGGATCGAATAAAAATGGGATGGAATATCGCAGCGGTGGACGGGGGCGCGGAGGGATGGCACGAGTTTAAAATGGAGTAAGGCGTATCGTGCATTATATCACGCGATTATCAACAGGTACCTTACGTTTAAGCATTCATTGACAATCATCCAGCGGTGGGCAAACGGAGCACCTCTTGCCAGCTCCACTTTCATATCACCCATTCCACCGTTTCCCAAGATTTTCTTTCTCCCGAAAGTAGCGATGAATTGAAGCAAAGGTGAAACGATGCTGGTGCCTTCCTTGATGGAATATCAGCTATCGGTGTTCAGTAATTTGTGTTTAACGGCGAATACTCGCTTCGGGGAAGAAAATATGTAATCTGCGAGTGAACTCTGTTACGTGAAATGAAGCGAAGTAGACTGTATGGAAAATAACTGCTGCTTTACATTTCGCCGAATTTTTGGAAACTGTTAATATAGTGCGCGGATAAAGACATTAATGCATTAATAGTCAAGTAGGATAAACTAAAATTGGTTTAGTCTTCATTTGTGATGAAAATTTCAATGGAGATTAAGGAGGGGCCGCATCCTGAAGCTACTAACAAATGACAAAGTTAGGGATTGTTTTGTTCGTATAAATAGTGGAAGATAATATATTCCAGTTCATATATCTGTTTTGTCTTTCCTTCTATGATGATCTAGTCATTTCCGGGAGTGTGGGGCAGTTTTTCTCCGGGAAACTATTTTGTACAATTTTTCATAAAAAAAATTTTTCTAGCAAAATAAAGGTTGATTTTAAAACTATATAAAAAAATCTAATCCTATATTTTTATTTATACGTACAAAAAATCTCCAACTTTGTCTTTTGTCAATGGCTTCAGGGTGGCCTCCTCCCCCTAAGACCATTTTGAATTTTGAGCTTGAGATTTCTCGTGTCTAAAAGAACTTAGAAAATTAAAAGCATGTAAATGGTTTAGAAACATTTATAGTGTAATTACTTGTATACTTTTTTTCAATTGGCTCAAATTCTTTTTTGATATGTACAAGTTTTGTAAACACAAGTATCAAGAAATCACCGACTGAAATGATTTGCAGAATTAGTTAACTTCAGTTAAAATTTTTTGCCCTCCCATTTTGACCTGTACTCTCGGAGCCAGATCAAATCCATCACTATATGAAAATCCACACTCCACCTATTACGTCATCCTCTTTCTCCATATCGGAAAAGTTCTAATTAATGGTTCCGCACTTCAGCTTGCTAATTTTTGTCCGACTCGATGAGCGTGTAATATTCGCGGAAATGTCATAAAGAATTTGCGTGAAATGAATTACTGATAATGTTCAGTCAACGTGAAAGTTTCACGTGATTCCGACAATTCTTCTTGCACAACTTTTTAAAATATCGGTACATAGTTTCTCCAGAGTATTTTAAATGATATTAAAACTTTTATGTAGTTAATATTATTTATATGTAGATAGGCTAGCACAATACAACTAAAAAAATTACAATTTTATCAATATGTAGTTTTTGTTCATTCGTGTTTCAATAACGTACAAGTTATAAATTGGAATAAATATATTTATGCATTGCTCCATTATTTTCCTTAAATCACTTTTAAAACGCAGATTTGGTACAATAAATTAATACGTTTCATAACATTTGTAAAATGATAAATGATAATGACATCCTTTAAATTAATACCATGTAATAATTTACATAGTGTATAAATTAATATACACTCTTCTGAGAAATAATTACTGTTCCCTTCTTTAGAGACTTATTTATTAGTTTAAATCTGTCTCTATTATTACAGAAGACAAGTTTTTTTCGAATTTTATGAAAATCTAACGAAAATTTAAATTTATTTTATATTATTAATGTCCTACATTATTAATAATTCGAAAAATTCTATGATTCGATATACAGTAATTCCCCGTTATGAGCCCGACGAACGGGGCTGGCGGCGGGCTCAATAGTGGCTTGCGCACATGATTCTCTCTTTCGTACCTGACAGTAACTTCGTGTCTGACTCTTTCGTTTCCTCTCGTTGTCCGGTTCTCTCACTCTCGTCCTTAGGCTTCCAAGAAATGGTGGGGATAGTCGTCGGGCTGTCAACGGGGGGAAAAAATGGGCTCATAACGGGGAATTACTGTATATCTACATCTACTATCAAACAGCAAATTATTTCTTCGACTTTAGTTCGTTTTGTTTTATTTATTTCAACATAAACGCATAAATTCATGAAAGAATACAAAGATTTAGTTGTGTCAAAGACTTTAAATGTAAGTGAAGCAGGCTTTTTTATTTCACAGTAGGATAGATGTCCCAATTACTGCCAGTGTCCCTATTAATATTACATGAGCCGTATATTTTGAAAGTGGCGTATGTCCATTTTCCAAAAAATCAAGTTAGCTATCTTAATAGTTACATTTTTACATGATCTTTTCATTCTGAAACAAATCGTTACTCATATATTTAAAATCATTAAAATTTTGTAAAACGAAAATATGCTGGTTAATGAAGTGATGAAAAAGTTTATTTTGAAAGTGGCGTAAGTCCCATTGTGAGAGTTTCAAACGGATATGGAAAATATTGTGCAATAAAATTTTTTGAGATCACAGCTTTATGTTTAACTATCAAGGTAGCAGTTTAATTATTAATATGTAATGAAGTTATAAACAATTTAATCTCAAATTTCACTTTCGATCCGCTGACGGATTCATACGGGTCTTCGGGTATGCCCTGATAATTTTCAGCAATTTGTAATAATAAGTTTTTAATAAATTAATTGCATATTACAAAGTAAATGTCTGCGGGACATAATGCAGTCGCAACTAAAACTACAGCAAACAGATAAAATGCACGAAAAATGTATTGAAATACGCGACTTGGACGAAAAAAAAATGAGACCAATCACACACCTAAAATATAAGGACTTAATGGATTTATTATAGGTATTATATACCAACTGCACGCAATAATTATTTTAAATCACTCCCGCATACAGAAACTCGAGAAGACTGAATAATAATTAATAAAATATTTTTAATTTTAATGTAAAAATTACTTAACAAAGAATAAAAGTTGAATATTTTTTTGATTTTATAACATAAAAGTGTATACATTTATTTTTATTGTATGGAGTTGTGCTTTCTTAAGAATTGAAAACGTCATTTCATTGATTTTGAAAGTGGCGTAAGTCCATTCATTGCCATCAAACACTTATTATTTCTTAAATAATCTTAATTATGCTAATTGGGATGATAAATTTGACACCCTTGGAAACCTAAAAACATTATACTACTTTGTTATCTGTTATTCATATTTTTTAATTTAATTCAAAGTAAACCCTTCAATATCTCGATTCGAACATAAACGACGGACTTACGCCACTTTCAAAATAAACGTCCCACATTATCTAGAGACGCGGTAGCGTCTCGACGCCAAGTACATGAAAAACACCCGGTATATGTCGATGTCGCTACCGTGTACCTTTACTCGTCGCGGAGACACTCTAACCTAATTCTGACATTTATACATTAATATCTCATCACGCCTGCAATATTTTGTAAATTTAAAGGCATTTTTCTTATATAAACCGCATATCGGCTTTCGAACAAGACTTTCAATAAAATCGGTCCACGCATGACAGAGATATCGTAATATCGTCTAATGGATCTGTCGAAAATGGTACGATTTTTCTTCTTATTCTTCTGAGTCTCCTAGAAATTTTTCATCATCATCAAACAAACATTACGTATATATATCGTCAATATATATATATACGCGTTACGCGCACACCTTCAGCCAACACATGTATCGTTCTTCGTTCGTCGTCCGCCATTGTACGTACATATATATATACTATTTTGAATTTTATAACCTAAGTGGTAAGTGTCAAATAAAGTAAGTTGTCCCAATTTGAAATGTCAGGAGTTTTTACACTACATAGGAGACTAAATTATTGTCTGAATTAATAAGGTCAGTCGCCAAAATTTTTTTAATAGATTTTTTATGTAGAGTCGCAGACTTGGAAGTTATCCGGAGAAGGTTCGACAGAGAAGCATCTCCTTTCGCATAATAATATATATTGCAACAAATTGCATTGCATTTAAATTGCCTGATATTTGTATTTGTATATACCAGCAAAATAGAGTTTTTAGGTAAAGCTTATTATATTATTATTATAGAAATGAAGGGGACGCACAGGACTTCGATAAAAATGAAGGGGACGCACAGGCGTGGAAGAAGTTCGGAGAAGATTAAATTAAATAAATAGAAAGACAAAGCATCTTGCTTCGCACATGCTTCTGGAAAGTCAAATAAGGTAAATCGACAAAATTATAAACATACTAAACTAATTTTATTCCAAAACCAATAAATTGTGTGTTGAAAATATTGGACCTCTTCGTTCATCCTCGTTGAATTATTACCATAGCATTTAAATTTCCAGCAACAAGACTTTCTGCCATACGCTCTCATTTCCTTTGGACACATTTTATAATCTACACTTACTTTAACAAAATGCCACTCTATTTCTATATAGTTGCTACGCTATTCATTATTAATTTTACTAGTTTTCCATTAACAATATATCAATTCACCAATAAATATTATTTTTTATACTATACTAAACCAATACCAATAAAAATATTGAATCTCTTCATTCATTTTCGCTAAATTACCATTAACATTTCTTAAATTTCTGCCACAAGACTTTCTATCGCAGATCTTCCCAAGTAGGGGAAATCTGCTTCTGAAACACATGTTTCGGTTCTCCTTCCAACGCTGTGCCTGCGGATAAGGTGGGACGATTCCTACTGTGCTCTCTCTCTGCTTCCTAGCGGCGTGACTGTCTCCTCTGAGAGAGGGAGTGTTGGAGGGAGAACCGAAACATGTGTTTCAGAAGCAGATTTCCCCTACTTGGGAAGGCCTGGATTCTATTGTATGCTCTCATCTCCATTGTACACATTATGTAGTCTCTATCTACACTTACTATAGCAAAAGGCCACTATTTCTATATAATTTCTATAAAAGTAAGTTCTACGTTAAGTTGTATACACCCATAAAAAATTTCAAAAAAGTAAAAAAATACGCCAAGTACATGAAAAATCAAATAAATCACAAAAAATAGAAGACAATAATAATCACAAAAAAAAATAGAAAAAGTATACAATACAAAAAAAGATGTGAAATCAAAATGAGCTGCCAGTACATAAAGGTGCTTTCCAACTGCGCTTAAGATGACACAACTACATACACACAGCTCAAATGCTGTGTTCATACATTCCATTACAATGTATTACATAATATTAAGCAGATATATTTTTATACAAATAAATATTTTAATACGAATAAATATTTTATTCAAAATACTTAGCGCTGCGCCCCAAATTGGTGTTGCTAAACTCAATAAATATGTATAAATTGCATTAATCCTTTTCTTTCTTTCTTGTACGTGCGTGCGTGCGTGCGTGTGTGTGCGCGCGTGTGCATATGCTACGTATGATATTAGAATTAAATATATGTATAATAAATCTGACTGCCTTTCTAATATGTGTATGTATATGTATTTTATATTGTAATGGAGTTGTTGTAAATTATTAATAAATACTAAGGCTATTAATATTTTTTCGGTTGCGCAGCGCCAAGTATTTTGAATAAAATATTTATTCGTATTAAAATATTTATTTGTATAAAAATATATCTGCTTAATATTATGTAATACATTGTAATGGAATGTATGAACACAGCATTTGAGCTGTGTGTATGTAGTTGTGTCATCTTAACCGCAGTTGGAAAGCACCTTTATGTACTGGCAGCTCATTTTGATTTCACATCTTTTTTTGTATTGTATACTTTTTCTATTTTTTTTTGTGATTATTATTGTCTTCTATTTTTTGTGATTTATTTGATTTTTCATGTACTTGGCGTATTTTTTTACTTTTTGATTTCTTTTACTTAATAAAAACGTAACGTATAGAGAATAGTGTATAATAATAATAATAAGAAGAAGAAGCAGCAGTTGCGCACTCAGGACTTAATATTGGGGAAGCATGGTTAAAAAATAGTTTTAATGCAAATTCAGTAATTCATTAGGTGATTATAAAATTTTATTTAAGGATTAAAATCTAGTTTTCTAAGCTCTTAAGTCACTTCAGTCGTACTTATATTAATCTCTTTTGTTCCTATATGTACATTTCGTATATTATTAAGTAAAATAAATAAAGTGGTAGTTACAGGAACACCGGCAGCAAATTACCTTACATAAAAAACGTGCGAAGATATTAATGTAGGATTCCTTTTTTAGTATATTGAATTCTCAGGCGAATGGGACGCGGAGATGGAGGTCTTATAATAAATTGAGGCCCAGTTGATATTAAAATGGAATAGAATTTAATATAACTAGGTCTAAGTGGTAAAATAATATAACAAGAAAACGACGGTCAGGACGCAAGCACGTGACAGTCCCGCTGGACGACCGGTATCTTACTCCTCTGTCTCGCCAGCCTCATGCCACGCCACAATGCCGGCGCGCTTTTCGGCTGTTTTTCCCCCGCTACGTCATCCGCTACGCCTCGGCCGGCGCTCCTCGCAATCCCACATTAATGTAACTGCTACCTAATTGTTCAAATAAACACTTAATTCCTACGAAAATGGAATCCAACAGAGTGCATGTATATTACAAGTTACAACTAGCATTATTCCTCACATAAATATTCAAAGTGTTTTATCTGAACGACTATGTGAAAATAGTAACCTGATGGGATTGAAAGGGAGTGAACAGCTTTACAAGCTTTTGAAACCAAACGAAACAATTATATTATCGACACGATTTGGTATAAAATAAAAAATCCTCCTATTTGCATTCAGAACCTTTCGAATATAATCTAAACTATTTATCCATTGACCTACTGTATGTAAGCATCTTGCACTATCACTGATGGTATTAAAATCACCATTCGAAATTTCAATCATGCTGCGTCGATCACCTCAACGCAGGTCTTCCAAGTGTCCTATGTTTGACTGTATGATCTTCTCAAAGATCGAGTGGGCTCTGAGGATCATAGAGATCTCCCACTCGTGGCGGATAGCACTCGATGCAACATAGCCCGCCGTATCCATGAAGTCAAGGGTCCAGAAAATAAATGGTCTTGAAGCAGCAGGAAAAGCTGTGAACGCTGCGCCGTAAATTCTTGGAGATACGTTATCCAACATTGAAACCATTAGCGGTCTCCGCGGAAATTTCTATAAGTTTCATGGGACATCCTACTTTTGTTGTGAATCAGCTTTAGCTGAGAGCTTGAGCTGCGAGGGTGGAGCCCGAACTACTAATTTAAATCACATTGGTCCTTCAAGCTTGAAGTAATCGCGAGCAACCAGGGTTGAGCTTTTACTTAAAAATATACTTTTTATGCTGCACTCTTTGGGAAAACAATATGTGTCTGCTTATTGGTTCTTTTAAGGATTTAATGTTACCCCTACAGCACATTTGTTGCCGAAATGTTTCAGTTAGGTTGCGGTTTAATATTTGAAACATTGCACGAAATATTGCTGAAAAGTTACAAGTAAATTGCTATGTCCGCCCCTGTGCAACATTGCAAGATATATTTCTGCAACATTGTTTCGAGATTTTACAGCAATGGTAGCGCAACATTTCTGAGATGTTACAGCAATGGTAGCGCAACTTTTCTGAGATTTTACAGCAATGGTAGCGCAACATTTCTGAGATTTTACAGCAATGATCAGGCAACGTTTCGGGCAGTAGGGACAAAAATAAAAATATCGGTAGGAAGGTGGTAAAAATTGTATACTGTGGCTTTGATGGACGCGACGACATGAATGCGTGCAGAATCGTAGTAGTACCTATAACGTCAGAGTATTTGTTTTAAATAGAAATTTTTTACCCCAAACGAGATTCGAGAACCCATGACCTCGAGCACCGCAGACGAACACTTTCTCGCTGCAGCTACAACCTTTGATTAAGAAAATTCCTTATGTATTTCTAACTTATACTCCTACCGTGCAACACTTTTACCTCAAATTATTCAAAAATGAAGATTTGTTTTGACAATCCCCATTACATCTCCCTAATCGTGGAGCCGGATATCTTACAACAAATTAATTTCAACGCTTGATGATGTATTAAGTATATTCATATTCTATTATGAAATATCCTGCGTAGTACAAGAAAATAATTTTTGTACTTTTTAACGCATTTTTAATGCAATCGTTTAACATAAATTTTTTGTATATATCTTTTTATTTTCTTGTCACGTCCCGGGTGAAGGTCTTAGGGGACAAATGACATAGTGGGGTTACATAAAGCACAGGCGCGAATATATAGTCCAGCGCACCGGGGTTGAGGGAATCAAGCGTGAAATGTGAAATTCTGCACACTAACCGTTTGTGGGAGTCAGTCGTGAATGTGTAATTCTGCACACTAAACGTTGTGAACGTCAGGCGAGAAATGTGAAATTCTGCACACTAACCGTTTCTAGCGGCAGGCGAGAATGTGAAATTCAGCACACTGGGGATTTAGGGAAAGTCAGGCGAGAAATGTGAAATTCTGCATACTAACCGTTTGTGGGAGTCAGGCGTGAATGTGTAATTCTGCACACTAACCGTTTCGAACATCAGGCGAGTAATGTGAAATTCTGCACACTAATCGTTTCGAACGGTAGGCGAGAATGTGAAATTCAGCACACTAACGAGTTGCGGAACGACAGGCGAGAAATGTTTAATTCTGCACACTAATCGACCAGGGAAGGTTTAATGAACCGGTTAGTATCGGGGAGACACCCGTTAGAGCACTTGTTTTGGTTTTCCTCGGTAATTGGATTTACCGTTGCATTATGGTAAAAGACACACGTAATAACTCCGCGAAATTCGTCTAGTCATACAGTTGAGCGAGAGCTATGCAAAAGTAAGTTTGTAAACACCGTTATACTTTCCGCGGTCGTTGCCCGTGATCAGCTGTTGCGGCAGCTCGTTTGGATTTATGGATCGTCGTAGCCGAAGGATTGATGCAATAAATCGAAGCGTGTTTTAAAGTAAAACTATTTATGCACTTTGCAGCACTGGTAATATGCGATAGCGCAGATGCATCCAAACCGGGCCATTTGGGAGTAGGGTCTCCATGATGTTTAGCATAGCCGCGCGAAAGGGGAGCTCGAAAACCAATGGTGACGTGGGCGCGCCAGGGATAGGGAAAACTGTAGTAGTGTGCGGTGCAACCTAATGCCCGTACGATAGGCTTGAATGACTGAATCTTGGGGGCCCCAGGGATCGCTGCCACTTGGGCTCCTAAGAGGGCCAGTTACTTCAGCCTAGGGGTACGAGCCTGCACCGCACGCTACTACTTACATTCTTACAGTCTTCCCTATCCGTGGCGCGCCTACGTTACCATTGGCTTTCGGGGCCTCTTCCGTGCGGCTAAAGTAAACATCATGGAGGCCTTACTCCCAAATGGCCCGGTTTGGCCGCATCTACGATAGCGGTTAAGGGGGCCGTCTCACCGGGCCTTGAATGTGTGCGGACGGTCACACAAGCTAAGTTAAGCGTGTACGTATACACGTGTAGTAAACAAACCGTTTCAACCGTCTTTCGTCCTGGAATCGGCTAGAAGGAAGTTTTTGCGGGTACAGTTACCTTCAGTAAACATCTGTGCAGGGTGGTCTGGTGCGTTTGAACGCTATAAGCACTGTATATTGAAATAATAATGAATTTATACGTCACGGTAGTGCTACATAGCTACAGTACACAATTAGCGCTACCAACGGAGAAGCCTTGAATCTTCATTCTTTAAGTTTTCAATATACAGTGCTTATTAGCGTTCAAACGCACCAGACCACCCTGAACAGATGTTTACTGAAGGTAACTGTACCCGCAAAAACTTCCTTCTGGCCGATTCCAGGACGAAAGACGGTTCAAACGGTTTGTTTACTACACGCGTATACGTACACGCTTAACTTAGCTTGTGTGACCGTCCGCACACATTCAAGGCCCGGTGCGACGGACAATAAGAAAAATGAGACGGCCCCCTTAAGATTGGTAATAATGCGTTAGGCCGTTAGGTATTAGCACGGAAGATTTACGTGAATGGTTATCAATATAAAATGTGGGTATGAGCGTGAAATACAGTATACAGGGTGTCCCAAAAATGTTGCGTTTCCTTAAAGGGGGTGATTCTGGGGGTGATTTCAAACAACTTTTTCCTTTGCGAAAATGCTCTCCGATGTTTCGTTAACGAGATATTAATAAAAAGCACCGACCAATCACAGCGCGAGTCTGACGGCCGAGTTCCCGCGCTAGCGTGGCTACGAGCCGCGCTGCGACTGCGACGAGCAAGCAACTCGGCATGCATCGAAGAAACTTGCGTAGAATGGCAAATGAAAAAGACGTAACAAATAAAATCGAACATGTTGTCATGGTTTGTTCGTCATTTAAAGTGAATAAAGGATAAATGGATGAAAATCACGTGTAACGTAAAAAGACGAATACGCAGTTTTTTTTTAGAAGATTCGAAAATAATAATTATTTGAAGTGGGAGGATAAGGAATACGTAAATTTCCTTGTGTTAATAACGTAGCCACGAAAAGGTAATGTAACAGGAAATTAACGAAAGGTGATAGGCGTTAGTAACTAAAACTCACCCTTGTTGGACATTCACCTGCAGCTTGAAAATCTGTGTCACAGGGTCACCGAACCGATCCTGGTCATCGATGGACGTGCTCCGTGCACAGCTGGTCCCAGGTATCCTTACATTCCCACTACCCAAAGTTAAGGGTCGCAATGTCAGGTGCGTCCAGGTCAACGTACCGAATATTCACTTCACTGCACGGCTACTAACACTGATCACTTTATTTATCCTGAAGTATTCTTGGGCCGTGTACATTTCTGCGACGCGATTGCTAGCTGACTGACAGGATTTTTTCCAAGCAACTTCCGCTACCCCCAAGTAGCTTCTCTGGTTCCATTATGAGTTAACTCCCACCAGGGCAAGAGGCTTTAGGTAAAAAGAAGCCAACACATTTTCGGAACACGTGTTTTGCAGAAGTGCAACGAACACTTTCACAAAAGCCCGCGCTCCGTCCTTCTACTGCCAATGTACCCATTGCTTCGAGATAGAAAACAGACACCACGTGTATCGGTTCGAAAGGGTCCGAAGAGAAGAGACAGTCTTCGAGTTACTATAAAGAAGAAAATGCATACCATTCCTGTTTCCCCTTTCCGACACCCTGAGTTCACGACTGCTACGAGGCGGAACCAATTATGTCATAAATTATCCGAAACTGTAGGAAACCGTTCTCTACCGCCGACTCGCCGGACAATAAACCGCGACCCTGGCGAAATGCTCTGACTGATCAGCCTGATTAATTTTGAAGAACTAGAAATTACAAAGAGGTAGTCCGCTGACTGCGCGTAGTCCCGCCTGCTTCGTCCTACCTTCAAATTAAAGACGGATCCCTTATCTCTCGAGTATAAACACGCGCTCGAATTTCAAAACAAAAGCACGCGTCGACGTATTCCGTGCTAGAGATGGTGGGCCTTGAGGTCCGATTGGTCCCAAACTAACCAATCTGCCCTGCAGCCCTCCCAAACGGCCACTGTCCTGAAGAGGCCCTCTTCACAGCAGTATCTCCTCCCCAAGGTCCACCATCGCTCGCACGGAATACGTCGACGCGTGCTTTTGTTTTGAAATTCGAGCTCGTGCTTAGACACTTGAGATAAGCAAGCGACGTATTCCGTGCGAGCGATGGTGAACTTTGGGGAGGAGATACTGCTGTGAACAGGGCCTCTTCAGGACAGTGGCCGTTTGGGAGGGCTGCAGGGCAGATTGGTTAGTTTGGGACCAATCAGACCTCAAGGCCCACCATCTCTAGCACGGAATACGTCGACGCGTGCTTTTATTTGAAATTCGAGCGCGTGTTTATACTCGAGAGATAAGGGATCCGTCTTTAATTTGAAGGTAGGACGAAGCAGGCGGGACTACGCGCAGTCAGCGGACTACCTCTTTGTAATTTCTAGTTCTTCAAAATTAATCAGGCTGATCAGTCAGAGCATTTCGCCAGGGTCGCGGTTTATTGTCCGGCGAGTCGGCGGTAGAGAACGGTTTCCCACAGTTTCGGATAATTTATGACTTAATTGGTTCCGCCTCGTAGCAGTCGTGAACTCAGGGTGTCGGAAAGGGGAAACAGGAATGGTATGCATTTTCTTCTTTATAGTAACTCGAAGACTGTCTCTTCTCTTCGGACCCTTTCGAACCGATACACGTGGTGTCTGTTTTCTATCTCGAAGCAATGGGTACATTGGCAGTAGAAGGACGGAGCGCGGGCTTTTGTGAAAGTGTTCGTTGCACTTCTGCAAAACACGTGTTCCGAAAATGTGTTGGCTTCTTTTTACCTAAAGCCTCTTGCCCTGGTGGGAGTTAACTCATAATGGAACCAGAGAAGCTACTTGGGGGTAGCGGAAGTTGCTTGGAAAAAATCCTGTCAGTCAGCTAGCAATCGCGTCGCAGAAATGTACACGGCCCAAGAATACTTCAGGATAAATAAAGTGATCAGTGTTAGTAGCCGTGCAGTGAAGTGAATATTCGGTACGTTGACCTGGACGCACCTGACATTGCGACCCTTAACTTTGGGTAGTGGGAATGTAAGGATACCTGGGACCAGCTGTGCACGGAGCACGTCCATCGATGACCAGGATCGGTTCGGTGACCCTGTGACACAGATTTTCAAGCTGCAGGTGAATGTCCAACAAGGGTGAGTTTTAGTTACTAACGCCTATCACCTTTCGTTAATTTCCTGTTACATTACCTTTTCGTGGCTACGTTATTAACACAAGGAAATTTACGTATTCCTTATCCTCCCACTTCAAATAATTATTATTTTCGAATCTTCTAAAAAAAAACTGCGTATTCGTCTTTTTACGTTACACGTGATTTTCATCCATTTATCCTTTATTCATTATTCACTTTAAATGACGAACAAACCATGACAACATGTTCGATTTTATTTGTTACGTCTTTTTCATTTGCCATTCTACGCAAGTTTCTTCGATGCATGCCGAGTTGCTTGCTCGTCACAGTCGCAGCGCGGCTCGTAGCCACGCTAGCGCGGGAGCTCGGCCGTCAGACTCGCGCTGTGATTGGTCGGTGCTTTTTATTAATATCTCGTTAACGAAACATCGGAGAGCATTTTCGCAAAGGAAAAAGTTGTTTGAAATCACCCCCAGAATCACCCCCTTTAAGGAAACGCAACATTTTTGGGACACCCTGTATGTTAATAAGATAGCATGATATAAGCAATAAGCGTCAATAAGAACATGATCGCAATGAGCGTTAATAAGACAATACAATATGAAAAGCAATAAGCGTAACAAGACAATATAAAACGTGAACGCAATAAGTGTAGATAAGAAAAAATAATATGAAGAGCAATTAGAATAGCAATACAAAGTAATATGTGAACGCAATAAGCGTAGCAATACAAAATAATATGAACGCAATCAGCGTAGACAAAATAATATGAAAAGCAATAAGCGTTGATAACACGAAGATGAATTATAATGGGGATGATATACCGTATAACAATCTATATATATATATATATATATATATATATATATATATATATATATATATATATATATATATATATATAAAAATGAATGTTTGTTTGTTTGTTTGTTTGTTTGTCCCGCATGCGTTCCTATACCATTCAACCGATTGCGATGAAACTTTGCTGAGTTGTTGTGCGCACGCCCGCGAAGGTTTCTGAATTAGTAAAACCATTTTATAATAGGTGGCGCGCGAGTCGTTTCAACAAATGAGTGTATTCGAATGTTTTTTTCGTTTGTCCGGTATGTGTTCCTAAACCATTCATCCGATTGTTAATATATAAAAGTGAAACGTTGTCTGTTTGTTTGTCCTTCTTTCACGTCTAAACGGCTGAACGGATTTCAATGAAATTTTGAATATATATTATATACGCCATAGATTAGATGATAGGCTATTTATTTTTTCTTTTAGGCTTTTTTATTTCATCATAAATAATTCCCGGGTGAAACCGGGTAACGGGTGGGCTAGTAATTAATATAAATTGCTTACAGTAGTTGTCGTCGGACACCGAATTTATGGTTATACTGTTAGAGTTTGGCACATTGAATTTGATTGAGTTAAACCAGCGCTGCCCAGCGTAGGGGCCCCTTACACGCCTGCTTCCCCTTCCAATCTTTCTCTCGCACAGCGTGCCCTCCGTTATCAAAGAGACCGCGCGACGCTAAGAAGGTTTCCGTGACGGGCTAGCGTCTTCGCGGTTAGCGTTGCACGGTATCCCTGACAACGCGGACGAGAGTGGGAGAACCCCAATCTCCCGCGGGATCGACCTTGAACAGCACTGAGTTAAACTTTGATCTGGCGCAGCGTCGTTGCTTTGTCGCAGAAGAAGAAGGAGTTCTCGCGGTCCCTTGTATTTATACTAATTTCAATATTTTCGGTATGAAGGGGGGTGCGCAGTATGCACCTTGACCCATTTACGCATATGCGTCGCAGTAACATTTCCGGGGTTTTTGGAAGGACCAAAGGTTGGTCTATATTTGGACTCGCATTTTCGGCACGTACACCAAATAATCCTCGCGATTATCCTTCCGGGGTTTTTATGCATGTGAATTTGAAATGCTCAACTCATCGAATGGATTTTGGGTGTTTTGATAGGGAAGGGGTGGTAGTGGCTTTGACTTCTTTGGTCATAGAGGGGGTGTGAGACGTGGTCTCGATTTAAAAGGTTTTTGGGGCGAGGGACTTGTTTAGATTCGATATGAGGGAGGAATTTGTGCCTCGTTGGGCGAATAGGTGAAGGGGATTTGCTGGTTGACCGTCTTGAGATGGGGACCGCTAAGGTACATCGCCAAGGCGGTCAGTCGTCGGGGAAAAGGGGTAAGAGTTGAGGTTTGGGGAGATTTCAGTGGAGTTGTAGATTAATTTATAAAGGAGAGTTGAAATAACTGCGTGCGAAAATCGTGGGACGTCACATTCTAGTCTTTAGTTTGTGGATTTGCATTTCACAGCTCAGACTTCATTACAAATATCATTTATAGCTGTATACAGTATAATAGTTCGCTTAAACCTTATAATGATAATTAACTAATTGTATTAATTACATATATCACATATTGTCCGTGTTTACATATATTCCCTCGGAGTTTGCATGTGAAATGTAACACTGCATTCTGGCTGTTCACATATGTGATATAAGTATAAATATAAATACTTAATTAGCACTATGGAGTTTAAGCAAACTCATAAACTATATACAGCAACAAAAGATATTTGTAAAAAAATTGTTACACGTGCCAATTACTACCAGTGTCCCTACCATTACCGTTTAATTGATTATATCTAATTAGAACGTTCCGAATTCTCGAGGGAAAATAGCTAAGTTCGGATTTATTGCGGATATATTTCTGATATCTTGCTCATATGTTGCGAGCGCCGTACATCTTGCAACATATGAGCAAGATATCAGAAATATATCCGCAATAAATCCGAACTTAACTATTTTCCCTCGACAATTCGGAACGTTTTAATTAGATATAATCAATTAAACGGTAATGGTAGGGAGACTGGCAGTAATTGGCACGTGTAACACTTTTTATATTTTTTTTTTGCTGAATATTATTTATGAGTATTTTTAAACTCGATAGTGTTAATTAAATAATCGTATTCATTTTTTTTTTGTCAGATAATGTCCACGTTCGCATACATTTCCTCGGTGGTAGCCTATGGAATCTTAGACTGCATTCTGCGTGTCGACAATTCGGGATCGCTCCGCGAAATTCCGAATTTATTGCGGATTCGTTGCTGAAACGTTTCACGTGGATTGTACCTCAGTATATGCGCAATATTTCACGGCAATGTGTGCGCAATATTCCCGAAATATTGCACAAACTTGGCCATTGTAATATTGCAAGGCAATATGTGCGGAATATTCTTAAAATATTGAACAAACTTGGCCATTGTAATATTGCACTTCAACATGTGGGCAATATTCCTGAAACATTGCACAAACGTGGCCATACCAATATGACACGGCAATGTGTGTGCAATATTTCTGTAACATTGCACAAATCTGGCCGTTGAAATATTGCACGCCAATGTTTCCATAATTTTGCAGTAATATTGCAATGCAACTCACAACCAAACGGCAACATTGCAATGTACGGCAACTTTTGTGCAACATTTCTGCAACAAAATGTGCTGTAGGGGTAATGGTAGGTATTATGTAGTAGTTTTTTAGCACGACAACGGAAAAGTATTTAAAAACAAAAATACTGGGGGAAATTTGATATCAGAAATAGAAAATAAACTTAATACAAAACAAATAATTTTGTGATTATTAAAAATATAGTAACATATACATGTATTACAGAATATTAGTAGAGAACTAAGATCGGTATCATATATATTGGCCGGTGAGTTTCGTGAGGGGTATTCTCCTACCACACCGTTTGTTTGCCTCGGTGCTCCTTTTCTCAACGTTTTCTGACTCGCTCTCGTTCCATCTGGCAGAACATCTAGCCTTCGCAGAACAAGAGTGAGCCACAAGTGGTGGGGATAGTGGCAAGCTTCTGGGGCATGGTGTAATAGACAGGTGTTCCGACTCTGTACCTTTTACCCCAACAATTTTGTGTGCCGATTTCTGTTTAGTTTCCCTGGCCGTCGCGCGAGGCGTCGTGGCATACAAGGCATATACATATGTATTAATGAGACTGTAGTAGTAGATTTTTATATAATAGTAGATTTTAGTGGCATTAAGGCTCGTATAGACTGGGCGATAATCGCCGGCAACTTTGTCGCCAGCGACTCCGGCGCACGGTGGTGCAAAATCCCCAAAACGTGGCAAAAACTCGATGTTCGTGGAAACGATATTTTAAAAATTGACGTAGCAATATTAAAATACATCGATCGTAGATTATAATATAAGTTATAAAAAGAAAAATGGCATTAAAAACAACTGCGTTATATGATATTTTAAAAAAATGTTTCTTTCCAGTTTCTGTTGATTTTGCTTTTAATTCTTGAAGTATTTAAGTATTACCGTATGGATACTATTTAATGCGATAAATACTTTACTCTAAACGAGTAAAATACAGAAAAAGTTGCAAATTTGGACATTAATTATAATTTTTTTGTTTATAATTAAGGTCCTTCAAGTATATACATGGAAAAACAAGTTTAAAAAATGATTTCTTCCCGTATTTTTTTTAAATAGATTTAATTATTTTATTATGATTTCATAGATCATCAATATATAAATGCCACGTTTTGGAGTTTTATTTTGCACCAGTGTGACCAAGGTCGCAAAAAGTCGCAGACTTTTTTTGGATTATAATGTTCATATTTATGTCTATTTTTAACTGAAAAACGAAATTAGGTGGGACTTGAAGGACCTTAATTATAAACAAAAAAATTATAATTAATGTCCAAATTTGCACCTTTTTCTGTATTTTACTCGTTTAGAGTAAAGTATTTATCGCATTGAATAGTATCCATACGGTAATACTTAAATACTTCAAGAATTAAAAGCAAAATCAACAGAAACTGGAAAGAAACATTTTTTTAAAATATCATATAACGCAGTTGTTTTTAATGCCATTTTTCTTTTTATAACTTATATTATAATCTACGATCGATGTATTTTAATATTGCTACGTCAATTTTTTAAAATACCCTTTCCACGAACATCGAGTTTTTGCCACGTTTTGGGGATTTTGCACCACCGTGCGGCGGGTCCCCTGGCGACTCGCTGGGATGCATCGGCTTGTCTCCAGCGACTTTTACCGAGCGGCTGGTATCCAGCGACTTGTGTCCGGCGACTCGGCAACTTGTGTCCCCCACCTTATGACCCAGACCCTTCGGCGTCCATTCCAAACTCTATTTAGTATCCATGGATCCGTCAATAGCTAAAATATCTGGTTGCCAAATTTTCAAAGGGCAATCAAGAACGTACCTCCGCAGTCTTTAAGAATTGATACATTATTCGCTGTGAAAAAAATGCGACTTTTCGTTAATACGCGGGTATCCACTGGAACAGTAAGCAGCTAGATGGTTCCCAACGTATTGGAAATAAAAAAAATTGTTTATATTCAATTGCATGCTTCGTGGATGAGGGGGGGGGGGGGGGGTAAAATTATTAGCGCATACGATACTTTTCTTCGATTATTATTTTAACAGATACGATGGTTAAATTCGGGTTTTTAAATGGAACTATTTTCTTTTTAGAGATCACTTGATAATGAGTTTCCAAACAAATTCAATAACAATGTATATACTTTATTTTAACTGATTTTCGAGATATTGCGCTTGCAAATTTACTGATTTCCACTGGAAGAAAACTGCTCGAATAGAGCACCAGGCGTGGTCTTGTTTGCGCCACGGGTGGCTCGCAATAGCCACTGCCTCTTGAAACAGATACCTACCAATGGTGTACGCCAGCAGTTGCAGCCTCAATGGCTGGACAATTATTACCGTCACAAATGCTACGTACATCAGCGGTATCGAGAAGCGTACCGTTTTTGACCGTATTGTCCCGTGAGTCAGCGGTTGCCAACGCTACCTGCGCGTCCGAATTCAGTTATATTTTACAGCTGGCAATTTAGTATTTTTGAAGCGAAATTTCTTCATTTCTTTACGATTAGGCAATAATTTGTTCTCGAAGTGTTCGTTGGGAAACATTTGTCTACCAGATGTCGATAATGGGTGGTATACATGGTGACTTCGGACGCGCAGTTAGCGTTGTCAACCGCTGACTCACTAAGTTCAAATTCGTTGTTAGCAGTCAGCAAAACCCATGGAAGTAATTATCTAAATTATCGGAATGACATAAAAGTCCATACATCGAAGCGTATAGGCTGACGCGTTAATGAATTTTCACTTCTTTCACCTCCCATATCTCACAAACTAATTGTTACCCCAGTTTGAAAATTTGTTGTGATTTATGTCTCATCATAAGCTATAATTTGGCACAAAATTCAGTTCCAAACTAAAAAAGGCTAAAAAAGGACTCATTTTTGGGTCACTCTTTATTCGATACATCGATGTATTTCATTCGATGCATCAGAAGAGGCTGATCAAACCAATGACCCAGGCTGTTGATCATGTCGTGATTTTTGTCGACTTTGGGGAAAAAATTACTCATTTGATCCTTCTTGCCTGTGGTCAATACTGTGGGATCGGGAACCCCCACCATAAGAGAGGACACGGAATAGCGAAGATCGGGGGGAGTCGGCGGTAGCTGGGTGGCTAAGGCGGCTGGCCAGCGCGCAAATCTAGAGATCGCGGGTTCGAGTCCCGGTGAGGTGACTTCCCTATCTTCCGTGATCCTACAATTGGTGTCAGAAGTGGGATGGGGGAGCACCGATCGCCACACGAAGCCGTTAAAGAAAACATCGATGCGTAGTTGCGATGTTTCGAAGTACATCCTATAGTAATTTTTTAACGTATACATCTACTATATGATGTATATCAGCGCTGTCCAAGGTCACTCTCGCGGGAGGTTGAGGTTCTCCCACTCTCGTCCGCGTTGTCAGGGATACCGCGTGACGCTAAACGCGAAGATGCTAGCTTTTTTTTTTAAATTGTTTTATTTTTTGGTTCCAACGCAGGTTGAAAAAGTTAAAGATTACAAAAAAACATACAAAAATAATCAGTCAGTCTTAGGAAGAAAATATTTCTCCTAGTTAACCGATTTGTTCGCAAGCCTACGAAACTCATGGGTATACAGTTGCAGCTACAAACGTAACAAAAAATTTGTTTTAAGCTTAAGCAATAATAACCAAAGACAAGTAAGTATGTCTGAAAAATATCGTTCACGCAACTAAAACTAGTATTGCGATGTCAGGTACGTGGGGAAAAGAAGGAACAATACGAAAAAAACCCTGCTCCGATATACAGTGAACTTACAGACTAAAGGCTTACAACTAGAGCTTAAGAACTAAGGAAATATTTACAGACGGGCTGGAAAGAAAATAAAAATCCAGCTCCATATGGTACAGTATCATAGATATCTTAATTGGAAGAATATCACATGTCAAGTTTTAATCTAGCCTATGTCTACGTAGTAACCGAGATTTACGATCGCGGAGGTTTTGAATGTGGTTGCTATTATCTGTTAGCCACCAGAACTTATCAGTGTTAAGTCTACGGAAATCAAGGAAATCTACTTTTGGAATGGTTACAGAGAATTTAAACTTGCTTGCATCCGATATAAGGTCCTGATCTGTGAGCGAAATCCTTTTGTCCGCTTTGTTTCTTTTCCAATGGTACAGTAACGGAATATTATCCGCGTTTTGGATCATCCCGGCATTATCACGATATGTGAATAGTTGCGGGGGAATGTAACCCGAAAGGATTTGTCCTTGCGAGAGTACGGCAGGCTGTTCTACAAGCGAACTAATAACATTATTTTTAATATGGGGGAGCCTACTGTAGTAGTCGCGAGCGAGCTTGATGATGAACAGGTCAATTCTAAAGATCTCAGCTCTATCATATAGCACTTTGTTCTTGACGTAGTGACGCCATTCGGATTCCTGCGTTCTATATAAGCTTAAACACGCCCTGAGGCATTTTCTTTCGAAAACCCTTAAACTCTCCATAGTTGTATGGTTGCAATTCCACCAAATGGGAGTCGCATATGTGACGATCGGACGGACAAGAAGCATATATAAAATGATCTTCATTTTGGGGGTTAGATGCCTGTTATAAAAGATATTACTGTTGGATTTGAATGCTATGCGAGCTTTCTCCAATTGTTTCGCCACGTGTATGTTTCCTCGTAGGAGGTAGTCTATTTGTACTCCTAGGTATCTTACGCTTTTTTTGTGAGGAATCATTATTCTATTGTTTGTGCCTGGTGTAACTGTGGAAATTTGAAACGCACTATTGCTCGCCTTTACTTTCGCTGACAGCTTATCCACCGGTTTTCTAAATAGGATAGATTCACATTTGGCTGGACTGAGTCTAAGGTTCCAGGCCATATAATAATTGTTGATTTTATTTACGAGGTCTTCAAGATTATTTTGGACTAAGGGAGCCCTATTACCAGAGGTATAAACTATTACGTCATCCGCAAAGGTGATGGCATTCGAACACCCCCCGACATTTAGGTCAAATAACGTTCAGATGTCGCTAGTATAGATATTAAATAACACGGGTGAATTTACCGTGCCCTGCTGCAACCCTTCCATGATCCTGAACTCTTTTGACGAGGTGAATTTTCTATCCCACGTAAAGAAAGACCTCTCCCTAATCATATCCCATATGAGGAAAATGGACCATGTGGGAAACTGTTTTTCCTTCAATTTATAAAGGAGGCCATTCAGCGAGACTGAATCGAATGTCTTTTCAATATCAAGCAAGGCTGCTCCGACTAGCTGACCTCTACCTACTATTAGCGGGCCAAAAGAAGATCCCTAGGAGGCGGGCTCGGGCGATGCAGTCCACCGATGTGACGATTGGTCGATTCACCTATTTGAACACACTTCTCAAGACAGGGCACACATATTTTGTTTATTGGCTGAAGTAGGCACATACATTATCGTACCGCGCGACGAAGCGAGCGAACAAAACACATCGAGATCGAGTGGGATAGAGCGATCTGACCGACAAACGTCAAAGCAATAGCGTAGGCATCTTTAACGGTTAACCATTAATATATAATAAAATACAAATTTCCTCATTTTTCACAATATGTTCACGAAAGTATTATCCTGATACCAACCCAATGATAATACTTTCTGAACATATTGTGAAAAATAAGGAAATGTTTAAGTTATTAAATATTAATAGTTAACCGTTAAAGATGCCTACGCTATTGCTTTGACGTTCGTCGGTCAGATCGCTTTATCCCACTCGATCTCGATGTGTTTTGTTCGCTCTCTTCGTCGCGCGGTGCGATAATGTATGTGCCTACTTCAGCCAATAACCAAAATACGTGTGCCCTGTCTTTAGAAATGTGTTCAAATAGGTGAATCGACCAATCGTCACATCGGTGGACTGCATCGCCCGAGCCCGCCTCCTAGGGATCTTCTTTTGGCCCGCTAATAGTACCTGTGTATTGAGGTATGATAATAGTTTGTTTATTGCATGTGTGGTCGAATGCTGATATTTAAAGCCAAACTGATAATCAGGAATTATACTATTTTGGTTACAGAATTTTACAATATTATTGTTAATAACTGCTTCGTACACTTTGCTCAGGTTATAGGTCAGGCTAATTGAGCGGTAACTTGACGGATCATTAGGGTTTTTTCCGCTTTTTAGTATGGGCAATACTTTGGCGCACTTCCACATACCAGGGAAATAACTGCAGTTAAGCGCATTATTAAATAAGATGGATAGATCTATAATTATACTCAGAGGAAGATGTTTCAGTACAATAGATGGTATACCATCCAGCCCACAAGCAGTCTTATTTGGTAGGCATCTAAGGATGGTGCCCAGAGACTCAGTGCTACAGAAGGGGTGTAAGAGGTTGTCTGGCGTAGTAGGGCAACTAGCTTTGTTGATGTTGCTGAACTGTGTGAGTGTTCGCTCTTGCTCCCTACAGGTATCGAACTCAGATTTAACATTTTCTGCTGTGCGGTCAACAATTTGTTTTAAGCGCGTTCCATCGTTCAGGTAACGGGGGGAGTTTATTGACTCATAAAAGGAACCAATAATGTTGAGTTTGTTAAGGGGGTCGGTAAAGATGTATTGGGTATTTATTTCTGGTATATTATCAAGGGCACAGCCACTTCTAAGTATAATTGGATTGTCACGATGGACGTGCAGATCTTTCACCCCGTGAAACTGCTTCTTCCGCAGAAGTGAATTTATTTTGGGAAAAATAAATCTGGTTTTTATAGTCGATTTTTTTCAAAGCGTTGACCCAGGATTTCTCAATCGATCTCTGGACCCCTAAATGGAGCGCTCTGCAAGAGTTGCCTTGGCCATTATAGAGATGGCAAGCCTCGAGTGAGGATCCTGAATATGAAGCCTGTGTAGCAGGGAGACTAAGTAACTTTTGTATTTTTGTAGTTTCTTGAATCTGTAGTTTAGGTATCTGGAGATGCCCTTCCATGGGTGAACTTTAGGCACTGTGGTTGAAATTGTGGTCTGAATGGAATTCGAAATTTTTACCAAGCCCTCATCAATCTCTCTTAAGGACAGGTTGCAATCGTCTGGGACACAGCTCACGTAACTCCTAAACAGCGATTCAGCAAATCTATCCCAATTGGTGGCTTTATAATTAAATCTATGAATTTCCGGGTTTGCAGCTCGCAGGGGAATATCGTCACCATCAAGACCGATAATATAACTAACAGCTGTATGGTCGCTATCGTACGGTAGAGTTCGGGCTTTGAGGTTAAGATCGTTCGGGAGTGTCAGTCTCGAATCAGAGAGGCATATATCAAGGTAGGATTGAGCTGGCTTGTAGGTAGGGAAAGCCGGAGTGATTATTTTAAGTTTGAAATAGATCTCATGCATTAATTTCCACTGCTTGAGATATCTACCTCTCTGATTATCAGCGCTGTCTCCCCAATCTATTTGTCTCGCGTTGAAGTCGCCTGCTATTATATAATAATTACTATAACTGTGCAGCTTAAGAGAGTCGAATAAGTGATGTAGTTCATTGATGAATAATTTTCTGCTGTTATTCGTAGCATAAACGCTGACAATATATAGATTTTTGCTGCTACTTAAGACTAATTTTATGATAGAGTACTCGAGTATCGAGTAGTCAAATTTACGTAGGAGGATGGGTGCCTCACTATTTCATATGGAATGTCCTTCTTAATAATTATTGCTGTTCCACCCCCTCGAATCGAGTTAGGTCTGTCATTCCGTATAATGTCATAATTATCGAAAAAAATCTTGTGCTTCGAATTAAGTTTGGTCTCCGATATTAGAGTAACGTCGTGGTTGTGCTTCTGAAGAAACCGCAGAAGTTCTAATCTTCTATAGTTGGCCACCATTGAATTCACATTGATGGCAGCGATACTAATTCCGTTGACAGAGAAGCGAGCGTTACTTATTACAGATTGAAAACAGAGAATTAAGGATATACTCAATTTTTTCTGTGTTGGATGCAATTTGCTCCGATAAAGCCTTAAGTTGGGCCAAAACTGTTGTAGCAAAGTCATTCTTGTGCTCTGATGTCTGGTCAAGGGGTGGTGTTGTAGCATGGCTGGCAACTTCTGTGGATTTGGGCTGGAGGGCTGGAAAACCCTTGGGCAGCTCACGAATTGACAGTTGGGACGGCATGTTCCACTGGAATGGTCGGCTATGGGTGGTGCGGCTTGGTTTTGGTTGTGTTGTCTCAGTTCTTGCGTGAATAGACGCAGCAATGTTGTTAATGATACGTGCAGTTTTCGTTGTCTTTTTTGCAATAGCCTCTCTTTTCTTGCTGAGAGCAAACTTAATGAAGGAGCAGCCTTTGTAAGAGGCAGGGTGCCCCTGCTGCCCACAATTTGCGCATTTCAAAACAGCTCGGTTGTCCTGTGCCACAATTGCGCATTTGCCTGGCTCATGTGACTGAGCACACTTAACGCAGTGGAAGTCCAGATGACAATTATTGCTGGCGTGACCTAGCCTCTGACACTTTCTGCATTGAAAGAGTGTTGGTTTGTAAGATGTTCGATTTTAATGCGTTGGTACGCCAAGGTCTTGACTTTAAAAAGTTCTGCTGTCACACTATCGTGTGAAATCTGCACCAGAAAGTGGAATCTTTCAGGCTGGGACTTATCAAAGATAAATTTTGTGACACTGGTAACTTTTATGTTTGAAAGCTGCAGGTCAACAATTTCCTGCTTAATCTCATCATAGCTAAAGCTCCCCCTTATTCCTTTGACAAGTACAGGTTTGGGTTTGAGGCCCTTGGGAGTATACGTATAAAATTGAATCTCCTTTTGAAGCAATTCCTTGGCTATGGATTGGTGATGAACGAGACTGTGTGTATAGATAGAATGCTGTTCACTGTTTATCTCGCGAATTGCAAAGGCATTTTTGGGAATTCCCAACAATGATATCGTGCTTATGAGCGTTTTTATGTCAGAAAGCACTGTGTAGATGGGTGGAGGTTTAACTATTTTTGCTCTTTCCCTTGTCGATGGCTCTTGACTAGCTGTTATGTCTTCCAAATTTGCGTCACTAAATTCCACTAGTGGTTGGAAGCTATTGGACTCTAGACCAGTATTGGTTGGCCTATTGGGGATGATATTACGCTTGGTAGTCTTCTTTGGTTTTTCCCAGCCATCCGTTGGTAAGGATGCAGGTTGGCTATTGAGAATACTTTGCGATGCTACCGCAAGGGGCGGTTGAGTCGCGGACTTCCTAGTAACTTTGAGGTTAGGGATAACCGTAGAGGCTGGTTGGCGAGGCTCGTTTTCTTTGGCATATTGCATATAGAACCTGTCCAGCTGCAGAGAGTTCAGTTTGGGTGTTTTCGGCCCCCTTGAGGTAAGAAGTGCTCCTTGGGAGCCTCCGAAGTGGGGACTCTCAGGTGACATGCTTCGCTTGGAACCCTGCGCAGAAAAGGCGTCCATTGGGCCTGATCCACGCGAAATAGGATTTCGCAGCGAAACGGGGTCCGAATCGCATCCCCCACACTAGGGACACACTGAAGGTTCACTTGGACACCACTGGCACACTTTAACTTCAGAGAATTAGGCATAAATGCTTACAGAAACTAAAAAAAAAGACACGAGGCTAACGGGCTTGCGTGCACGCACCAAGCACGTCAACCTTCTTAGCGTCGCGCGGTCTCTTTGACAACGGAGGGCACGCTGTGCGAGAGAAAGATTGGAAAGGGAAGCAGGCGTGTAAGGGGCCCCTACGCTCGGCAGCGCTGATGTATATACACACACATGCATATTTATATATACTTAAATATATATATGTAAAGAAAATATATTTTCTTTAATTCGAATCGAGCGCGCTTTGCAGGCTCAGCGCACTCTCTGAACGGCTCTGACATTTAGGATAGATAGGGGGAGATAGAGGAGAAAGAAGAGAAAAAGTATATTAACGATAAAGGGAGTGGAAATAAAGAGAGTGAACAATAGACTCTAATTGTCGTTTCTTTATTTACAGAGAAACAAATTTGTGTGTTGTTTAATTATTAACACCGGATAGAATATTCTAACAGCCCATCATACACAAACACACGCACGCACGCACGCACCCCCCCCCCCCCCCCACACACACGCACACACCATATACAGGGTCATCGTTTAATCCTGCAACCTGCGCGCGCGCGAACTTGTAAAATGGCAACACCGCCTCACGGACGCATTCCACTACAACCATGCACCGTCCCGGCGTTCGGAGAGCTGCTAGCGATCACTAGACAGCAGTGATGCCCGAGCTTCGAGAATTTTAGGCTGGTCTCTTTCAAATTAACGTTGCAAAGAACTATTCAGAATTTCCCGGCCCGGGTTGAAAAATTTGGGGCCTTTTTCCTATAACTTTTGACCTATAAAAGATATCGGAATGCAATTTGCGCCGAAAAATGAGGAAAAATTATTCCCTCTTAATGATGGATAATTTAACATATTTTACGTTTACTTAATTTTTCTATTATCAATTTTTTAACCATAATTGTTTAAAAAGCTTTTGCAAACTGTTCATTTAATAATGTATTTAACGCTGTTTTTAAAATTCGTGGTGTTGATAAACAATAGGCTAGTTGTTTTTGTATCATTACTTTCATAAATTGAGAAACTAAATTTTTATTCAATTATGTGTTAGTTCTGCAGACCTCAGAATCTATTGTTCTGGTTTCCTTTTTTATGATTTTATCCATAATGCGGTGCATACCTAGATCAGACGTAAGGGGTAACTAATGGGACGTGTCTTTGATTGTAGCAGTGTTTGAATTTTTTCTCTAGAATTTTTGTGTTTTAATGTTTTAGCTACTCAATGCCACGCCTATACCGGCTTCCGATAATGTCATTTTTTTAATGATGTGCCATTATTGTGGCTTTTACAAGCTGGTGGCGAAAAATCTCTCCCTACAAGGGTATAGCGCCGTGGTCAACCCTATCGTAGCTAAAATTTTTGAAATTGAGACGAGTACGAGATCAGTTGACATTATTTTCAAACCTCATTATAGTATTCGGGGGTGCGAGTGGTAAACCGATCATAAACGCGGAGCGCGCGGTTCGACTACCTGGGCCGGGAAATTCCCAATACCTAGCTCTTTGCGACGCTAAAATTTTCGAAGCTCGGGCATAACTCTTGTCCAGCGGTCGCTGGCAGCTCTCCGCTGGGCCGATGCATGGTTGTAGTGGAATGCGTCCATGAGGCGGTGTTGCCATTTTACATGTTCGGACGCGCGCGGGTTGCAGGATTAAACGATGGCCCTGTATATATACGTTAAAAATTAGCATATAAAATAAACATATACATGTATATATATGTGTGGTGTGTTGCCACAGAGTCGGCGATGTTTCCCATTCGGAACAGGAAACAGAATACAGGCACTAGACACTCGGGCGATGTTGCTCACCGACCACTTGAATACAGTTTTTCGGGAACATGTGGCCAACAGTCATTTCTAGAAGGCCGTTTGAGGCAAGGGTCGAATTGCTGTATCTCACAGCGATTGTTGCAAGTCGCCGGCAACTTGTATCCGGCGACTTTCCCAGGTATATTCGTATCTCTTTAACCTTTAAAGGATGAGTCGCCAGACACAACTTGCCGGATACAAGTCGCCGGAGACAAGTCGCTGGAGACAAGTCGGTTATCCCACCGACTCGCCAGCAACTCCGGCGATAAAGTTGCCGGCGATTATCGCCCAGTCTATACGAGCCTTTAGTGGGCTTGCCAAAAACAACAGGCGGTTTGTATATATATGTAAGTGCCTTTACGTCATCAACGAAATCTGCCGGCCGCCAGAAGAACTAGGACGAAAAAGTCACACATTTGGAACAGGAGTCGGAACACCTGTCTTTTACACCGTGTTCTGTGGTGTAGGCCAAATGGAGCTGTCAGCGTAGAAATGCACACATCAGAATAGGTGCGCGTTAGCAACGAAAAAATTCAGAAGCTTTATTGGTCAGAACATTGGTTCTGTCTCGATAGCTTCATCTCGTATTGGTCTACGCATAGCTTCGTAATGCACACAACTATTACGTTAAGGATAAATAACAGCCAAACGGCTAGGTTCAGGCGGAGCGGAGCAGCATTCCCGTTACCCCACCATACTTTGCGAAGGCCAAGCAACTACGACTGACAAATCCACGATCGTCAGATGGTGGTGGCTGATTTCTCCACGATCGCTGTTCGCAAAAACGAATTCACCGGCCAATATATTTGATACCGACCTTAAGTAGGTTCAAATAGACGATGCCACAAGAAATTAATGAATAAAATATAAAAGTATTTAAAAATAGCCAGAATGATGAGTTAATAATTTTGAAATTTTAAAAATCGACAGACTTAAAAATTTAGTAGTGTATAAAAGTGAACAATTGCTTTTCGCGTACTAACAAGTTGTAAATTATTTGATATTCAAGTGTAGGTATGTATTCAATTTTATGTTATTTATTTTCTATATTCATCTGTCTGCCTATAAGCATACTGCGCTCAAAGTCAAAGCTGGTTACTGTTAAAGTTGGTTTAGTAAGCTTAAGGGGGGAGGCCTACCTAGAGCGTTCGAAACATTGCGCTTCTTTGGGATTTTTTTTTAGAAAAACGGTTACACTTTTATTAATAACTATTCGTCTATTGTTAAGAGTACATCTAAAGGACAGTTCAGTATTTTTTGCGTTAAAGAATATTAAAAGATTTGAGAGTTATAGGCGATGACCGGGATGTCCCTTCTTTTTAAGCGTTTTGCGGTGACCATCGTAGTTCGTAGCAGAATCATCTCAAATTAAAAATTAGAATAGTTTTTTAGATAGAGTATGAAATTATCTAGGCGCTATCAGAGGGATTTCTTTTTATTCTTCTTAGTTTCGTTTTTACACGCCAAGAAAGGAACGACTTTTTTGTTGAAAATCGATGGTTCAACTATGCAGCGCCGCCATTTTGTCTCAAAATAATTTTTCCAAAATTGGGCCCGATAGCGCCTAGATAATTACATGCTCTATCTAAAACTATTAGTATTTTCATTTCAGTTGATTCTGCTACGAGCTACGATGGTCACCGCAAAACGCCTAAAAAAAAACATCCCGGTCATCACCTATAACTCCCAAATCTTTTCATATTCTTTAAAGCAAAAAATACTGAACTGTCCCTTAGATATACTCTTAAGAATAGACTAATAGTTATCAATAAAAGTGTAACGGTTTTTCTAGAAAAAAAATCTCAAAGATGCGCATTGTTTCGCCCGCTCTAGGTAGGCCTCCCCCCTTAATAAAATATGGGTTAATAAAACGCTTTATTATTGAGATCAGGAAGACCAAATATTGAGTAGGTACAAATGGCTAATACCTATAAGACAAGCTCGAAAAGTGATAAAAACGTAACTTCAAATTAAGACATGTATAGAGCCTTAATTAGGCTCCCATGAAAGTATAAAATAGAACTCCAAAATAGACGCATAAACGTCATACAAAATCACTTCGATGAATTTAACACATGGACAGAAAAGACGATATAATCGTTTTAACAAATTAAAATACAAAAAAGATATGTATTTAATTGTTCATTAGTACACGTACTATTTTACTATGGTCGAGGCCATATATATTGGCCGGTGAATTTCGTGAGGGGTATTCTCCCACCACACCGCTTGCCGGCTCAATGCTCCTTTTCTCAACGTTCTCACTCTCTCTCTCGGGCTACGGCTGCTCGTCAGATGGTGGTGGCTGATATCTCCTCAATCGCTGCTCGCGAAAACAAATTCACCGGCTAATATATCTGGCTCCGACCATAGGTATGAGAGAATATATACTCACGAAATTTGCAAATCTCTTTATCGAATGTAACAGAGAATCTGGAATCTTGTACAGCAATATGTAATAAAGAATGGTCTTTAACGAATTTAAGAATCTAACTAAATCGTCGAAAGCAACAAGGACATCGAAGGTCTGAGAAAGCGGATTTCTCAAATAATTCTTTGCAATTCAGTTTGCAAAGGCATCGCTATAAGAAAAATGTACGAGACGTGATCGAAGAGCGCAAGTCTTTATCCGCTTATGTCACTAAAGAAGAAACATTTCCGCAAGGAACGGAAATATCCGCGGTACTTACCATTCAAGTGACATACTGACACGGATATATCCGCTTAAACCACAGGGCTTGAGGCCGCGCCATGATGCTCTTTGGATATCACCGTTATCCTTCTGGATATTATTTCAAATATTAAAAACATTTTCGCGTAAACTGCCGTAAACTATCCAGACTTGAAATTATCTTAAAAGAAAACGTGCATACGTTGGAATTTTAACTGAACAATACATATTTGTTATTTTACAAAATAGAATCATAACATAGGCGAATAATTTTACATAGAAAAAAATTAGTAACGCATACAGTGTAGGTACTCCCATTTAATTTAAGGCATTGGAAGAAAATGTCTATAATGGAAGAAGGTGCTCTATAAAAATGGAAAAGTGCCTTTTTTCATTTTTGTAACAACAAATCCGGTACTTTCTTTTTGCATATTATATATTAATATTTGGTACTCATCTAAGTTGTTACTTAAGGGGGCCGTCTCACCGGGTCTTGAATGTGTGCGGACGCTCACACAAGCTAAGTTTAGCGTGTACGTATACGCGTGTAGTAAACAAACCGTTTCAACCGTCTTTCGTCCTGGAATCGGCTAGAAGGAAGTTTTTGCGGGTACAGTTACCTTCAGTAAACATCTGTGCAGGGTGGTCTGGTGCGTTTGAACGCTATAAGCACTGTATATTGAAATAATAATGAATTTATGAATCGAAAACTTAAAGAATGAAGCTTCAAGGCTTCTTCGTTGGTGGCGCTAATGGTGTACTGTAGCTATGTACCACCGTGCAGTTTTCTTATGTAAGCCGCATATCGGCTTTCGAATAAGACCAATTTCAATCCAATCGGTCCATGCATGACAGAGATATCGTAATATCGTATCATGGATCAGTCGAAAACGGTAGATTTTTCTTCTGATTCTCCAAGAAATTTTTCGTCGACATAATACGTATATGCGCGTTACACACACACCTTCAACCAACACATGTATCGTTCTTCGTTCGTCGTCCGCCATTGTACGTACATATATATATACTATTTTGAATTTTATAACCTAAGTGGTAAGTGTAAAATAAAGTAAGTTGTCCCAATTTGAAATGTCAGGAGTTTTTACACTACATGGGAGACTGAATTATTGTCTCAATTAATAAGGTAAGTCGCCAAAATTGTTTTAATAGATTTTTTATGTAGAGTCGCAGACTTGGAAGTTATCCGGAGAAGGTTCGACAGAGAAGCATCTCCTTTCGCATAATAATATATATTGCAACAAATTGCATTGCATTTAAATTGCCTGATATTTGTATTTGTATATACCAGCAAATTAGAGTTTTTATGTAAAGCTTATTATATTATAGAAATGAAGGGGACGCACAGGACTTCGATAAAAATGAAGGGGACGCACAGGCGTGGAAGTTGTCCGGAGAAGATTAAATTAAATAAATAGAAAGACAAAGCATCTTGCTTCGCACATGCTTCTGGAAAGTCAAATAAGGTAAATCGACAAAATTATAAATATACCAGCAATTTAGAGTTTTTATAATATATATTGCAACAAATTGCACTGCATTTAAATTGCCTGATATTTGTACTTGTATATACCAGCAATTTAGAGTTTTTATGTAAAGCTTATTATATTATAGAAATGAAGGGGACGCACAGGCTTGGATAGTAGAATTGATGATGGGGCCGCACAGGCTTGGATGAACAGAAATGAAGGGAATGCACAGGCGTGAAAGTTGTCCGGAGAAGATTAAAAAATAAATAGAAAGACAAAGCATCTTGCTTCGCACATGCTTCTGGAAAGTCAAATAAGGTAAATCGACAAAATTATAAATATACCAGCAATTTAGAGTTTTTATAATATATATCCCCATAAAAAACTTCAAAAAAGTAAAAAAATACGCCAAGTACATGAAAAATCAAATAAATCACAAAAAATAGAAGACAATAATAGGACTTCCGGTTCAGGGCGTGCATGTGGTGACAGGCAGGTGCGATAGAGAGTGGATTTGGAGGTGTGATAAGAAGTGAGAGGTGAGAGAGTGAAGGTAGAAGTGAGGAGAGCGAAAGGGAGAAGGGAAGAGTAGTTAGGGGGAAAGGCAGGAGAAGTAGGTGAGTAGAGAGAGCAAAAAGTGAGTAGGAGATAAAGGACCGTAGATTTGAGGTTAGGAAGGCGGTTGGTGTTGGCGCGAAAGAGAGAGGAAGGCGAGTGAGAGGTGGCGACATCAGGTGGCAAGGGGGAAAAGAACGGATAGGCGGGAAGATTCAAAAGAGGCGGGGGATTTATATAGAGATAGGAAGAAGAGAAGCTAGAAAGGGAGGAGAAAGAAAGCAGCGAAGAGAAAGAAGGAAAAGAAAAGAAGTGGGCTGAGGAAGATGTCAGAGGGTGGAAGTAAGGCAAGTAAGGAGGGGGAAGAGGGTAAGAAAAAGGGAAGACCGACAAACGTTGAGAGACTGGGGAGGGAAAGGGTGAATAGCACAGGGAGCACAGGCAGCACGGGTAGTGTAACAGAATGGTGGAAAAGAAAAAGAGAGGAGGAAGAGGGGGAAGAAGAAGTGATGGAAGAAAAGGGGGAGGTGGTATTTGAGAGCAGTAAGAAGACCAGAAGGTCCCCAGAGAAAGTGGCAAGGAGAGGGAAAGGGGGAGCTGGAAAAGTTGATGTTAGAAATGAGGAAGGTGATGAGGGAGGGGTTAGAGGAAGTGAAGGGACAGGGAAGGGGAATAAGAGAGGAAATGAGGAAGATTAAGGAGGAAATCAGGAGGGGAGAGGAAAAGTGGGCAAAGGAGAGGAAAGAGATGTGGGGAATGTTGGAGAGGTTGGGAGAGAGACTGGAAGTAATGGAGAGAGGAGGGGAAAGAATGAATCAATGGAAAGAGATAGGGGAAAGGTTGGAGAGTGGAAGGAGGGGAGGTGAGGAAGTAGGAGAAGATGCGACGGAGAGAATGCAGAAAATAGAGAGAAGACTAGAGGAGAGGGAGAGAGAAGAGAGGAGAAAGAATATAGTGGTAAAGGGTATTAAGGTGGAGGGGGGGAAGGTAAGAGAGTGGGTGGAAAGCGTTATGAAGGAAATAGGAGCAAAAGTGGACATAATTAGTGCAAAATGGGTGAGCGTGGGGGGGGGGGGGGGAGAGGCGAAATAGTGGCGAAACTAGGGAGCATGGAGAATAAAAGAGAGGTGATGGAAAAGAAAAGGGATTTAAAAAGAAGGGCAGTGAGGATAACAGACGACTGGACATGGAAAGAGAGGAAGATGCAATGGCTGATAAAGGAAATAGCAGAGATAGAAGAAAGGAAAGGTAGAAGAGTAAGGGTGAGCTACGGGAGGATAAGGATTGACGAAGAATGGTGGAAATGGGATGAGGAAAAAGCGGTTTTAAGAGACAGGCGAGGGTGGGCGAGGGTAGAGGAGGAAAAGGGGAAGGGGGAAGAGGAGGCGGGTATGAAGGGAAAAGGGGGATAGGAGAGGAAGAGAAGGGGAGGACGAGTACAGAGAAAGACAAAGAGAGGGGGTGGAGAAGAGGGGGACAGGGGGAAGTGGGAGAGGAGGAGGGGTGGAAGATAGGATTCTGGAACGTAGCAGGAATAGGAAAGAAGGATAGGGACTTCTGGAGGACGACAGAGAGTTGGGATGTGGTAGTATTAATGGAAACCTGGGTGGAGGAGAAGGGCTGGGAAAGGGTTAAAGAATGACTACCGAGGGGGTACAGATGGGAGGCACAGGCAGCAAAAAGAAGGAACAAGAAAGGAAGGGCGATGGGTGGGATGATAATAGGAGTGAGGAAGGAGATGATGGAGGGGGAAGGAAGGATATGGGGGAAGGAGGAGACGGAGGGGATAATGATGGCGGAGTTCAGGGTAGGGTTAGAAAGGTGGAGGGTGGTGGGGACGTATGTGAACGGAGACATGGAGAGGAAGCTGGAGGAAATGAAAGAATGGATGGAGGGGGTAGAGGAGGGGAGAAAGACGATTGTGAGGGGACTTCAATGCAAGGACTGGAGAGAAAGGGGGGGCAATAACGGGGGAGGAAGGGGAAGAAGGTGGAAGGAAGTCGAAGGACAAAAAACAAAACGCGGACGGGAAGAGGTTATTGGAGAGAATGCAGGAAACTGGATGGGAGATATTCAATGGGAATACGGAAGGTGGCGAGAAGGGGGAGTTCACATATACAGGGGCGAGAGGAGAAACTGTTATGGACTACGTTATTGGGGATGGCGAGGTAAAAGGGAAGGTGAAAAGACTGGAGATAGGGGACAAAATTGACTCAGATCACCACCCAATAATAGTATGGATGGAGGGGGGGAGGAGAGGGAAGAAAAGAAAGGAGAGCAAAAGAGAGACGGTGGCGAGGGGAGACTGGACGGTGGAAGGGAGAGAGAGGTTTAGAGCAGGAATTAGATGGGGGGGGGAGGGAAAAGGGGGGGATAGAGGAAGAGTTGGAGGAGGGGATTAAGGAGTTTAGGAAAGGCTTGGAGGAGGGAAAGGGGGAAGGGAGGGGACGCAAGAAAAGAGGGTGGTGGGATGGGGAATGCGATCAGAAAAAGAAGGAAGTAAGAAGGGTGCTGAGGGAATGGAGAAGGGGGAGAAGAGGAAAAGAGGAGTATAAGGAGGCAAAGAGGGAATACAATGAATTGTGTGAGGGAAAGAGGGGGGAGGAGAGAGAGAGGTTCAAGAAAGAAGTGGAAGGGATAAGAAATGAGGGGGAGGTATGGGAGATGGTTAACAGGGAGAGAAAAGGAAGGAAAAGGGTGAACGAGGAAATAAGGATGGAAGAGTGGAAGGAATACTTCATGGAGTTACTAGGAGGTGTGGAGGGAAGAGTTGTAAGAGGGAGAGTGAGGGAAAGGGAGGGAGATGAAGAGGAGGAGATAAGCAGGGAAGAAATCAGGAAAGTAATAGGCAAGTTGAAGGATGGAAAGGCAGTAGGGAGTGACGGGATACCGAATGAAGTATGGAAGTATGGAGGGGCAGAAATGGGTGTGGAAGATATGTAATAGGGTTTGAAAGGCAGAAGGTTGGCCGGAAAAGTGGAAAGAAGGGATAATAATTCCGATTGTAAAGAAAGGAGATTGGAAGCGAAGGGAACAATACAGAGGGGTGACGCTAATGCCGACGCTGTACAAAGTTTACGTGTCGGTGTTGGCGAATAGGTTAAAGGAAGAGATGGAGAATAAGAAGATGATACCTCCGAATCAAACGGGCTTCAGGGAAGGCATGGGGACAATTGATAACATATATGTGCTTAATTATGTCATACATAGGTAGATAAGCAGGGAAAAGGGGAGGTTGATTGCCATGTTCGTAGACCTGAAGGCAGCGTTTGATTCGGTGGACAGGGAGGTGTTGGAGAGGGCGATGGTGGAAAGGGGAGTAAGGGGACGGTTAAGGAAAAGAATAGGAGAGGTGTTAAGGGAGACAAAGAGTAGGGTGAGAGTGGGCAGTGAGACAACGGAGGCTTTTTGGACGGCGAGGGGGGTCAGACAGGGATGTCCGATGAGCCCATACCTGTATAATTTGTTGACGGCAGACATGGAGGTGGAATTACAGAAAGGGAAAAAGGGAGGTGTACAGGTGAAGGGAATGGGGAGGATTTGCACTATGGCAGCGCTGTCCAGCGTAGGGGCCCCTCACGCGCCTGCTTCCCCTTCCAACCTTTCTTTCGAGCAGCGTGACTTGTTGTCAAGGAAACCTCGCGACGTTAAAAAGGAGACTGTAACAATTCCGCGGACAAGGAAACTCAGACGACACGCGCGATGCCGATCAACGGTCGATGTTCATGTACCAAACATAACCGTAAAAGCCAGTCCAGACTGACAGACATTGTTTGTAGACGTTCTACATACATTGTAAACCGACACCTAGACGATATCGCCAGAGAATGCATCTAGTATTCAAACGCATGTACGTAATGTGTACGGATTGTTTGCGGAGACATGTCTACAGACAATTTTTTGTTAGTCTGGATTGGCTCATAGTGATGCGCGCGACAACAGAAGCGCTCGGATTAGTTATTTTGACTCGGCGACGACTTCGCGCCATGGTGACAGCAGACGGTGGTGGGGGACAGGTTTTGTCTCTCAAGAGCCAAGTTGGACGGCGCTGCACTATGGCGTACGCGGACGACGTGCGGAGGAGGAGAAGGAAATGGAGGCAATGATAGGGAGTCTAGAGAGGTACCTAGATGGGAAAAGACTGGTGCTGAATGCGGATAAGACGAAGGTAATGAGATTTAGAAAGGGAGGAGGAAGGTGGAGAAAGGTAAGATGGAGGTGGAAGGGAAGAGAACTGGAGGAAGTGAAGGAATTCAGGTACTTGGGGTTCACGATGATGCGTAACGGAGGATGCATGGCACACGTGAGAGAAAGGGTGGGAAGGGCGGGGGTGGTGATGAGGCAAGTATGGGGAATAGGGAAGAGGAGGTTTGGAAAGGATTGGGAGAGAAGATTGTGGTTGTGGGATAGGTTAGTGTGGACGGTGCTGGGATACGGGGCGGAAATATGGGGGTGGAGAGAGTGGAAAGAGGTGGAGGCATTGCAGGAAAGATTCCTGAGATGGACGCTGGGGGTAGACTGGTGTACTCCGGGATACATGATTAGGGAAGAAGTGCAAAGGGAAAAGCTGAGGACCAGGGCGGGAAAGAGGGCTTGGGGCTTCGAAAGGAGAATGTGGGAGGGAAAAGGAGGGGAATTAGCAAGGAGATGCTGGGAGGAGATAACGGTGAGGGAGGGGTGGGTGGGGGGGCTGACGAAGTGGGAGGAAGAAAGGAAGCGATTTTTCGGGGATAGAGGATTAGAAATGGGGGAGATAGGAAGGAGAAGAGAAATGGGGGAAATGGGATATGAGGAGATGGAGAACGAGGATAAGAGAAGGCAGAAAAATGAAAGGTGGGAGAGGATAAGAGAGGCCAGGTACAACAGATGGTACAAGTGGGTGAAGGGACCGGGGACGCCAAAGTATCTGAAGAAAGGTTGGGCTGAGGCTAGGTGGAGAAGGATAGTGAGATTTAGGATGGGAAATGAAATAAGAGAAGCGAGGTATTGGCTGAGCGCGGAGGAAAGAACCTGCAGAATGTGTGCGGGAGAGGTAGAATCATGGGAACACGTATCGGAGGGGTGTAAGAGGTGGGGAGAGGAAATAGGCGGGTGGCAGGAGAAGGTGGGAGTGATACTGGGAGAGGAGGGGGAGGGGGAAGAGTGGATGAAAGAAGTAGAGAGGGTGAGAGGAGAGGAGATGGACAAAAGGTGACGGTGAGAAGAGGGGACGAAAGAGAAGGACAAATGGAGTGATTGAAGAACCGGAAGTCGATGGTGATGGTGGAAGTCGTTGGTGGAGGGAATAGAAGTAAAGGAGAGCGGGAGGAGAGAAATGTAATGGTAAGAAAAGTGTAAGAATTGTAAGAGAGGAAGGCGTGAGATAAGCGAGAGATAAGAGAGAGGAAGGCGGCGAGGGCGAGAGGGCGGCGCGGGGGAGCGAGAGCGGCGAGAGAGAGAGCGAATTAGAGAGAGAATAGAGCGAAAATAGTTGTAAATAGGTTAAAATAAGTTAAAATAGGCTAAGCATAGGAGTAAGGATAATATTTAAGGATAGGTTAAGAAAATTGTAAAGAGAAGAGAAGGAAAAGAGGAGGATGTATAAAGGAGAATGTAACCCTCAGGGGATCATTAAAGCATATACTATACTACTATAGAAGACAATAATAATCACAAAAAAAAAATAGAAAAAGTATACAATACAAAAAAAGATGTGAAATCAAAATGAGCTGCCAGTACATAAAGGTGCTTTCCAACTGCGCTTAAGATGACACAACTACATACACACAGCTCAAATGCTGTGTTCATACATTCCATTACAATGTATTACATAATATTAAGCAGATATATTTTTATACACATAAATATTTTAATACGAATAAATATTTTATTCAAAATACTTGGCGCTGCGAAACCGAAAAAATGTTAATTGCTTAGTATTATTAAAAATTTACAATAACTTACTTACAATCTAAAATACATAAACATGTACATATACATATACATGCGAGTATTTGAAACGCTGACAAAGTTACTCTACATATATTTAATTCGAATATCATAAGCACGTTGCATATGCACATACACACATTCACGAATGCACGCACAAGAAAGAAAGAAAAAGATTATTGCAATTTATACATATGTATTCAGTTTAGCAACATCAATTCGGTTTCGCAGCGCCAAGTATTTTGAATAAAATATTTATTCGTATTAAAATATTTATTTGTATAAAAATGTATCTGCTTAATATTATGTAATACATTGTAATGGAATGTATGAACACAGCATTTGAGCTGTGTGTATGTAGTTGTGTCATCTTAAGGCTCGTATAGACCGGGCGATAATCGCCGGCGACTTTGTCGCTAGAGTCGCTGGCGAGTCGGTGGGATAACCGACTTGTCGCCAGCGATTTGTACCCGGCGACTTTTATCCGGCGACTTGTGTCCGGCAAGTTGTGTCTAGCGACTCGTCCTTTAAAGGTTAAAGAGATACGAGTATACCTGGAAAAGTCGCCGGATACAAGTCGCCGGCGACTTGCAACAATCGCTGTGGGATACAGCAACTCGACCCTTGCCTCAAACGGCCTTCTAGAATGACTGTTGGCCACATGTTCCCGAAAAACTGTATTCAAGTGGACGGTGAGCAACATCGCCGGAGTCTCTAGTGCCTGTATTTCTGTTTCCCGTTCCGAATGGGAAACATCGCCGACTCTCTGGCAACACGCCACACACTATATATATTGAAGTACATCCTATAGTAAATGTATACGTTAAAAACTTATCATATATGTAATATATATATATGTAACAAATTAACTTTCCATATTATTTTTGCTACAATATCAAACATTGTTGTTGTATACGTGCCGAAAGAGGGAACTTTCAAGTGGTTGGAAACAGATTCAGTACAATCACGAAGCTTTATTCCTTGTGTAACGATCCAGCGGGTCTGACTCTCACTCGTCAAGTCCTTTCCGATTCCCGCTCGACAGCGCTGTCGGCTTCCGCCGTCGCGCTGCTCGCGCCTCGCTATGGCGCGTTATTTAAGCACATATATAACAATTGTATTGACCATAGGAAAGGAGGATTAATTGAGTAAATTTTTTCCGAAGTCGAGCAGAATCACGATATGATCAAACAACAGCCAGGGTCATTTGTTTTATCAACCTCTTCTGATGCATCGAATGAAATACATCGATGTGTCGAATAAATTTTGACCATAATGATATATCGGATTGATTCGATGTAGCGAATGGTAAACATCGAATATTTTCGGTGCATCGATGTTTATCGAATACCCCTAGCGTTACCGGCGGCGAGCGCCAATACTCTTGACGGAAGGACACAGGAACAAATGAGATAGTCTTCTGATTGCGCGTGGCCCCGCGTGTCTCGACTTCCCTTCGAATTGGAAACGGATCCCTTATCGCTTGAGTATAAAAACGCGCTCGAATATGAAAACAGAAGCATGCGTTGCCGTATTCCGTACGAGAGAAGGTGGGCCACTCCCTTGAAGAGGCTCTCTTCACAGCAATACATGTGTCCTCTCCGAGGCCCACTTTCTTTCGCACGGAATAGGTCAACGCGTGCTTTTGTTTTGCAATTAAAGCGCGGGTTTCACTCGAGATATAAGGGATCCGTCTCGAATTTGCGTCTCGAAGACGCCGCAGGCCTATATCTGGCACATTTAGGTAAAAACTGAAGGTACTGGTTTGTGTACCACATCTGGTTCCCAAAAATTAATCCGGCTGATCGGCCAGAGTGTTCCGCCAGGATCGCGGTTAATGACCACATTATCCCACGAGTAGCGGTTGACAATGGTACCTGCGCGTCCTAAGTCACCACCCATTATCGATATCTGGGAGACAAATGTTTCCCCACGAATGCTTCGAGAACAAGCAATTGCCTAGTCGTAAAGAAATTAAGAAATTTCGCTTCAAAAATACTAAATGGCCAGCTGTAAAAGATAACTGAATTCGGACGCGCAGGTACCGTTGTTAACCGGTGACTCACGGGAAGGTACGGCCATCAAACGCAACCCCGTCGAAACACTCTGACCGATCAGCTTGATTAATTTTTGGGTACCAGATGTGGTACACGAGCCAGCACCTTCAGTTTTTACCTAAATGTACCAGATATAGCATTTAAAAAGTATTATTCAACATAAAAATGCCTTGCGGAGAGAGAGACATAGGAAGAAAAAATGGTAGCCCGCTGACTGCACGTGGTCCCGCCCGCGCCGTCTTCCCTGAAATAAGGTGTATACATTGTAGGTTATTGAATTTTGTCTGGAAACTCACAATCGAGTGATCTCTAAAAACAAAATAGCTCCATTTAAAAAACCGAACTTGACCACCGTATCTTTTAAAATAATAATCGAAGAAAAAAATCGTTTGGGCTAATAAATTTGCCCCCTCGAAGCATGCAATTGCATATAAACAATTTTTTTATGTCCAATACGTTGGGAAACATCCAGCTGTTTACTATTCCCGCGGATACCTACGGATTAACGAAAAGTCGCACTTTTGTTCACAGCGAATAATCTACCAATTTTTAAAGACTGCGAAGATACGTTCTTGATTGCCCTTTGGAAATCTGGCAACCAGATGTTGTTGAAGCCGTCTTGGAAAATAGGAAATTGACCACCATAAACGATAAATGAGTTTTCGCTTCGCTCTCAACTATTACCTCCCAGAGCTCGCTTCGTTTGGGATAATTAAGGACACAACATAAAGGCAAAATACAGAACCCAATATAAAGGCCCAAAACATAATAAAATTTGAAAATAGAATATAAACCGGCCTTTTCGTTAATCCGTATATGGCGCGTGTATATGCTCTTCAAGTGACAAGGGAACCGTCTCCAATCCGAAGGGAAGCCGACACAAGCAGGGCCTGTTTAAAATAATAAAAATAATACCCTGTCCTTCGTTAATCTGTATATGGCTTTGTTGTCGGTAGTACATATACCTAGCCAATTCAAACCCCCGTGTATCTTTTGGCCACCACCGACATCGTGACATACTGGCGCCATAAACCGCGGCCCCTGGCGAGGCGCTCTTGGTGCCCAACGCGGTCATTTTTTTTTTACGCGAAATTAACGTGGAAAAGTCCCCCCTCCTTTAAAAGAAATACCTGAAGAGGTATATAAGATCCAAAGTCGGTGCAGCGGAATGTCATTTTCGTGAATCAGTGTTTCCAGTGCACATTGGACAGAGATATTCGTGCAGCGCTTGACATACAAAAAGGTAAGTTTACAATATTATTACAATCATTATTGGTGTTGTCTTATTTGTACACAATACGGCAATGTTAAGCGTGATTATTTAAATTGATATATGCATGTGTATTACTTGTTAACAGTTAAAATGTGGTCAGCTAAAGACACGCTGGATCTTGCCGAAATGCTGCAGGGCTTGCCTGCACTGTGGGATGCATCCTGTCCGGGATATCGATCAAAAGGTGCCAAAACCGACGCCTTGGCAATAGTCGCGGCACATTTCGGAATTGGTGCGGAGGAAATGGGAAAAAAAATAAAAAATTTAAGGACCCAATTCGGGAGGGCCCTTAATGAAAGAAAAGAGCAGACCAGGAGTGGAGCCGGGGCGTCGAGGAAGAAGGAATGGTTTGCGTTCCAGGCGCTGCAATTCCTGGGAAAAAACAATACATCGGTGGGCAGTCGCAGTACTATGGAGGTAAGCATTATTATTTTAAATATACGATTTCCTTTGTTACACTCTCGGGACATTCCACGCGAACTCGGACACTTTTTGGAGCAACATTTCGGATTTTGTTGGAACTTGGATATGTTGGACCTAGTCTTTAGTGACATATATACGTGTGTGGAAGGATTTTTCAAAATGTTGAAAGTGTGGAGATTACAGCTCTTGACAGTCGCTTTCATATTGGGTAATCAAATATATACATAGCATTCCCATGAAAAACCTGAAGGTCGTCCCCGTTTCAAGGAAAATCTTGTGAATACGAAAAATTGACATTACATATTATGTCAGGTATAACAAACAGTAAAAGTTTCCCGCTTTCACTTTTTTTTTACAAATATTTACCATTTGCGAGAATACTGTATGAGAATAGCAGATACAATAACCGCTGCTAGTAGGGTAGGGTGAGGCTAAATTTCCCTTTTTTCGTATAAACGTATGTAAAATTCAGTACTAACAATCTAGAGATATCTGGTGTTATTTTGTATAAACCATAAATTAAGCTTTACGTTCACGAAGTTCGTTTGTTAATACTGTTGTTTTTTCGTTGAGTTATACCACAAATGTTTGTCCAAAAAATCCATTGCATGGGGTAGAAACTCACTTCAAATCAATAAATATTCATTAAAACAATTCTTTTTGGTATACCATATTAAAAGGAAAGCATGACTTCTTTAACAGAAAATAAAATTATAATACAGAGACTCACGTTGAACTAAAAACTAAAAAAAATTGCTAAACTAAAACAAAAAAATTTTAATTTTGGCATCATTTCTTTATACTTTTTTGCCCCAATCGGTCGCAACCACCCGCGGTTGGTCTTTGAAGGCAAGATCAAAAGTTGGATGGGCCTGCTCTATACATAGTGTCTGCGATATATGTATACGTTAGAAAAGATTGTCATTCAGCAATTAATAATATCATGCATACATTACTAAAGGAACACACCATCTTAACGTACTTGGCTGATACGCTTTTAAACTGTGGTTTCCTTGGTATAAAATAATAAATACGAGGTATTCCTTTTAGTTTTCGATACGTAAAGTAACGAAGGCGTCGTGTAATTCGGATGAACGTCCAAGAGCAACTGCCGACTCTGTGGTCACCTCCGTTTCTTCTCGTCTTTTATATAATGCACTGCGAAACTGAATACATTGTTTAGAAAAAGAGATTTTGAAGTCGGGACTTTTTACCCGCCGGAATTCTAGCCCCACCCCACCATACCGCACGGCTCAGCCAGTCGACTCGGTGTTGGTGACGCAGCGTCAGATTCAATTAATTTTCATTTGGTCAATTTTAAAGTGTTCATAGTCTTCAAAACGCGCCCATAAAGAGGAGAAACAGGGCTATATCCGCACAATTTTAAATTTTCTAAACGGATCGCATTTTGTGAAAATTGTATTTGTTTAGAACAATTGCCATAAAAGTTTTATCTTGCCTGTGTGCTTCCAAAAGGTCATTTTTATCAGTTTCTTAATTAAAAAGTTATAATTTATTGGAAAAGGGTCAGCACTATCCATTCCAAAGAGCGGTAAGATTCACATTTTTTAAAATTTTGAAAAGTCGTTCCACACACGTGTATGTATTAATAAAGACTACAACATATCCAAGTTCCAACAAAATCCAAAATGTTACTCCAAAAAGTGTCAGAGTTGACATGAAATGGCACTCTCGCGAAAAGAAATAAGTGGTAGTAAAGGTAAATAACTGTTACGTCCTGAAAGGAGCTTTCCTTAAATCACCCCGAGCAGTTGGAATGATTTACCGAATTCTTACTTTTATCAAAGGGCTAGGCCTACCTTGACTATACTTACCGGGGAATAGGAAGATAAGTGGGGTTTGAATAAGATTGACACAGGAATTATAGGAATAACAATAAAGTGTGATATATATTCTTATTGAAAGCAAATAAATGATTACACACTCTGTAGACGGCGCTCCGTCTCCGCTGACGCTAGTAGGTCGCTGAACTTATCGCAGGTCGTTTTCGCTCGCGCTGTTCTCGGGTAGCGCACAGATGTCGGTGAACCTGACGTCTGTCGTTTTGCTCGCTCGCTACGTCGCACGTCTTTGCGGTTGCGGTGGTCCGTATCGGCGCGGAAGGGCACTCCCGGTGCGTGCCGTTTTTCGATCTGTCGGATGGAGATACACTTCGCCTAAAGTAGATCGGCCGATCGCGATTCGCGAGATAGACGCGGAGACGAGATCGCGAGCTCTAGGCGGTAGTCTGCTCGTCATTACTCCCTATAAGGGTCGTTCCTTATTAGGGAAAATATCGGGAACCGGGCTGTCAACGATCACGTTGTGCTTACAACGATAACTTCCCCGATTCGGCGAATTGACTGACACGCGCGGGGCGATTCCGCCGAATCACCGATTCGAAGGAAAGCAAAGCCTAGCTAGTGTGAAGCATTTAGTGGAAGCCGGATATAACCGGCGCAAGTCGCGAAAGGGTTAAAAATTGAAGCAATTTCAGGCAACTTCATTTTGCCATGGTACCCTCCCATCTGGCGATATAAAATAACGGGCAAATTCATTTCGAATTTCCTTGCAGTCTGCAGGTGGTCTCCTTGCCATATTTTGAAGGGCCAGAAAGCCTGCGCCTTCTGTATCCTCTCGCCACGTACCTGGCATAATGTCACCTGTATTCCGGTTTTCACAGTCAAATGTGCCTGGCGGTGTGTACAGTTGCCTTGCTTCTGTATTCCGTCTTAAGAAATTGTGAAGGTGCACACACGCCAGCACTATACTCCCAACTTTCGCGGGTTCCAATTGTATTTGTTTACGAAAAATTCTAAATACCATAGCTAGCAAACCGAACACATTTTCAACTATTCGCCTAGCTCTGCTTAATCGATAATTAAGAATTCTTCGAATCGAACCGCTTTCGTGCGAACCAGGGAATGGTTTCATCAAATGGTGGCTCAACGCAAACGCATCGTCCGCTACTAAAACAAAGGGGGTACGTATTGTTCCTCCTGACAGTGGTCTCGGCTGTGGAATACTTAGCTCGCCTTTCGTTAATTTGTCATAGAATTTCGTATTATGGAAGACTCCACCATCGGAAATTCTGCCTTGTGATCCCACATCAGCATAAATAATACGGTATTCTGCATCCACGATGGCCATAAGTACAATGCTGAATGTCCCCTTGTAGTTAAAATATATACTACCACTATTTCGTGGAGCTTCAATTTGAATGTGCTTCCCGTCCATCGCACCGATACATTGGGGGAAATTCCACTTGCTCTTATAGCCTTCCGCTATCTCCAACCATTCCTCTTCTGATCGTGGTATCTGCAAAAATTCAGGATATATATATACGTGTATGTGCGGGAGAATATGTATATCTGTGTGTGAATATAGGTGTTTTTCGCAAAAAGTTAATCCATAGTAAATATTACATTATCTATCTCAATATATTTCAGGACGATACGGAGGTGCCTCCGAGTAATACAGATAGCCCCGAAGCGTCGACATCATCCACAACAGTAGTGGCTGGTGTTGTGGATGAAAATATCCAAGAAGTCTTGGAGCAAAGCACAGTCTCGAGGAGGAGACAGAGGGCCGATTCGAGAGTGGATGAGGCTTATGCCTTCATGAAGAATGTGGAGGTAACAATGAAGGAGAGGGACGATTTTACCGCCTATGGAGAAGTGGTTGGAAGGAGAAGGCGCAGCGCGAAACGTAGCCGACGCGATACGGCAATTTTAAAAAATAAAATTGACAATTTGCTATTTCAATTTGAAATAGAAGGAAGCGAAACAATGGACGAAACACCATCCGAATGCCCGTTACCCGCAAGCTCACCGAATGTAGCCCCCGGAAACAGAACCATATAGATTAGAAAATTATGTTCTATTTGAAGAACAACGGTAAAAAAGTGTACATAGGATAAAAATGTGCCAGACAAAAGTGAAATGGTTTCGAGAGGTATTTCCTATGTGGACGCGTAGAGGACATATGAAGGTCAACTTTATTATTTTACATGGAATCATATGCTTCTTAATACATTATTCGTTGCAGCTCGGCATTCTCTATAAAAAAGTATCAAATACATGTATAATACAGAGCACTAATAACTTTTCGATATACATGATTTAATACTTTTTTATAGAGAATGCTAAGCTGTAAAGAATAATGTATATGATCCCATATGAAAAAGCATATGATCCCATGTAAAATAACAAAATTGACCTCTATATGTCCTCTACGCGTCCACGTAGGAAATTCCCCCGAAACCATTTCTCTTTTGTCTGGCACATTTTTGCCCCTGGGTAGATGTCCCAATTACCGTGCCCTGTACCTGTTACCGTGCCTTTATACTTAAAGAAGCTTTAATTGTTTAAAAATGCAACTTACTCGTTTGTAACACATACATTAATAGTAAAAAATTTCTATCCTTAGTTATGTATGCGAGTTTTTTGTACGGTTTCTTTAAGTATAAAGCACGGTAATAGGTACAGGGCACGGTAATTGGGACATCTACCCTATGTACACTTTCTTTAATTTTGTTGAATATTTGACAAATGGTTCAGTTTGTGGACAGTGGGTCTGGGATACATTCGATGTGCTTACGGGTAACGGGCATTCGAATCGTGCTTCTGCTTCCCCTGTCTTTATGTATGTTGTATGAGTGTGTTATGTGAATGTATTGTATGATTGTATTGTGTAAATAGTAAGTAATTTTAAGCAATATTAAGTCCATTAATAGTATTCATTAAAAACATTTTATATCTAAATAATTGTGTGTATTATTACTTACCCGACAGTATTGTCGAAGAACTTCGATGATCGCCTCACACACTTCCGGCACAATCGATGATATGACTTGTTTCGATATTTTAAATAGATACATTAAACTGGCATAAGAATCACCTGTTGCCAAGTATCTAAGCGTGACAGCTAATCGTATGGTGGGCGGAATTGCAGCACGATAATTTGTGTCTTTCTTTGCAATTTTTGGAGCCACTAAATTCAGAAGCTCTTCAAAATCAGATTTTGTCATTCGAACAAAATTGATAAAACTACTTCCGTCATTTAATAGCAACTCTGACATTAAATGATCACCATACTGTTCGCCACTTCTCAAAAACGCTTTTTTCCACCAACGCCTTTTTCTTTTGGTCGATGCTATGACAACCAACGCGGCACCAACACCCATAGCTATCGAAGGATCCATGGCTACTAAATAGAGTTCGGAATGGACGCCGAAGCCTTCGGCCCGAAGGGTCTCGGTCATTAAGTGGAGGGACACAAGTTGCCGAGTTGCCGTGTCGCCGGACACAAGTCGCTGGATACCAGCCGCTCGGTAAAAGTCGCTGGAGACAAGCCGATGCATCCCAGCGAGTCGCCAGGCGACCCTCTGGAGTCGCTGGCGACAAAGTTGCCGGCGATTATCGCCCAGTCTATTCGAGCCTTTAAGCGCAGTTGGAAAGCACCTTTATGTACTGGCAGCTCATTTTGATTTCACATCTTTTTTGTATTGTATACTTTTCTATTTTTTTTTGTGATTATTATTGTCTTCTATTTTTTGTGATTTATTTGATTTTTCATGTACTTGGCGGATTTTTTTACTTTTTTGAAGTTTTTTATGGGTTTCAATATACAGTGCTTATTAGCGTTCAAACGCACCAGACCACCCTGAACAGATGTTTACTGAAGGTAACTGTACCCGCAAAAACTTCCTTCTGGCCGATTCCAGGACGAAAGACGGTTCAAACGGTTTGTTTACTACACGCGTATACGTACACGCTTAACTTAGCTTGTGTGACCGTCCGCACACATTCAAGGCCCGGTGAGACGGACAATAACAAAAATGAGACGGCCCCCTTAAAGGGTATTGGACAGATAAAATCAACGGTTGCTTCTGGGCTAGATTGTAGAGCCAGTAATAATTTAAACCATTTCCTCTTTTATCACTTCTTTCTTAGGGATATAAGACGTATTTGCAAATAAGAATGTTTACAAAATATTAAAAATTAATTAATACACCAGACGTCAAAGTGAGTGCTTGCGTAATGTACGGCTCCATGTGGTGAACACGATTCCCATTGACCGATTCACGTAAAAGCAAAATTGCTGTATATGAGTATCCATTAAATCAAAATCTACAATGTGGAACTCGGTCGAAAAATTTAAATAAAATTTCACGAAGTTATACAACAAATATCAACTGTGAAGGATTTTATTGAAGTAGTTCTGTGGTAAATGTGGTCTTAAATGTTAAAATTATGCGATCTATGTACACCCTTAATGTGTACGTGGGACTGATATAATAAATACCAATTTTTATTATTATTATTTCTTCAATTATGTCATAATTAACACCGAAAAGGGTTCAGTGACCTCGGACAACATGAAATTAAATGATCCGATACTGCATCAACATTAGAAGCCACTATAAAATATATTTGTATGCGTTTATGCAAACACATTTGCATACACATTTGGACATAATAAAGATCAAATTAACTACACCATAATCAAGCTGAAGTTTGTAATTGACTGGCATTGAATAATTCTACAGTAGAAATAAAACAAAACTTAAATGGCAGATTTTGATTGAGAATGACGATAATATCCGTTATGGAGTCTCCTACCAAAGTTTATTATCTGTTCGATTTACTCGCAACAAACCTTCATATATGTATAAAGTGTTTCAGAACATTTCAAAAGGATGTAGTTCTTTTGTAAATGAAAATCAAGAAAATTTATACAGAAAAAAAATCGAGGATGTAATGAATACTACTATTGTATAATATGATTATGTTCTAACATACCTAAGTATAGAGCAGGCATGCCCAGATGGGCGTTCCGGTATTTCGAGCATTCATCGCGTTTTCCAAAGCTCGCGTGTTATATGCCCCTATCGGTTCATTTTCGTGCTTGTTGTCTACGCGCCCCCTTCCGTTCCGACAGCGCCGATTCAGCGGAATCGCGCCGCGGACGAGAGCTCGCTCGCCGAACCAAGGACACATCATCGTAAGCACAACGTGACCGCCGATGGCCCGGGCCATGAATTTCCTTATAAGGAGCGATCGACAGGTGCCGACGGGGCGGTTTTCCCCTACCGACGTCGAAACGCGAGGCACGAACAGGGACAGCGGAAGTTTTAGCGAGGATTCGTTTTTGAGACATCAAGTTAGCAAGTTGCGACGAGCCAGCGGGCCGTCTTAGTATCGCGACCTTATCTCCGCGCTTAAACTCACCCGCGTAAACGCGAGCGGCCGAACAGGTATTGCAAAAGTGTATCTCCATCCGACGCACCGAGAACGGCCTAGCCGGGAGAGCACATACGCGCCGATCCGAGCCACCGCGATCGCGAAACGTGAAGTACAGCAAGCGAGTAATCGAGTGTTCGAGAGATTAGAGAGAGAGCGAAACATCATACGTTAAGCGTGCCGTACGTTATCTGAGGATCCTCCGGACGGCTAAGATCGACTCAAGGTCCAGCGACACGCGAGCGCCTAGCGATAACGGGGACGTGAACGCCGTTTCTGTGGTATGTTTGGTTTAGTACATTAATTATATTTTCTCCCAGAATATATCTCATCCTATTGTTTTTCTCTTATAATTTCGTATATTAGTTCATTCGACCCTTTCCTCTCCATCCTTCCCTGGTAAGTATAGTCAAGGTGTGCTTCAGCATTTAAATAGAGCAAGAACCCGATAGATCATTCCAGCCGCTCGGGGTGATTTATAGGAAAGTCCCTTCAGGACGTAACACGTGGAAGGGGGTGCTCGGAACCAATGACGTTGCGGGCATATCACGGATGGGGCAAACTCTAGTAGTGTGCGTGTAGGCTCGTACACGTAGGTTTATGTAATTGGGGCTCCTGGATCCCCAGTGTTCTACATTTTAGAAATTGGCAAAATAAACAGGAATTGACTAATGATTAAACAATAATATTATATAATTGGGCGGAATAGACTTGAACAGTTCCACTCACACCTCTGATTAACAAAAAGTTTCTTATTAAACGATTTTTATTCAGCTTCAATCACGTTTAGTTAAAATCTAGAAACTCAATTTTAACCCCCTTCCAACTATCCAATAGACTTGAAACGTTGCAGGCATACGTAATTTGGATGACAATACAAAATTATGAAGAAAAAGAAACCGCCCCCGGGGTTTAAAAAATTACCTAGTCATCAATAAATATAACCCATAACCACAAATCCGAACGACTTGAAATCAGCCTATAACCACAAATCATATAAATTTAATCGCAATGAAATCAGCATGTAACCACAAATTTCAACTAGACAATAAAAATTAAATAAAGAAAAGAATTATTTTTTAGTTTTTAGTGCATTTTAAATAAAATCATTTAACAGTTTAACGTAAAATTTGTTTTATATTTTTTCATTTTGTACAAATCAATCGAATCAAATAACATATAAAACAAATTTTACGTTAAACTGTTAAATGATTTTATTTAAAATGCACTAAAAACCATAGGCCCGTGCTAAAAACTAAAAAATAATTCTTTTCTTTATTTAATTTTTATTGTCTAGTTGAAATTTGTGGTTACATGCTGATTTCATTGCGATTAAATTTATATGATTTGTGGTTATAGGCTGATTTCAAGTCGTTCGGATTTGTGGTTATGGGTTATATTTATTGATGACTAGGTAATTTTTTAAACCCCGGGGGCGGTTTCTTTTTCTTCATAATTTTGTATTGTCATCCAAATTACGTATGCCTGCAACGTTTCAAGTCTATTGGATAGTTGGAAGGGGGTTAAAATTGAGTTTCTAGATTTTAACTAAACGTGATTGAAGCTGAATAAAAATCGTTTAATAAGAAACTTTTTGTTAATCAGAGGTGTGAGTGGAACTGTTCAAGTCTATTCCGCCCAATTATATAATATTATTGTTTAATCATTAGTCAATTCCTGTTTATTTTGCCAATTTCTAAAATGTAGAACACTGGGGTTCCAGGAGCCCCAATTACATAAACCTACGGGTACGAGCCTACACGCATATTACTAGAGTCTGCCCCATCCGTGATATGCCCGCAACGTCATTGGTTCCGAGCACCCCCTTCCACGCGAGCTTTGGAAAACGCGATGAATGCTCGAAATACCGGAACGCCCATCTGGGCATGCCTGGTATAGAGGTACAGGAAAAGTATATAATTTCATTTTCCTTTTTCAATTAAACGATCCATGTTTTACATAATAAATCAACTTTTCTCACTGTTTTGGATCCACGAATGTCAACCAAGGCCACTGAAAACTGGAGGATTTATGGAATATTTCATGTTTTATATTTGAAGACTACTTTTATTGACAAATGTATTTTTAGTATTACGTTTCTATTCTTTGTCAAACTAATTTACGGCGCTCCTAATGTGAACTAATGAGATATTGGAGGATCATCTATCAAAAATATAGTTTGGTTCTCACCATCCTACATCTTACGTATTTCATTTACGTGACACGAATTCACTTTTTTTTTACTTTATTGCCTCCCCTCAGGGTTTACAATCCGCCCATACTTCTTCTCTTACATCTAATTCTTAAACACTATCCGCTCTTACAAACTACACTGGACGCTCGATAATGTACCGCAGTCGGGGCTCTAGAGACAGTGTTTTCTCACAAGGGGACTGCACAGGTTATGCAATCGGTTCTGGAATGAGACTGGATTCACATTGTAGTACACACCTAGTGTTACAAAACCGTAAAGGGTTTTATCAAAATGGGCCTTCGTTTTCGAGAAATTTGAGTTCAAAGTTTTGGGCGATACTAATATTTCATCATTATTTTGTTCCAATAATAATGTTAATAATATATATCATTACAATAATACTGCACACAAAGTACAAATATAATAAAAGTGCAGATATAATATAAATATAATTGCTTGGTAACAATGTTTGCGCAACTGAAATACTAGTATCGCGCAAAACTTTGAACTCAAATTTCTCGAAAACGAAGGCCCATTTTGATAAAACCCTTTACGGTTTTGTAACACTAGGTGTGTACTACAATGTGAATCCAGTCTCATTCCAGAACCGATTGCATAACCTGTGCAGTCCCCTTGTCAGAAGCGGCATATTAACGAGAGCCAATGTAACGCGCGCTCTCCCCATAACTCTCCTGTTTTCTTTTCCGTGATGGCTGCCCCCTGCCAGAATACTCTTAAGGTGCGTCACACTGATGTTCGCGCAATTCACAAACAGTGTAGGTACAAATCGTACTTCTTTCACTAAAGCTCTTGCGAACATTTTTTAAATTTTATACAGATCCCTGTTCACGAAGTGTTTACCGATGAAGACACACGTTTTTAACGCACACATTTTAACATTGTAATACATAAATCTGTAACTTCGGTACACCTTCTACCTGTCGTATACTTTTACAGTTTATCTTTCCCTTACCCATTTACACAACTATTTATGCCCAATATGAAATAAATGTGCCTAATACAAAATGTAACTGATTATAATTCAAAATATTTAAAAAACATTTGAATAAAACGATATTATACGTACTTATACTTCTGTCATTAAAAAATGTATGAGTTAAGATGTGTCTTCATCGGCAAATAGTTGGCGAGAAAGTGTCTATGTGTATAAGACAAAAATATGTTCGCAAGAGTTTTATTATTAGTGAGAAAAAGAAAAAACACCCATTCACGTATATGTATTGCTTGCGAATTCCAGTGTGGAGGCACCATTAAGGGTTAGCACTCATTGGCTCGCTGAGCGAGAGAGAAAGTGAGGTGCACACACGTGTGTGAGTAATGCGTATGAGCTGGGGCGTTCCTAACGGCATTTTAAAGAGCGGCATATTATCGAGCGTCCACTGTATTCGCCCGCTCGCCCGCTTGCCACCGCCAAGCACACTTCTCTTCTCCCTCCCTTCCTTACCATCTGACCACCACTTCCGCTCGCTTCCTGTCACTCTCAATCCTTATGCTTCCATTTCTTCACTCCACCTCCTCTCCTTTCTTCCACCCTCTTCATCCACCCCTCTCCCCCTTCCTCGTCACTCAATACCTCCCTCACCACTTCCTGCCACCCCTCTCTTCCCCCCATCCGGTAGACACCTCCCACATATGCTCCTATGTCTCCTCCCTTCAACCACACACCCTGCATTTTCTATCCTCCTCCTCCTCCCAATACAGTAAAGTCTCGTTAGCCGCTCGCTGGTCGGGACTAGCGTTGAGCATGTATCGTGACAGAGCCCTAATTTCGGGTCTGCGTTTCTCGCTTTTTTCTCGCCGAAGGGGGGGAGGTAAATGGAAGACTGCGTGCCAGTGATGGGTCGGTATTTTTCGCCGCGTCGTAAATGCATTTCCGACATGTCGGATATGTATGTATAATATGTCGTTTTCAAGTCCATTTTATACGTGTCATTTGTCGCAAATATAGTAAATAGAAATATTCATTATTTTAACGTTTCAACAATTAAAGTGTAGGAAAAATATAGTTCTTTCTGCCTCGCTTGTTGGTTGCATGAAAATACTATAGAATACTGTATATTGAATACGTTGATTACGTCAAAACTGTCACTTTCCTAACCCCAAAAAAGTGTTGCAAAGCGTGTGAAAGCGTGGTCTTAGTACTTTTAATACTAATACTTAGTACTTTAATACTTTTTCACATTTGCCTGGGTTTTGTTTGTAAAAGCTAGGTCCCTGATAACCAGATCTGAAGCGCAGAGCCTGACGTCAGATCCGTAGTCATCTGTGTCCGCATTAGGCTGCGGTCTGATGTACAGAGCCTGACATCAGGGCCTGACGTCAGATTGGCAGCAGATTGACAGCAGATCCTGATGTCAGATCGGCAGCAGATGGACAGCAGATTCTGCCGTCTGCTTGGCACAGCTAACAGCGCCATCTGAGGGTCAGAATTAGCAAACTAACGTGTGGTAAGAAAAAAAAATGCCAACAAATACAACGTTGTATTCCCAAGCGGTCACCCATCCAAGTACTAACCGCGCCCAATACCGCTTTAACTTCAGTGATCGGACGAGAACTTGTGTTTTTTCTGGCACAGAATGATCGTTGGTAAAAATTTGGCTCTTATTAATACTTCTTGTGTAAAAATCTTCATACTATTATATTCTAAGAACTTATTATATAACGTTTAAGTCGAAAAAAGTCGTTGTTCTGTGGTATAAGTACCTGTTTAAATTACAAATGATATCAATATTAAATAACTTACCTAACGCAAGTCTTTTTACCTGTTGTATTTAATTTTTATACATTTTCTGTGTACTTTACTGACATGGTAGTAGAATTGGACAGAGTTTAAATGTATTCTACAGGAATTAAAGGTTAATGTTATGAATTTATTATATAAATTAACTTATTTTCACAATTTAACCTTTAATTCCTGTAGAATACGTTTAAACTGTGTCCAATTCTACTACCACGTCAGTAAAGTACACAGAAAATATAAAATTGTAGTTTAAACAGAATTATGCCACAGAACAACGACTCTTTTCGACTTAAACGTTATATAATAAGTTCTTAGAATATAATAGTATGAAGATTTTTTAACAATAAGTATTAATAAGAGCCAAATTTTTACCAACAATCATTCTGTGCCAGAAAAAACACAAGTTCTCGTCCGATCACTGAAGTTAAAGCGGTATTGGGCGCGGTTAGTACTTGGATGGGTGACCGCTTGGGAATTAGAACTTTCGTATTTGTTGGTATTTTTTTTTCTTATCACACGTTAGTTTGCTAATCCTGACCCTCAGATGGCGCTGTTAGCTGTGCCAAGCAGACGGCAGAATCTGCTGTCCATCTGCTGCCGATCTGACATCAGAATCTGACATCAGATTCTGTACCTCAGAACGCAGCCAAATGCGGACACAGACGACTACGGATCTGACGTCAGGCTCTGCGCTCTCACGGCAGACCCTGCTGCCAATCTGACGTTAGATTGGTAACAGATGGTTATCAGGGGTATTGTTTAGCTTACACAGTTTTTTAGATTCCTATTGTGGGAATTCTAAAAATGTTTTAGAATTATAGTCCTAGAATGGAGAATATTTCAATCTTTTTGTGTACATTATATTTTTACGAAATGTTATTTTTGAATAAATTTTATTTTATTTCTATGTAAAAATGTATTATTAACGTTATTACCATGTTTTGTAATTTTCATTCTAACACACTAACTTTACAAATTATTTTTTGTAAGATTACAATTTTTAAAAATTTTATTATAATACAAATAACTTCAGCCTTCATCAGTAGACAAATCTAACAGAGTCTTCTAGTTTCAGTGAATCATAAAATCCCACTGTAGCATGCAGAAAAGGAAGAATGAGAAACGCTGACCATCGAGACGTTTCGCGGACACGCTTGTAGGCCGCCCGAGAGGAGGAACGTGCGGGCGCGGAACCGCGCCTTGCAAGGCTCGTGCCTGACGACGCGATTGTTGATTTCTGCGGCCGCGGAAAGCAACGATTGGGTATAAATTAGAAGACCGCAAAGGCATTTTCTTTCTTCGCTGTTCCGAGAGAGAGAGGACGAGATAAGACCAACGGTCGCTCTCGGACAGCTTAGGGACTCCGGCAGGAGAATTCGACGATAATACCTGGACGCCTGCTGAAGGGATTAGGCACTTAGGGTGTTCCTGGACGCTCGACCGGTATTGAGAGTACGGCGATAATACCTGGACGCCTATCGGTCGAGAGAGTACAGAGCACGTCGTTAGAAAAGAGAGGAGAGTACGGGAGATTATTTCTGGACGCCTGTTCGGTATGGAGAGTTCGGCGACAATACCTGGACGCCAACCAAACGGGATAGTACAGAGTAACTCCTGGCGGCCTCGTTAGAATAGAGAGGAGAGTACGGGAGATTATTCCTGGTCGCCTGTTCGGTATGAAGAGTACAGCGATAATACCTGGACGTCAACCGAATGGGAGAGTACAGAGTGACTCCTGGACGCCTCATTAGATTAGAGTCACGAGAGCACAAAGCCCCTTTCTTAAATACCCAATCGTTGAGAGTGGAGAGTACAGAGTAACTCCTGGACGCCTCATTAGACTAAAGTCAAGTATCACCTGCACATTGTACAATAGAATCGGGTCGAATTGTATAAACACATCGAGACGCAATGTCTGAACTTTGAAATTTGTAGCCCGTTCCTGTCAACCAAACCATGTATTCCTTCCTAATCTGAATAAATCTTGTCTGTCCAGAATTTATCCATATTCCTGTCCAAACCATAACGCTACACCACTAATTTTGCCAATTTGAGGTCTTTTAACCGATTTCTTGTTACAACGAACCTATGCGCATTGAGAAAATAGGTAATCCATATGCGAGATAATGACTTTCGTTAAACGTTGCTGTAGCGTTATTTTGAATTCTGTAAGATGTAACATGGCCAGAACAGTTTTAATGTCAGCTATTGAATTTTTCCAACCATCAGTTAATAGTACTCCTTCTCGTGGTTCATCTTTCCTTATACAATTAACAAGTTCTATTCTATATAAAAAATTGTTGTGGATAATGTTTTCCTCGTACGAGCTTTAAACTGATGGATGATGGTCCAATTTATTGATTAACGCTTTGAAATGTTTTGATTCTACTATGCTAAGAGGTATATTGCAGCCAAAAATAAAATTAACTAGTAATTGATCCATCTTTCTTTTCCTAAAATAAAAATAGTCTTTATTAACATTATTTTTAATTTAAACAAATTATATTTATTATTCTATATGCATTTCTTTTACTAACCTATCAATATCCATTTTTCGTCAGTGTAACTTACTTTAATTTAATTTTTTTAATCAGAATTATAATTATTAATAAATTGGCACTCTTAATAACCTATGCGAAAAATGTTTTATAGGTTAGTTATTTTTATTCCAGCGCTATACGACGTTTACGACATAAACGACGTATACGATGTATAAGACACGAGTCGTGTATAAAACAGAAATTTCGTGTCGTTACCCATCACTGCTCTGTGCGCGGCCGGCATGCGCGATAGACGCAAGCGCTCCCATGTAATCGTAACTACTCGACGCATGCGCGCGGCGGTCAGATAGCCACGCACGGCTCCAATCTTTTTTGCGCCATAGACAAACTTTTCCAATTGAGCCCTTTATTATAATACATTTATTTGAGTTTATTGGTGTCCTTATTCTTAATTTTTACTCGTAGTTTAAAACCGTTGTAGTACAATGTGTAGTATTTCATTTAAAAATTTATTTTCAGCAATGTCAACAATGAAAAGACCATTTTGCACCTCTTGTCAACCTTACGCCCTAGCGGTTGCCTAATTTTGCAGAGTAAAGTCATAAATAATCTCAAATAAATGTATTATAATAAAGGGCGCAATTTGAGAAGTTCACCTACGGTGCAAAAAAGACTTGAACCGGGCCTGCGTCAAGATTTTGCGAAACGCTTCTCGTTGTCACCGTAACCGCTTGCAACCGTCGCGCACGCAAAGGATGGAGTGTTGTGGCGTCCGAAAGACGGAGCGAGACAAAACATCAACACGTCGTCTGTCTCGTACTTTCCACGCTCGCTTTCAGTGCCTTCGCTCGCTCTCGTTCCATCTCCCTCTCGCCTTCACCGGACAAGAGTGAGAGAGAAGTGGTGGGGATAGCGAAAAGTCAGTATTGTGTTAAGCAAATCGAGCGGCTAACGAGACTTTGCTGTACCTCCCTCCTCTCATCTCACTCTCCAGCCTGAATCTTGTCACTCGCCCCCACCTGATTACACCCTACCCTCTCCCCAAATATCCCGGCACCCCCATCCCTTTTAACATTCCATACCACCTATTATCACTTAAGTCCCTAATGCTTTCCTATCTTTCCACCTCCTCTAACCTCCTTCCCCTACTTACCAACTCCTCTCCCCTCAAATCCCCCTTCCCCTCATCAATTCCAACTCTTCCACTCTCCACCCTTTCTCCTAAAAGAATCGCTTCCGTTCCTCCTCTCACCCCCCAGCACTATTCCTCTTCTCGCCCTACCTTTTACCCCTTCCCAACCCTCCCTCGCCAATTCCCCCTTTCCCCTCCTTTAACTTCCTCTCCAATAATTCCAATCCCTCATCCCCGCCCTTCCCTTCATCATGTCCCGCCGCAACTCTTCTCTGACCATGTATCCCGGTGTACACCAATCCACCCCCAACACCCATCTCAAATACCTCTCCTGCAACTCCTCCACCCTCTCCCTCTTCCTCCACCCCCACTTCCCATCGTCGCACACACCAACCTATCAAAAAGCCACACCCTTTTCCCCCAATCCTTCCTAAACTTCCTCTTCCCAATACTCCAAACCAGTCCCATCACCGCCGCCGCTGCTTTTCCTACCCTATCCCCCACATGGGCCTCCTGTCCCCCATTCGCCATTAGAGTATATCCCAGATACTTAAATTCCCTCACCTCCTCCACCTGCTTTCCTTCCACCTCCATACCACCTTCGTCCACTTCCCTCCCCCTTCCTACACCTTATTACCTTAGATTTCCCCACATTTATCTGCAGCCCAATTCCCATCCAAATACCTTTCCAGCCTAGCCATCATACCCTTCATTCCCTCCTCCTCTTCCGCTACCACCGCCATATCATCCGCATATGCCAGAGTGTATATTTTCGTTCCTCTCAGTCTCACCCTTCCCCATCCCTCCCCACCCACCCCTTTCCAGCTCCTCATCTAAATCCGCCAACAACAACGTAAACAAGCTCGCGCTGAGCGGACATCCCTATCTTACTCCCCTAGCTGTCCAAAATTCCCTCTCCACCTCCTCCCCCACTCTCACCCTACACACCGTTTCCTTGAGAACCTCCTCACATCTTCCCACTAGCCCCTCTCTCACTCCCCTCTTTAGCATCAGCCTCACTAGCACTTCTTAGTCCACCGAGTCAAATGCCGCCTTTAGATCTATGAAACATATCCTTCTCTCCTTCCTCTTCACCTGCCTGTTTATCAGGTATTTCAGCACATAGATGTTGCCAATGCATCCTATCCTTCTCCTAAAGCTGGTCTGACTTACAATTAGTGGCAACAACTTCATACCCACCACCTCCTCCCTTAACCCCTCTGCCAACACGGACGCGTGCATATTGTACGCCGTCTGTGTCAGCGTAACCCCACTGTAATCCACTACCTTCTTTCCGGCCCCTTTCTTAACCACCGGCACCACTACTCCTTCCCTCCACTCTTCCCTTCACTCTTCCACCCATCCTTCCCCCTTCTATACCCTATTACAAATTTCCCATAACCAATCCTTATCTATCCCCCCCCCCCCCCATAGTTCCATACCTCGTTTGCTATACCATCCCCCCTCCCGCCTACCCCTCCTTCAGATTCCTCACCACTCTTTTCACCTCCTCTTTCCTCAACTCCCCCTCTTCCCCCCTCCTTATTTCCCCCCTTTTTTCAACCTCCACTCCATTTCTCCTAATAGTCCCTTACAATAATCTTCCCACTCCTCCATTTTTATCCCCTCCTCTACCCTCCTTCTTCTCCACCTCCCTCTATTTACTACTTTCCACACCTGCCCTTCTGCCTCTTTTTCCCATCACACATAACTCTATATACACGAATTCACTTAATTATTTTAAATATCTACTATAACCCAGATGCGTTTTTTGTTTTAGTAAACGAGTTAGAAAAGCGGTTTCCGTTTCATCTTAAGGTCGTTATCATATATATTGGCCGGTGAGTTTCGTGAGGGGTATTCTCCCACCACACCATTTGTTTGCCTCGGTGCTCCTTTTCTCAACGTTTTCTGACTTGCTCTCGTTCCATCTCGCTCTCGCCTTCGCAGAACAAGAATGAGCCAGAAGTGGTAGGGATAGTGCCAAGATTCTGGCGTGTAGGGCGAACCGAACTGTCAGCGTAGAAATATACACATCAGAATAGGTGTTAATAGGGTTAGCAACGAAAAAATTCAGGAGCTTTATTGGTCAGAACATTGGTTCTTTCTAGATAACTTCATTTCGTATTGATCTACGCCAGAGCTGGCCAGTGCAGGGGCCCTTCACGAGCCTGCTTCCCCTTCCAATCTTTCTCTCGCATAGCGTGCCTTCCGTTGTCAAGGAGACCGCGCGACGCTAAGAAGGCTGCCACGCCCGGCGAGCCGTCTATCACTTGGATATGGGTCATTTCAGGTTAATTCGTTGACTTTCGTACCTATGTGTCAGGTTTGTTTATGATATTTCTAGTTTCAGAATTGTTTGAAAAGTACAGGTCACCAAGACTGACAACTTATACCGGGAAGTAGTAGCTTTGGCTGGCTGCGACGCTGCGTGTCACTAATCACATGTCGTATCGGGCGTTCGAGCTCGCTCGGCGACGGACACGCTGGTCTGTCATGGTCGCCTCTTTAGCGTCGCGCGGTATCCCTGACAACGCGGACGAGAGTGGAAGAACCCCAATTTCCCGCGGGAGCGACCTTGAACAGCGCTGGTCTACGCATAGCTTCGTAATGCACACAACTACAGTGGTCCCCGGATTACCGAGAAAGATTCGGGACTGGGGATTCTCCATAAACCGGGGCAGGGGAAGTAGTTTGCGCCTAATAAACTGACCCTTGCCAGAACCCTCGCCCGAACCTTTCGACAAGGAGAGTGAACCGAGAATGAGTGAAATAGCGCACCAGCGGGAGACCTTCGGTCTACGCCAAATTGAGATTCAGTATTGAATATGAAAAATTTCATATTACTGATTACACTTTGATGGGAGTACTACCGATGGATTGGGAAATTTATGTCGACGAAAATGGGTCAATTTTTTATTATAACACGATTAGATTCCAGTTCCCCGGTTTAAGAGACGTTCATTAAAAATGGACCGAATTTCTCCATATTTGAACTCATTTTCATTGGGAAATCCTAAAAAATCCATTGGCAATACTTTCATGAACTGTTATCAAAAACATGAACATTTTATTTTTCTCTACTGGGTATTTTACCTGGCCCAGCGGTTTTATTGTTCTCGGCAATCAACGGGCGGTCTACCTGGACCGAAGGCCCTCGCTCGCACCGAGGAAGCAAAACTGTGGGGTGGGTAGGTCTTTCCCGATGATCCCGGGAAAAAAGCTTGTCAATAATCCGGGGACTACTGTATTACGTTAAGGATAAATAACAGCCAAACGGCTACGTTCAGGCGGAGCCGGGCAGCGTTCCCGTTACCCCACCATACCCTGCGACGGCCCCGCAACTCAAACTGACAAATCCGCGATCGTCAGATGGTGGTGGCTGATTATTTGATACCGATCTTAGTTTTGTTTACCTTACCTTATAGGGGAGAGTCGTGCAGTACCGACCAGCTTACAGTACCGACCGAAGCTAATTCTCCCTTCTTCGACCAGATATTAACACATTATTTGAATTAACCAATGGAAATCACAATTCTCTATAACATATTTCGGGGCCATATTGTTTACTCCATTGCTCTCAATGTTCTGAGGCATTAAACGCATACGTTGATATTGAGTGGGTTAAAAGTTATTTTATAAAGCTAATATTTTGTTTCCCGTGTAAGTAAATGATTTTGCTCTATTATGAATAGGGGAGACCGGGGCTGGTTGTCCCAAGGCGTAGGTTGACTAATTGTTAATAACATTGCACCGACATATGCTATACTGCGGAAACATTCACTGTAGAAAGAAGTGAATTCTACTATGCAGTGCATTTATGTCCGATCCCGCGAACGCACGTTTTTTAACAGTTATCAGTGTTTGTCGAAAAATTGACTACGTAAGTAAATATTTTTTCTGAAAGATTTTATTTTTTCACACTGTATATAGTTACAATAGAATAAAAGTTAGAAGACTATTTTAAAGTTTGTTTATTAGCCTATTGACATCTATTTATTGAGATCTATTGACATAGCATTTTTGTTCATACATAAATCATTGAAGGTTATATAGATTATTGAAGTCAAAATGATGGGTCGGGGCTGGTTGACTAATTAGGTTTAAATTGTCATTTTGTTATTCATAAAGCGATTTTTTTTGTTTAAAGGGTCCAGCTGGGTAAACATAGGGAAAACGGCCCCAGCACCAATTTTAGTATTTACGTGTACCAAATAATGCTCTTGGCCTAAAAATCACTGAGAGAAATTTCAGATCACTACGCCCTCTCATTAGGGTGATATGGGGATAACAACCCAAAACTTTACACTATGTTATAAATACATTATAATTAATGTGTAAGTTGAAAAAATTTTCAGCTTATTATTAAAATATGAAAGAAAAAAATTAATATTTTATAATGTAACAACTCTTGTGACATTCTGTTATTTTATTACCACTGAGATATGTTGCTAATAACAGTGTCTTAACTGATTGTACCTACATATAGTCAACCTACCTCATACTGAAGGTTTTCGAAAAACATTGAAATACCTTAATTCTTGTCACATTGAATCAACATTAATAATTTAATCAGATAGCCAAATGTATGCCCTATCAAATATACTAGTCGGTTTAAGGGGGTAGACACGTCACGTGACACGGGCGATGCACCGCGCTGCAATACCGACAATCTAACCTAAAACATGGGTTTAGTAGGATACGTTTAACGTCATTATATGAGCGAATTTTGGGCTGGGCGAGGTCTCATTCGAAAGAGGAAGGTTCAATGCAACACGTTCTGGACATCGTTTGAGTCACAAAACTCTTTTAGTGACCTAAAAATACTTAAGGAGGTAAACACGCCACGTGACACGGGCGATGCACCGCGCTGTAATACCGACAATCTAACCTGAAACATGGGTTTAGTAGGATACTTTTAACGTCATTATATGAGCGAATTTTGGGCTGGGCGAGGTCTCATTCGAAAGAGGAAGGTTCAATGCAACACGCTCTGGACATCGTTTGAGTCACAAAACTCTTATAGTGACCTAAAAATACTTGGAATCTGCGAGTGTATTTTGTCCATTTTTTCTCTACTTTGGTCACTCATATTATTACATATCAACAAAATCTCGTCGAACCATGGCCAGAGCGTGTTGTACTGAACCTTCCTCTTTCGAAGAAGACCTCGCCCAGCCCAAAATTCGCTCATATAATGACGTTAAACGTATCCTACTAAACCCATGTTTTGGGCCAGATTATGTCGGTATACAGCGCGCTGCATTACCCGTGTCTACCCCCTTAATCATATCAGAGTCCAACAAAATGTAACTTTTTTTCTGTTCCACAATATTCACTGGGTGTTTCTGGTAGAGTTTTTCGCCCTGAACACGAATCCGCAAACCGTTTGTCACCATCAACCTCAGTTTTTGAAAAATTCAATTTGGAAAAAAACTGATAATTTTCGACTTTGAACATCTTTTGCGTCGAAACCATAATAGTTACTTGGTTTCTCTCTACGTCAAATTATTCTATGCATCCTCCCGAATACAACGGTGTAAGTTATTATTGCATTATGAACATTTAAATATGTTTAAACAACGATCAAAGGGAAAATGACACCCGAAATGCACCCATTTTTGAAGATATCTTTCAATCTATTTCCAAAATTAAGGGTCTAGGAGAAAATCTAACCATTCTACGCGATGCAGCAAACATTTTTCCCTCGGAAATCGTCAACAAAAGTGGTAAGTCACGTTTTGTTTTCAATTCAGAAGCGAAATAGTTTGGCAAAACGCGCGGTGTTAACAGTGGTAGTCAACGGCGGCGCGATCCACTGCCGCTCAGCGTAACACAATCGCTTAACACGCGTGACTACCACTGTCGACACCGCACGTTTTGCAAAACTATTTCGTTTCTGTATTGAAAACGAAACGAGACTTACCACTTCTGTTGATGCTTTCCAAAGGAAAAATGTCTGCTGTATCGCGTGGAATGGTCAGATTTTCTCCTAGACCCTTAGTTTTGGAAATAAATTGAAAGATATCTTGAAAAATGTGTGTATTTCGGGTATCATTTTCCCTTTGATCGTTGTTTAAATATATTTAAATGTTTATAATGCCATAATAACTTATATCGTTGTATTCGGGAGGGTTCATTGAATAATTTTTTACGTAAAGAGCAGCCGAATAACTATTAACGTTTCGACACAAGCGATGCTCAAAGTTGAAAATTTGCAGTTTTTTTCAAAATCGATTTTCTCAAAAACTGAAGGTGATAAAGCAATTCTGCTTGCGGATTTGTGTTCAGGGCGAAAAACTCTACAAGAGTCATCCAGCGGTTAGTGCAGACCAAAAATCGTGTTGGACAGTGTATTTCGCCCACATAATTTATTAAAAATCAAAACCTGATAAACTGGCCTACCAGCCCTGGTCTCCCCTACTATCTCTAGTGTATTAAGTTTAATAAAACGTCCTAATTTTGAAATATTTTTTTGTACATAATATATCATGATCTAAATTCTAAAATGTTGCCCCGTGTTTGTCGTACAGTACCGACCAACAGACTCCGTCAACCAGTGGAGACCAAATTTTTCTTATCTGTGAGTTCAATCTGTTAGCAACTCAGATTAGTTTATAACATGTTCATTTAGCCTTCCTACTACCTTTTCCCGCAGACATATAAAGTAAATAAGGATAGGTATGATAACCTAACAAACAGGAAGTTAAGATTTAATGAAAAAGTTATCCAGTGTGTTATTTGCAAGCAGAGTTGGGCATGAACTAAATAAACAATTATGTAAATAAGGATCAAATAAAAGTTACTCTAACTTTAGATTATTCGACGAATAAAGTTAATTTTTTTAATCGATGAGAATTTATTTGACGAACAAAGTTAATTTTTTTATTCGACGAAAAAAGTTAATCTTTTTATTCGTTATTCGAAATTTTATTTAAATAAAAATTTTGCTCATCTTTGTTTGCACGGGATAATTTGACAAAGATTGGGTGCAGTGTACCATATATGACGGTTGGGCACACGTCGAATGCACAAATCAGGAGCATATTAATTATTTTACTTGCAAGTTTGTAGAAATAAAATTTGAAAAGAATCTTGTATTGTACTAGTTAGATGTCTTTATTAACATTGTTAATCATTTAGACCTAAAAATGTACTAATTCAATAGTTTGTCGGTACTGGACAATAATTTTTCGTTTCCTAGAAATTACAACTTTTTTACATTTGCGAATTATTAATTCTTATTATTAAATTTCACAAAAATAATTTCCCTCCTCTTACTAAGTTCTATCTATACTACAAACACGTTTTTGAATTTCTGATTTTCATCGACTCTACCCCAAGATATAACAAAAAAACTTAGAGCCGTCGGTACTGCACGACTCTCCCCTATAGGTATATGTATACTTATACGTCGCAAATGTGAAATTTATTCAATATGTACTACATATAGGTATACGTGTCCAAAGCTTTGATCGCTTTTCGCTTCTAAATATTTCAAGCGATTTATTTTGCTCTTATTTCGTAAATTGCATTTGCAACATATGTATGATTCTTTGCACTTAAGGCGGGACTTGTTCAAAACACAGTCGTAGATACCTTGTGTATTCAGTCCTCATGGAATTATTAATTTAATTAATTTAACTGCTCTTGCGACACTAATTTATTATTCGTACTTTTGCTTCAATTTCCTTTTTTTGGACGACACGAATACAGATGATACTTATCTTCTATAAGCTGCTACACGGAATGCGATAATGTATGAATATACACAATGTGACAAAAATATTTAACAAATAATTCATCTGTAACACTAGTTTACACTGAAAATGTACATTTGATGAGAGGTGACTTTTCTTATGGATTTTCTCCCGCTGAATTCGAAAATGAAGGTTAAAATTTTTTTTATGGAACAGTTTTTAAGATATTGTGATTTTTTCAATTTTTATACATCTTTTCACTTTAAAAACCATACCTGGAGCTAGATGTGCCCGATACGGTCGTTCTTGGTACCAAATGAAAGACATTGAAATGATGAACAAATATGTATAATGGGATCTTTAATTGGTTAAGCGGTTCAAAAGATATTGATGAAAATAGTCCACATTTTAAGAAAAATTAAATTTTTGAGCTTATTCTGTGGCCACGGAAAAATAGACACCGATAATAAACGTCCGGTTTCTCTTCATATGCGCAAACCAGATACTTTTGCGCAAAAAATAACACCAACCAGAAGTAAATCGACCGAAAAATGACAAAGTTATTAGCGATTGAGTGATTTAATCCAAATCCCACATTTTGACAAGTGGCCATGCCGGCAACGGTTTTTTTCGTTCTCACGTTGACGCCACTGCTACAGCGAAAACTGACATTTCGTTTTGAATAAAACAACACAATTTTGATTGTATTACTATGTTCTCACCTTAGAGCATATATACATGAAGATTTCATTGATGTATGTTTCAATTTTAGACAAGAAATATATTTCACATCACTCTCGAGTCTTGAGTATCGAGATCTCACCCGATCCTCCCCGAATTTTTCCGACTCGTTCCGATGCTCGGGTTCTCGAGCCTCGAAACGAGAGGCGATCGGCGATCGGAATCTTTACAGGATTGAATAACTTTGAATCGATTTCGAAGTTGCGGTCTTGAGCCCATCACTACTCTAAGGTTCTCACTACGCCCAAATCTGAGGGTTTCGGACACTTTTGGGATTTCAGGCGAAATCGAAAAGGTTTCACCATATAAAGAACGTCAAACGAACCCAGGATTTCGCTTGAATCTAGGCCGAAATCAGTTTCATCCCTATTTTTTTGCCAAAATCATCGAAATTCGCTCATCCCTACACATCTACTATACATCTCTATAACTTTCAGTGAAATTATTTCATTGCTTTCACCGAAATGGCTAAAAGAATACGAGAAGTGTAGTGCGTAAATGTGGGTTCCCTTTAAATCACCGACAATCATTTCACCGACAATGTTTTCATCGACACGATTTCACCGACACCGAGTTCGCCGACAATGTTTATTTACCGACACGTTGAAATCACCGACAATCAGTTCGTCGACATTAACACCGACTTCTACTTATTCATTGAATGAACAATAAGCCTTATACACAGTAGAAGTCGGTGTCAATGTCGACGAACTGATTGTCGGTGATTTCAACGTGTCGGTAAATAAACATTGTCGGCGAACTCGGTGTCGGTGAAATCGTGTCGATGAAAACATTGTCGGTGAAATGATTGTGGGTGATTTAAAGATAACCCCGTAAATGTTGGCAGACTACATATGGTTCCTCGTGAGAGAAACGGATCCCCAAACCAAACGAAGACAGAGCAAGAGCCAAAACTATATTTCTAAAATATTCTAAAGAATAAAGTTGGGTTCTTTCGTATGTTTTGTTACAATCAAAATTGTGTTGTTTTATTCAAAACGAAATGTCAGTTTTCGCTGTAGCAGTGGCGTCAACGTGAGAACGAAAAAAACCGTTGCCGGCATGGCCACTTGTCAAAATGTGGGATTTGGATTAAATCACTCAATCGCTAATAACTTTGTCATTTTTCGGTCGATTTACTTCTGGTTGGTGTTATTTTTTGCGCAAAAGTATCTGGTTTGCGCATATGAAGAGAAACCGGACGTTTATTATCGGTGTCTACTTTTCCGTGGCCACAGAATAAGCTCAAAAATTTAATTTTTCTTAAAATGTGGACTATTTTCATCAATATCTTTTGAACCGCTTAACCAATTAAAGATCCCATTATACATATTTGTTCATCATTTCAATGTCTTTCATTTGGTACCAAGAACGACCGTATCGGGCACATCTAGCTCCAGGTATGTTTTTTAAAGTGAAAAATGTATAAAAATTGAAAAAATCACAATATCTTAAAAACTGTTCCATAAAAAAATTTTAACCTTCATTTTCGAATTCAGCGGGAGAAAATCCATAAGAAAAGTCACCTCTCATCAAATGTACATGAAATTTATTTAATTTTGTAAACCAGTGTAATAGATGAGGTACAAAAAGTAATTACAAACATTTCGAAAATACTTCTTTTTTATAACAAAAACAAGGTTACATTAAGTTTTTTAATTGGAACCATATGATTCTTTTAGTGATACTTGCAATTGATAATCGGTGAGACACTCACTACACAGTATAGTTATTTTAAAATACTCTCGTTAGTCTACCCTACTCATTTTAAAAAATTGTTGGTTGCATAAAACAGAATGGGTAGTTCAGTAATCTCAAATGCAGTTTCAAGTTTAACATTTTTGTGTCAAAATTTTAGGATGTCACCAAAAGTGAGATAATTATACGTCGGCAATCTCATGGCAGTTGCAGCTCTTTATTATAAGTAGACTGCGGATATTTGTGCACGTAATATATGCAAGTAAATATGCATGTAAAATACGCCATGCCTATTTTTACCCGACTGCGGCGCAGCCGAAAAGGAGGGTAATGTGTTTGACTGTCATGTTTGTGTCCATCAGAATTCCTCTATGTTCGCTGCTAGAGCTTCAACGGCTGGACCGATTTTGACAAATGAGGTAGCATTAGATTCGTCTTAACAGTCCGAGTAACATAAGCTATATTGAATTAAAATCGAGCCTGACCCACGCGTGCAACTACATAAAATGTACGCACGTGAACGATGAAGCGAGACAAAGTATCTAGAGACGCGGTAGCGTCTCGACGCCAAGTACATGAAAAACACCCGGTATATGTCGATGTCGCTACCGTGTACCTTTACTCGTCGCGGAGACACTCTAACCTAATTCTGACATTTATACATTAATATCTCATCACGCCTGCAATATTTTGTAAATTTAAAGGCATTTTTCTTATATAAACCGCATATCGGCTTTCGAACAAGACCAATTTCAATAAAATCGGTCCACGCATGACAGAGATATCGTAATATCGTCTAATGGATCTGTCGAAAATAGTACGATTTTTCTTCTTCTGATTCTCCTAGAAATTTTTCGTCATCATCAAACAAACATTACGTATATATATCGTCAATATATATATACGCGTTACGCGCACACCTTCAGCCAACACATGTATCGTTCTTCGTTCGTCGTCCGCCATTGTACGTACATATATATATACTATTTTGAATTTTATAACCTAAGTGCTAAGTGTCAAATAAAGTAAGTTGTCCGAATTTGAAATGTCACGAGTTTTTACACTAAATAGGAGACTGAATTATTGTCTCAATTAATAAGGTAAGTCGCCAAAATTTTTTAATAATAGGTTTCTTATGTAGAGTCGCAGACTTGGAAGTAGTCCGGAGATGGTTCGCCCGAACCTTTCGACAAGGAGAGTGAACCGAGAATGAGTGAAATAGCGCACCAGCGGGAGACCTTCGGTCTACGCCAAATTGAGATTCAGTATTGAATATGAAAAATTTCATATTACTGATTACACTTTGATGGGAGTACTACCGATGGATTGGGAAATTTATGTCGACGAAAATGGGTCAATTTTTTATTATAACACGATTAGATTCCAGTTCCCCGGTTTAAGAGACGTTCATTAAAAATGGACCGAATTTCTCCATATTTGAACTCATTTTCATTGGGAAATCCTAAAAAATCCATTGGCAATACTTTCATGAACTGTTATCAAAAACATGAACATTTTATTTTTCTCTACTGGGTATTTTACCTGGCCCAGCGGTTTTATTGTTCTCGGCAATCAACGGGCGGTCTACCTGGACCGAAGGCCCTCGCTCGCACCGAGGAAGCAAAACTGTGGGGTGGGTAGGTCTTTCCCGATGATCCCGGGAAAAAAGCTTGTCAATAATCCGGGGACTACTGTATTACGTTAAGGATAAATAACAGCCAAACGGCTACGTTCAGGCGGAGCCGGGCAGCGTTCCCGTTACCCCACCATACCCTGCGACGGCCCCGCAACTCAAACTGACAAATCCGCGATCGTCAGATGGTGGTGGCTGATTATTTGATACCGATCTTAGTTTTGTTTACCTTACCTTATAGGGGAGAGTCGTGCAGTACCGACCAGCTTACAGTACCGACCGAAGCTAATTCTCCCTTCTTCGACCAGATATTAACACATTATTTGAATTAACCAATGGAAATCACAATTCTCTATAACATATTTCGGGGCCATATTGTTTACTCCATTGCTCTCAATGTTCTGAGGCATTAAACGCATACGTTGATATTGAGTGGGTTAAAAGTTATTTTATAAAGCTAATATTTTGTTTCCCGTGTAAGTAAATGATTTTGCTCTATTATGAATAGGGGAGACCGGGGCTGGTTGTCCCAAGGCGTAGGTTGACTAATTGTTAATAACATTGCACCGACATATGCTATACTGCGGAAACATTCACTGTAGAAAGAAGTGAATTCTACTATGCAGTGCATTTATGTCCGATCCCGCGAACGCACGTTTTTTAACAGTTATCAGTGTTTGTCGAAAAATTGACTACGTAAGTAAATATTTTTTCTGAAAGATTTTATTTTTTCACACTGTATATAGTTACAATAGAATAAAAGTTAGAAGACTATTTTAAAGTTTGTTTATTAGCCTATTGACATCTATTTATTGAGATCTATTGACATAGCATTTTTGTTCATACATAAATCATTGAAGGTTATATAGATTATTGAAGTCAAAATGATGGGTCGGGGCTGGTTGACTAATTAGGTTTAAATTGTCATTTTGTTATTCATAAAGCGATTTTTTTTGTTTAAAGGGTCCAGCTGGGTAAACATAGGGAAAACGGCCCCAGCACCAATTTTAGTATTTACGTGTACCAAATAATGCTCTTGGCCTAAAAATCACTGAGAGAAATTTCAGATCACTACGCCCTCTCATTAGGGTGATATGGGGATAACAACCCAAAACTTTACACTATGTTATAAATACATTATAATTAATGTGTAAGTTGAAAAAATTTTCAGCTTATTATTAAAATATGAAAGAAAAAAATTAATATTTTATAATGTAACAACTCTTGTGACATTCTGTTATTTTATTACCACTGAGATATGTTGCTAATAACAGTGTCTTAACTGATTGTACCTACATATAGTCAACCTACCTCATACTGAAGGTTTTCGAAAAACATTGAAATACCTTAATTCTTGTCACATTGAATCAACATTAATAATTTAATCAGATAGCCAAATGTATGCCCTATCAAATATACTAGTCGGTTTAAGGGGGTAGACACGTCACGTGACACGGGCGATGCACCGCGCTGCAATACCGACAATCTAACCTAAAACATGGGTTTAGTAGGATACGTTTAACGTCATTATATGAGCGAATTTTGGGCTGGGCGAGGTCTCATTCGAAAGAGGAAGGTTCAATGCAACACGTTCTGGACATCGTTTGAGTCACAAAACTCTTTTAGTGACCTAAAAATACTTAAGGAGGTAAACACGCCACGTGACACGGGCGATGCACCGCGCTGTAATACCGACAATCTAACCTGAAACATGGGTTTAGTAGGATACTTTTAACGTCATTATATGAGCGAATTTTGGGCTGGGCGAGGTCTCATTCGAAAGAGGAAGGTTCAATGCAACACGCTCTGGACATCGTTTGAGTCACAAAACTCTTATAGTGACCTAAAAATACTTGGAATCTGCGAGTGTATTTTGTCCATTTTTTCTCTACTTTGGTCACTCATATTATTACATATCAACAAAATCTCGTCGAACCATGGCCAGAGCGTGTTGTACTGAACCTTCCTCTTTCGAAGAAGACCTCGCCCAGCCCAAAATTCGCTCATATAATGACGTTAAACGTATCCTACTAAACCCATGTTTTGGGCCAGATTATGTCGGTATACAGCGCGCTGCATTACCCGTGTCTACCCCCTTAATCATATCAGAGTCCAACAAAATGTAACTTTTTTTCTGTTCCACAATATTCACTGGGTGTTTCTGGTAGAGTTTTTCGCCCTGAACACGAATCCGCAAACCGTTTGTCACCATCAACCTCAGTTTTTGAAAAATTCAATTTGGAAAAAAACTGATAATTTTCGACTTTGAACATCTTTTGCGTCGAAACCATAATAGTTACTTGGTTTCTCTCTACGTCAAATTATTCTATGCATCCTCCCGAATACAACGGTGTAAGTTATTATTGCATTATGAACATTTAAATATGTTTAAACAACGATCAAAGGGAAAATGACACCCGAAATGCACCCATTTTTGAAGATATCTTTCAATCTATTTCCAAAATTAAGGGTCTAGGAGAAAATCTAACCATTCTACGCGATGCAGCAAACATTTTTCCCTCGGAAATCGTCAACAAAAGTGGTAAGTCACGTTTTGTTTTCAATTCAGAAGCGAAATAGTTTGGCAAAACGCGCGGTGTTAACAGTGGTAGTCAACGGCGGCGCGATCCACTGCCGCTCAGCGTAACACAATCGCTTAACACGCGTGACTACCACTGTCGACACCGCACGTTTTGCAAAACTATTTCGTTTCTGTATTGAAAACGAAACGAGACTTACCACTTCTGTTGATGCTTTCCAAAGGAAAAATGTCTGCTGTATCGCGTGGAATGGTCAGATTTTCTCCTAGACCCTTAGTTTTGGAAATAAATTGAAAGATATCTTGAAAAATGTGTGTATTTCGGGTATCATTTTCCCTTTGATCGTTGTTTAAATATATTTAAATGTTTATAATGCCATAATAACTTATATCGTTGTATTCGGGAGGGTTCATTGAATAATTTTTTACGTAAAGAGCAGCCGAATAACTATTAACGTTTCGACACAAGCGATGCTCAAAGTTGAAAATTTGCAGTTTTTTTCAAAATCGATTTTCTCAAAAACTGAAGGTGATAAAGCAATTCTGCTTGCGGATTTGTGTTCAGGGCGAAAAACTCTACAAGAGTCATCCAGCGGTTAGTGCAGACCAAAAATCGTGTTGGACAGTGTATTTCGCCCACATAATTTATTAAAAATCAAAACCTGATAAACTGGCCTACCAGCCCTGGTCTCCCCTACTATCTCTAGTGTATTAAGTTTAATAAAACGTCCTAATTTTGAAATATTTTTTTGTACATAATATATCATGATCTAAATTCTAAAATGTTGCCCCGTGTTTGTCGTACAGTACCGACCAACAGACTCCGTCAACCAGTGGAGACCAAATTTTTCTTATCTGTGAGTTCAATCTGTTAGCAACTCAGATTAGTTTATAACATGTTCATTTAGCCTTCCTACTACCTTTTCCCGCAGACATATAAAGTAAATAAGGATAGGTATGATAACCTAACAAACAGGAAGTTAAGATTTAATGAAAAAGTTATCCAGTGTGTTATTTGCAAGCAGAGTTGGGCATGAACTAAATAAACAATTATGTAAATAAGGATCAAATAAAAGTTACTCTAACTTTAGATTATTCGACGAATAAAGTTAATTTTTTTAATCGATGAGAATTTATTTGACGAACAAAGTTAATTTTTTTATTCGACGAAAAAAGTTAATCTTTTTATTCGTTATTCGAAATTTTATTTAAATAAAAATTTTGCTCATCTTTGTTTGCACGGGATAATTTGACAAAGATTGGGTGCAGTGTACCATATATGACGGTTGGGCACACGTCGAATGCACAAATCAGGAGCATATTAATTATTTTACTTGCAAGTTTGTAGAAATAAAATTTGAAAAGAATCTTGTATTGTACTAGTTAGATGTCTTTATTAACATTGTTAATCATTTAGACCTAAAAATGTACTAATTCAATAGTTTGTCGGTACTGGACAATAATTTTTCGTTTCCTAGAAATTACAACTTTTTTACATTTGCGAATTATTAATTCTTATTATTAAATTTCACAAAAATAATTTCCCTCCTCTTACTAAGTTCTATCTATACTACAAACACGTTTTTGAATTTCTGATTTTCATCGACTCTACCCCAAGATATAACAAAAAAACTTAGAGCCGTCGGTACTGCACGACTCTCCCCTATAGGTATATGTATACTTATACGTCGCAAATGTGAAATTTATTCAATATGTACTACATATAGGTATACGTGTCCAAAGCTTTGATCGCTTTTCGCTTCTAAATATTTCAAGCGATTTATTTTGCTCTTATTTCGTAAATTGCATTTGCAACATATGTATGATTCTTTGCACTTAAGGCGGGACTTGTTCAAAACACAGTCGTAGATACCTTGTGTATTCAGTCCTCATGGAATTATTAATTTAATTAATTTAACTGCTCTTGCGACACTAATTTATTATTCGTACTTTTGCTTCAATTTCCTTTTTTTGGACGACACGAATACAGATGATACTTATCTTCTATAAGCTGCTACACGGAATGCGATAATGTATGAATATACACAATGTGACAAAAATATTTAACAAATAATTCATCTGTAACACTAGTTTACACTGAAAATGTACATTTGATGAGAGGTGACTTTTCTTATGGATTTTCTCCCGCTGAATTCGAAAATGAAGGTTAAAATTTTTTTTATGGAACAGTTTTTAAGATATTGTGATTTTTTCAATTTTTATACATCTTTTCACTTTAAAAACCATACCTGGAGCTAGATGTGCCCGATACGGTCGTTCTTGGTACCAAATGAAAGACATTGAAATGATGAACAAATATGTATAATGGGATCTTTAATTGGTTAAGCGGTTCAAAAGATATTGATGAAAATAGTCCACATTTTAAGAAAAATTAAATTTTTGAGCTTATTCTGTGGCCACGGAAAAATAGACACCGATAATAAACGTCCGGTTTCTCTTCATATGCGCAAACCAGATACTTTTGCGCAAAAAATAACACCAACCAGAAGTAAATCGACCGAAAAATGACAAAGTTATTAGCGATTGAGTGATTTAATCCAAATCCCACATTTTGACAAGTGGCCATGCCGGCAACGGTTTTTTTCGTTCTCACGTTGACGCCACTGCTACAGCGAAAACTGACATTTCGTTTTGAATAAAACAACACAATTTTGATTGTATTACTATGTTCTCACCTTAGAGCATATATACATGAAGATTTCATTGATGTATGTTTCAATTTTAGACAAGAAATATATTTCACATCACTCTCGAGTCTTGAGTATCGAGATCTCACCCGATCCTCCCCGAATTTTTCCGACTCGTTCCGATGCTCGGGTTCTCGAGCCTCGAAACGAGAGGCGATCGGCGATCGGAATCTTTACAGGATTGAATAACTTTGAATCGATTTCGAAGTTGCGGTCTTGAGCCCATCACTACTCTAAGGTTCTCACTACGCCCAAATCTGAGGGTTTCGGACACTTTTGGGATTTCAGGCGAAATCGAAAAGGTTTCACCATATAAAGAACGTCAAACGAACCCAGGATTTCGCTTGAATCTAGGCCGAAATCAGTTTCATCCCTATTTTTTTGCCAAAATCATCGAAATTCGCTCATCCCTACACATCTACTATACATCTCTATAACTTTCAGTGAAATTATTTCATTGCTTTCACCGAAATGGCTAAAAGAATACGAGAAGTGTAGTGCGTAAATGTGGGTTCCCTTTAAATCACCGACAATCATTTCACCGACAATGTTTTCATCGACACGATTTCACCGACACCGAGTTCGCCGACAATGTTTATTTACCGACACGTTGAAATCACCGACAATCAGTTCGTCGACATTAACACCGACTTCTACTTATTCATTGAATGAACAATAAGCCTTATACACAGTAGAAGTCGGTGTCAATGTCGACGAACTGATTGTCGGTGATTTCAACGTGTCGGTAAATAAACATTGTCGGCGAACTCGGTGTCGGTGAAATCGTGTCGATGAAAACATTGTCGGTGAAATGATTGTGGGTGATTTAAAGATAACCCCGTAAATGTTGGCAGACTACATATGGTTCCTCGTGAGAGAAACGGATCCCCAAACCAAACGAAGACAGAGCAAGAGCCAAAACTATATTTCTAAAATATTCTAAAGAATAAAGTTGGGTTCTTTCGTATGTTTTGTTACAATCAAAATTGTGTTGTTTTATTCAAAACGAAATGTCAGTTTTCGCTGTAGCAGTGGCGTCAACGTGAGAACGAAAAAAACCGTTGCCGGCATGGCCACTTGTCAAAATGTGGGATTTGGATTAAATCACTCAATCGCTAATAACTTTGTCATTTTTCGGTCGATTTACTTCTGGTTGGTGTTATTTTTTGCGCAAAAGTATCTGGTTTGCGCATATGAAGAGAAACCGGACGTTTATTATCGGTGTCTACTTTTCCGTGGCCACAGAATAAGCTCAAAAATTTAATTTTTCTTAAAATGTGGACTATTTTCATCAATATCTTTTGAACCGCTTAACCAATTAAAGATCCCATTATACATATTTGTTCATCATTTCAATGTCTTTCATTTGGTACCAAGAACGACCGTATCGGGCACATCTAGCTCCAGGTATGTTTTTTAAAGTGAAAAATGTATAAAAATTGAAAAAATCACAATATCTTAAAAACTGTTCCATAAAAAAATTTTAACCTTCATTTTCGAATTCAGCGGGAGAAAATCCATAAGAAAAGTCACCTCTCATCAAATGTACATGAAATTTATTTAATTTTGTAAACCAGTGTAATAGATGAGGTACAAAAAGTAATTACAAACATTTCGAAAATACTTCTTTTTTATAACAAAAACAAGGTTACATTAAGTTTTTTAATTGGAACCATATGATTCTTTTAGTGATACTTGCAATTGATAATCGGTGAGACACTCACTACACAGTATAGTTATTTTAAAATACTCTCGTTAGTCTACCCTACTCATTTTAAAAAATTGTTGGTTGCATAAAACAGAATGGGTAGTTCAGTAATCTCAAATGCAGTTTCAAGTTTAACATTTTTGTGTCAAAATTTTAGGATGTCACCAAAAGTGAGATAATTATACGTCGGCAATCTCATGGCAGTTGCAGCTCTTTATTATAAGTAGACTGCGGATATTTGTGCACGTAATATATGCAAGTAAATATGCATGTAAAATACGCCATGCCTATTTTTACCCGACTGCGGCGCAGCCGAAAAGGAGGGTAATGTGTTTGACTGTCATGTTTGTGTCCATCAGAATTCCTCTATGTTCGCTGCTAGAGCTTCAACGGCTGGACCGATTTTGACAAATGAGGTAGCATTAGATTCGTCTTAACAGTCCGAGTAACATAAGCTATATTGAATTAAAATCGAGCCTGACCCACGCGTGCAACTACATAAAATGTACGCACGTGAACGATGAAGCGAGACAAAGTATCTAGAGACGCGGTAGCGTCTCGACGCCAAGTACATGAAAAACACCCGGTATATGTCGATGTCGCTACCGTGTACCTTTACTCGTCGCGGAGACACTCTAACCTAATTCTGACATTTATACATTAATATCTCATCACGCCTGCAATATTTTGTAAATTTAAAGGCATTTTTCTTATATAAACCGCATATCGGCTTTCGAACAAGACCAATTTCAATAAAATCGGTCCACGCATGACAGAGATATCGTAATATCGTCTAATGGATCTGTCGAAAATAGTACGATTTTTCTTCTTCTGATTCTCCTAGAAATTTTTCGTCATCATCAAACAAACATTACGTATATATATCGTCAATATATATATACGCGTTACGCGCACACCTTCAGCCAACACATGTATCGTTCTTCGTTCGTCGTCCGCCATTGTACGTACATATATATATACTATTTTGAATTTTATAACCTAAGTGCTAAGTGTCAAATAAAGTAAGTTGTCCGAATTTGAAATGTCACGAGTTTTTACACTAAATAGGAGACTGAATTATTGTCTCAATTAATAAGGTAAGTCGCCAAAATTTTTTAATAATAGGTTTCTTATGTAGAGTCGCAGACTTGGAAGTAGTCCGGAGATGGTTCGACTGATTGTGAGAAGCATCTCCTTTCACATAAATGTCTGGAAATTTGTACAATGCATGTACAAAATAATAATGTTATTGTAACAAATTGCATTTAAATTCTTATGTGGAATTGCAGGCTTGCAAGTTATACGGAGAAGGTTCGATTCGACCGAGAAGCATCTTCTTTTGCATAAGTTTCTGAAAATTTGAACCATATGTACAAAGTAATGTATTGTAACAAATTGCATTTATTTAAATTGTCAGATATTTATTTTTATAACATTTTAATTTACAGTTTTTATGTAAAGCCTATATAGACTTCCGGTTCCGGACGCGTGGGAGAAAGGTTGAGTGTTTGGTGCTGCGAGGTGGGTGAAGGAAGAGTGAGTGAGGAAGTGAAGGAAGGGAGAGAGAGTGAGTGGTGAAGGTGGGGCAGAAGTGAGAAAGTGAGACGGATAAAGGGAGTGCAAAGGGAATAGGGCGAGTGAGGAAATAGAAGGGAGAAAAGGATAGATTTGGAGGTTAGGAGCGGAGATAGGCGCTGCGTGGCGGGAAGAGAAAGGCTGGAGGTAGTGAGATCTGTCGGACGGAGCAGCAACTAGGAGCGGAAAAAGGCGGGAGGTTTGAAAAGGAGTAGGAAGGAAATAGAAGAAAGGATAAAAGGATAAGAATAGGAGGTCAACGGTGGGTAGAACAGAAGGAAGAGGTCAAATGGAGGGGAATAAGGGAGAGGAAGGAAGGGTAGGGGGGAAAGGGAATGGAGATGGAATGGGGAAGGAAAAAGGAAAATTGGAAAGGGAGGAAAGAAAAAGGAAGGAGAGTGTGAGCAGTGTGAGTAGTGTGGGGAGTAATGCGGGGAATCTGGAAAGTTACTGGGGGAAAAAGAGGAAAGAGAGGGAGGAGGAGGAAGGGACGGGGGAGGAAGGGAAGAATACAGGATTTAAAAGAAGTGTGGTGACGATGCGGTCACCGGAGGACAGGAAAAAGAGGGGGGGGAGCAGGGGAAAAAAATGAGATGGGAAAGATGATGGAGATGATGAGGGAACTCATGAAGGAGGTGAGGGAGGAGAAAGAGGAGATGTGGAAGGAGATGAGGGAGATGTTAGGGGAGATGAAGAAGGAAGGGGAAGAAAGAAGACAGGTGATGAAGGAGTGGAGGGAGGAAAGGAGGAAATGGGAGGAAGAGAGGAGGGAGGAGAAAAAGAGGAGGGAAAAGATGGAGGAGAAGTTAGAGAGATTGGAAGAGAGGGATGAGAGGGTGGAAGAGATGATAAGGAAGGTAGAGAAGTGGGAGGAGGAAAAGGGAGGGATGGGTAGCACGGTGAAAGAGGGTGGAGGGGATGAGGAAGAGTGTATGCTGAGATTGAGGAGAATGGAATTAAGACAGGACAAAAAAGAGAGGGAGGAGAGAAGGAATAACGTAGTAGTAAGGGGGCTGGGGGGGGGAGAAGAGGTAGAAAAAGAAGTGAAGAAGTTGTGGGCGAGGATGGGAATGGAGGATGAAGGAATAAGGGAGGTGAGAAGGGTAGGGAGAACGGGAAAAGAAGGGAGAGGACTGGTTTTGGTGAAGTTGGCGGGGAGGGAGGAGAAGAGAAAAGTGATGGAGGCGAGGAGAAAACTGAAGGGCAGGAGGGAAAGGATAGATGACGACTTAACGGAGGAAGAAAGGAGGGCAAGGTGGAAGGTAGAAAGAGAGGCGGAGAAGGAAAGGGAAGGGGGGAAAAAGGTGCAAGTTGGATATATGAAAATGTGGGTAAACGGGAAGATGAGAAGGTGGGACGAATTATGGGAAAGGTGGTGTGACGAACAGGGAAACGAATGTTAAGGGAAAGGGGGGAGAAGGAGGGGAGGTTGGGAGGGGAAAGAAAAGAGGGAAAAGGGAGGTACAAGGTCGCATTTTGGAATGTGGCGGGGATGAGAAATAAAGATGAGGAATTTTGGAAGGGTTTAGAGGAATGGGAGGTGGTAGTGATGAGTGAAACATGGATAGAGGAGAGGGAATGGGAGTATGTAAGGGGCAGATTGCCAAAGGAGTATGTGTGGGAAAAACAGTGGGCCAGGAGGGAAAGCAAGAAAGGAAGAGCGATAGGGGGAATGATAATGGGGGTGAAAAGGGGAATCGAAATAGGGCAGGGGGAAGGAGGTGGAGGGGAAGGGGTAATGGTGAGGAAAGTGAAATTGGGGGAGGAATGGTGGAGAGTTATAGGGATATATGTGAATAAGGACTTGCAAAGGAAGTTAGAGGAACTGGGGGAGTGGATAGAGGAGAGAGAGGAGGGAGTGAGAGTAGTAATTGGAGGTGACTTTAATGCGAGAACAGGGAGGGAAGGGGGAAGGATATGGGGGGAGGGAGAAGAGGAGGGGGGAGCAGGGGGGAGCAGGAGGTCGAAGGATAGGGTGGTAAATGGAGAGGGGAGGAGATTATGTAGATATTTGGGGGAGAGGGGGTGGGGAATTATGAATGGAAATGTAGAGGGGGATGAGGAGGGAGAATGGACATATACAGGAGGGAGGGGGAATTCGGTTATAGATTTTGTAGTGGGGAATGAGGAAACAAGGGAGAGGGTAGAAAGGATGGAGGTGGCGGAGAGAATTGATTCAGACCACCATCCGGTAGTAGTATGGCTGAGGGGGGAAATGGAGGAGAAGGGGGAGAGGAGGAAGAAGGGTGTGGAGAAGAGAGGGGGGAGAGGAAACTGGACGACGGAGGGAAGGGAGGAATTTGCAAGGAAATTTGGTAAAAGAGACGGGGGAGGGAGAGGAATAGAGGAGGAATGGGCAGAGCTGAAGGAAAGAGTGAAAGGAGCAATGGGGAAGGCAGAGGAAGGAGGGCAGAGGAGAAAGAAGGGGGGATGGTGGGACAGAGAGTGCAGAGAGGAGAAGGGGAGGGTGAGGAGAGAGCTTAGGAGGTGGAGAAGGGAAGGGGGGGATGGGAAGGAATATAAGGAGGGGAAAAAGGAATATAGGAGGATATGTGAGGAAAAGAAGAAAAAGGAGGTGGATAGGTGGCAGAAGGAGGTGGAGGGGATAAGAACGGAGGAACAGGTTTGGAAGGTGGTAAATAGGGAGAGAAAAAGGAGAGGGGGAGTAAATGAGGAGATAAAAATAGAGGAATGGGACGAGTACTTCAGGGAGTTGTTAGGGGGGGTGGAGTGGAGGGTGAGAAAGGGGGCAGTAACAGAGAGGGGTGAGGACGAGGAAGGGGAGATAGAAAAGGAGGAGATAAAAAGGGTAGTGAGGGGGTTGAAGGATGGGAAGGCGATGGGAGGGGACGGAATACCCAATGAAGTGTGGAAGTATGGGGGGGTAGAGGTGGAAGAATGGTTGGGGGAGGTCTGTAATAGGGTGTGGAAGGGGGGAGGGCTGGTTGGAAGATTGGAGAGTAGGAGTGGTGGTGCCGGTGGTAAAGAAGGGGGTGGGGAAAAAAGTAGAAGAGTACAGAGGAGTGACGCTGACACAGACTGCATATAAGGTATATGCGTCTGTGTTAGCTGAAAGGTTGAGGAAAGAGGTAGAGGAGAAGGGGATCCTACCACCAAGTCAGGCGGGGTTCAGGAGGGGGATGGGATGTATAGATAGCATATACGTGTTGAACTATCTCATCAACAGGCAGGTGGAAAGGAAAGGGGGGAAGCTGGTAGTGCTGTTCCTGGACATGAAGGCAGCATTTGATTCAGTGGACCGGGAGGTGTTAATTAGGGCAATGAGGGAGAGAGGAGTGAGGGAGGGGCTAGTGGGAAGGTGTGAGGAGGTGCTGAGGGAGACGGTAAGTAGGGTAAGGGTGGGAGGAGAGGAAGGGAAGGACTTCTGGACGGCGAGGGGGGTGAGGCAGGGGTGTCCGTTAAGCCCCAGCCTATTCACCTTGCTGCTGGCGGACCTAGACGAGGAGTTGGAGAAAGGGGGGTGGGGAGGGGTGAAGGTGGGGGGCAAAAAAATATATACATTAGCATATGCTGATGATATTGCGGTGCTGGCGGAGGATGAGGAGGGGATGAGAGGGATGATGGGAAAGTTGGAGAGTTACCTGGATAAGAAGGGGCTGCAGGTGAACGTGGGGAAAACAAAGATGATGAGGTGTAGAAAGGGGGGAGGGAGGTGGAAGAAGGTGACGTGGAGGTGGAAGGGAAAGGTGGTGGAGGAGGTAAAGGAATTTAAATATTTGGGGTACACACTGATGAGGAATGGGGGGCAGGAGGCACACGTAGGGGAAAGGGTAAGGAAGGGGGCAGCAGTGATGGGTCAGGTGTGGGGGATAGGGAAGAGACGGTTTGGGAACGATTGGGAGAGGAGAGTATGGCTCTTCGAGAAGCTGGTGTGGGCTACAATTAGCTATGGAGTGGAGATATGGGGGTGGAAGGGTAGGGACAGAGTTGAGGGACTGCAGGAAAGGTTTTTGAAGTGGGTGTTGGGGGTGGAAAGGTGTACCCCAGGTTACATGGTAAGGGAGGAGATGCAGAGGGAGATGTTAAGAGGGAAGGCGGGGATGAGGGCATGGGGGTATGAAAGGAAGCTGGAGGAGGGGGGTGGGGGGGAACTGGCAAGGAGGTGTTGGGAGGAGATTAAGGGAAGGGCGAAGAGGGGGAAAGTGTTGGGAGGGTGGGAAAAGGAAAGGCAGGAGTACTATGAGGAAAGGGGGTGGACTATAGAGGAGATAGAAAGAGCGAGGGGAGGGGGGGAGCTGAGGGGGGAAGAATTGGTGAGTAGGGAAAGAAGAATGCAGGAGGAGGAAAGGTGGAAAAGAATTAGTGAGTCGGAGTTCAACAGGTGGTACAGGGTGGTGAAGGGGAAAGGGGTGCCAGGATACCTGAAGAAGGGATGGGGGGAAAGCAGGTGGCAAAGGGTGGCGAAATTTAGACTGGGGAATGGGATGCGGGGAGGGAAATATTGGGAGGAGGAAGAAAAGAGGAAGTGCAGGGTATGCGGGTGGAGAGAGGAAACGTGGGAGCATGTGTGGGAGGAGTGTATGGGTTGGCAGGAAGGAGGGTGGCAGGAGAGGGTAGGGGAGGTACTGGATGACGAGGGTGGCGGGGAGAAGTGGATGAGGAGGGTGGAAGAAAGGAGAGGGGAAGGAGTGGAGGAATGGGTGAGGAAGGAATGAGAGTGAGTGGCGGCGTGCGGAAGCGGAGGTCAGAGGATAGGGAAGGGGGGTGAGGGAGGCGTGCGTGACAGAGGAGAGCGGGCGAGCGGGCGAGCGAGCGAGCGGGCGAGCGGGCGAGCGAGGGAGCGAGAAAGAGGGTATAGGATAAGAGATAGATGTAAGGAATAGAATAAGGTTTAGGTTAAGGAAAAATGTACAGTGGGAAAAAAGGATTGTAATCCCCAAGGGGAAACAAATAAACAAGATATAATAATGTAAAGCCTATATAAATGAAGGGGACGGAGAGGCTTGGATAAAAATGAAAGGGACGCAGAGGCTTGGATAAAAATGAAAGCGACGCAGAGGCTTGGATAAAAGTGAAGGGGATGCAGAGGCTTCGATAGAAATGAAGGGGATGTACAGGCTTGAATAGAAATGAAGCATCTTCTTTCGCACAATTTTGAAAACTTCCCAAATAAGGTAAATCGACAAACTTTGTATAAAGACATAGCATTAAGAATTATTATCTCTCTTGATGCTTTTCAATCTTTTGTGATAGACATTCCTAATACTTTAATTAATAAAATCCACAGTAGTTGCTACGCTATTTATTAATTCATTAATTTTTTAGATTGCCATTATTTCAATTCACCAATAAACATACTAAATTTTATTCAAACACCAATAAATTGTGCGTTAAAAATATTGAATCTCGTTTATTTTCACTGATTCGCTGAATTATTACCATTAGCATTCACCCTGATAACCAGGTCTGCCAGCAGATCCGGCGCAGTTTATGTCCGCATTCAACTACGGATCTGCCGGCAGACCCTGACAAGGCAGGAATTGCTGCGGATCTGCCGTTCATCTGCCAGCAGATCCGCAGCAGATCCTGCGGCCCGTCCGACACTTCCAATAGCGCCATCTCAAGGCAGGGTCTGCTGCGGATCTGCCGTCCATGTGCCGGCAGACCCTGCCTTGTCAGACCCTGTTGTCCATCTACTGACAGACTGCAGGCAGGGTGGTTATCAGGGCAAATTTCCTGCAACATTTTCTGATACATTATGTAGTCTCTACACTCACTATAGCAAAAGGCCACTCTATTTCTATAAATAATAAGTTCTATGTCAAGTTGTATATAACTAAAATGTGGCTTTTATATTTATTTACAGATAATCGAAGCAGAAGATGATGCAGTGCAATCTACGTCAAAAAAAAAATTATTGAAACATGGCATTATTATTATTGTATTAATTAAATGAGTTTATTCAGCTTCGATCCTCTGTTTCCTTACTATACATATAATATAATACATATAGATTGGCAATCCGGTGCACATGGTTTCTGTTCGTAGTTGTTAAACTTACGTAGAATATAGAATTTATACTTAATTCTGTCGCGTGATAATTTGTAATTTATAATATTAAAAATTATCTAAAGTCAGTCCCTATGCAAATTATCTTTGTAAAAAGAAGTGAGATCCCCATAAAAAACTTCAGAAAAGTAAAAAAATACGCCAAGTACATGAAAAATCAAATAAATCACAAAAAATAGAAGACAATAATAATCACAAAAATTGAAGATACTAATAATAAAATAAAATATAATTTTTAATTTTGATAATTTTTAAGTTATAAAAAATAATATTAAAATTTATCTGATGTCGATCCCTATGCAAATTATCTTTGTAAAAAGAAGTGAGATCTCCACAAAAAAACTTGAAAAAAGTAAAAAAATACGCCAAGTACATGAAAATCACAAAAAAATAGAAGATAATAATAATTACAAAATTAAAAAAAGATGTGAAATCAAAATGAGCTGCCAGTACATAAAGATGCTTTCCAACTGCGCTTTAGATGACACAACTACATATGCACAGCTAAAATTCCATTACTCATAATGGCTATTTATACAAAGAAAAAATGTATTAAATAATAATATGCAGATATATTTTTATACAAATAAATATTTTAATACGAATAAATATTTGATTCAAAATACTTGGCGCTGCGCAACCGAAAAAATGTTAATTGCCTTAGTATTAATAATTTACAACAACTCCATTACAATATAAAATACATATACATACACATGTTAGAATCGCAGTCAGATTTATTCTACGTATATTTAATTCTAATACCATGCGTAGCATATGCACACGCACACACACACGTACAAGAAAGAAAGAAAAGGATTAATGCAATTTATTACATATTTATTGAGTTTAGCAACACCAATTCGGGGCGTAATTATTATTATCTTCTATTTTTTTGTGATTTTCATGTACTTGGCGTATTTTTTTACTTTTTTGAAGTTTTTTGTGGATCATGTTTTCTCTCTTTCGTAGCACACGACAACTTTGTGTCGACTCTTTCGTATCCCTTCACTCGCTCTTCGGTTTTCTCATTTGCGGCATTAGCTGGCCATACACGGAGAGGTTTCTCCGCGGTCTTCATCCATCGCGGACAAACCCGCGATCAAAGTCTGCGGCGGATCAAAACTGCAAATACCCACTAACATACGTCGAAAGTTCACAGACAAATCACGTTGGATAAATCGGTCACAGATAAAACTGCGTGTTAATGGATGAAAACCGCTAGTTTATCCGCGGATTTCATCGAAACTGTGGACTTTTGTTTTGCTGAAAGATTGGCAGCTCGAGTCGGTGTCGACGCGAACTTGCCTTCGGTTCTTTCGTTCCCTCTCGCTCGTTCTCGGATTCTCTCACTCTCGTTCAAAGGATTTCAAAAAATGGTAGAAACGGGCTTATAACTACTGCGCTATGTGCGGAGCGATTCTGCTGCACTGATGGAGGGGGAAACACCTACAGGAGCGGTCGTTATGTGTGCATGAACTGTGCCTGCGTCAGTCACGCAGAGTCATGACCACCACTCCTGTAGGTGTTTCCCCCTCTATCAGCGGTAGCTGGAGCCCGCACATCCCTGCCGAACAATAGTGCGTACTGTGTTTGTCGGTGTGTCGGAAGATTATTATTATTATTATTATTATTTTAAAACATACAGCCAATCGTTTTTTTTTTAATTAAATAATTTGCTTGTTATCGAATTTGTTAAGGGTAGGTCGATAGTTCCCAATTTCTTCATTGTGACTGAAAGAATTTGTAAATGCGCCTTAATAAATGTTAAATTTTGAGCAACTTGTATCAGTTGGAAAACATTCTGGGCAGTTGCAATTGCAACGACATTATATCCATTTAAAGTTTTAACTTCCTATTTGCAGAAATAAAATGAAGGGTCAAAATTTTACAATTTTCGAGTGTTAAGAAAAAAGAATGGTCGTACTTCTTTAATTTTATCGAAATTCCCTGATAACCATCTGACGCCAATCTGACATCAGATTGGTAGCAGAGTCTGGCATGAGAGCGCAGAATCTGACGTCAGATCCGTAGTCGTCTGTGTCCGCATTTGGCTGCGTTCTGAGGTACAAAATCTGATGTCAGATTCTGATGTCAGATCGGCAGCAGATGGACAGCAGATTCTGCCGTCTGCTTGGCACAGCTAACAGCGCCATCTGAGGGTCAGGATTAGCAAACTAACGTGTGGTAAGAAAAAAAAAATACCAACAAATACGAAAGTTCTAATTCCCAAGCGGTCACCCATCCAAGTACTAACCGCGCCCAATACCGCTTTTACTTCAGTGATCGGACGAGAACTTGTGTTTTTTCTGACACGAAATGATCGTTGGAAAAAATTTGGCTCTTATTAATACTTATTTTTAAAAAATCTTCATACTATTATATTTTAAGAACTTATTATATAGCGTTTAAGTCGAAAAGAGTCGTTGTTCTGTGGTATAAGTACCTGTTTAAATTACAAATGATATCAATATTAAATAACTTACCTAACGCAATTCTTTTTACCTGTTGTATTTCATTTTTATACATTTTCTGTGTACTTTACTGACATGGTAGTAGAATTGGACAGAGTTTAAATGTATTCTACACGAATTAAAGGTTAATGTTATGAATTTATTATATAAATTAACTTATTTTCACAATTATATAATAAATTAACTTATTTTCACAATTTAACCTTTAATTCCTGTAGAATACATTTAAACTGTGTCCAATACTGCTACCACGTCAGTAAAGTACACAAAAAATGTAAAATTGTAGTTTAAACAGGTACTTATGCCACAGAACAACGACTCTTTTCGACTTAAACGTTATATAATAAGTTCTTAGAATATAATAGTATGAAGATTGTTTAAAAATAAGTATTAATAAGAGCCAAATTTTTCCAACGATCATTTCGTGTCAGAAAAAACACAAGTTCTCGTCCGATCACTGAAGTTAAAGCAGTATTGGGCGCGGTTAGTACTTGGATGGGTGACCGCTTGGGAATTAGAACTTTCGTATTTGTTGGTATTTTTTTTTCTTACCACACGTTAGTTTGCTAATCCTGACCCTCAGATGGCGCTGTTAGCTGTGCCAAGCAGACGGCAGAATCTGCTGTCCATCTGCTGCCGATCTGACATCAGGATCTGCTGTCAATCTGCTGCCGATCTGACATCAGAATCTGACATCAGATTCTGTACCTCAGAACGCAGCCAAATGCGGACACAGACGACTACGGATCTGACGTCAGATTCTGCTGCCAGATCTGGTTATCAGGGTTGTTTATGTGTTTCGAGCGATTGTAATGAATGAATTATTAGTCTTTACGAATAACTTATTCCATCGCATGATATCAACATTGGTACTTATCAGTAATGTGACGTAACGGCTCGATAATTCATCTATGATCGCAAAATAGTTTTTGCTAAATAATTCATTTTTGCATATCAATAAATGCATTTGCATAGAAATGCGCAGTCTAATTATAAGTAGTCGAGTTTAACATTTTTTCGTCCAAATAGATAACTACTTAAAGTCGTGTTCTGCTTTATTGGCCGGTGAGTTTCGTGAGGGGTATTCTCCCACCACACCGCTTGCCTGCCTCGGTGCTCCTTTTATCTACGTTCTCGCTCTCTCTCGGGTTACGCCTGGCCGTCGTACGGTTCCCTGAGCACTGGAAAACCGGTTTGCAAAGCGTTCCATCTCGCTCCCCCCTTCGGCCAGAAAGAAGCGAGAAACTCATACTCGGAATTAAGGCTTGGCCAGCTGCTAACGGCATTCTGCCCTAGCTTCGTCTCGTATTGGCTATGCGTAGCCAATACGATTCGTAACGCACATTACTATTACGCTATGAATAAACAACAGCCACACGGCATCGTTGAGGCGGAGTCGAGCACCGTTCCCCTTACCCCACAATACCCTTCGGGGGTCCCACAACTTCGACTGCCAATCCACGATCGCCAGGTGGTAGTGGCTGATTTCTCCTCGCGCGCTGCTCGAGAAACCGAACTCACCGGCCAATAAATCTGAACACGACTATAATTACAATTCCGTTGCTATTCCGTTGTTATAAAGCTTCTGCTATATTTTACATGAAATTTGATTTCAAAAGATGATAAACTTCTAATTCTCGCGACGTCAAATTAACAACCCCCGTTTTCCCTGTAGCTTTATAATTTCATTTATATGACGTGAAGAAAGGAGCATCCATGTATAGAGTTTCTATTTAGACAGTTGTGTAGGTGAATCCCACGTGACGATAAGACTGAAGAAACGTGTGATGGGCACTGTATTTTTAAGTTTTGTAAACTTGAAGTTGCAATTAATTCTATTTAAGCATATGAAAACTTCATTGTTACGGCAATTTCCGTGTGTATGTACATTGTACCGTGTATATACAAAACTCCTACTCTTGTGTGCACTTGTTATCCCTTCGCTGACAAATTAATGGCGGGTGAAGTACTAGAGTGGAGAGGAAATGGAATTATCAAACTTCCTGCAGTTCCCTATCTCAGCATTTATAATAATGTATTACCGGAGATATGATATAAGTTTACTTCTGCGATGCGAACAATATTAATTCATACCACTGGGGAATTATAAATAATAGTATGGATTATTACTGGAGCTGACATGTACTACAGAGTTGTTTAACCGGTTAACTGGCACGGCCTTTTTTATTATTCGTGCCCAAACTGGCAACATCGAAAAATTAAGTGAATCACACAATTATTCCATTTGATCATATATGATACATTGACAGAATTGGCCAGATTTTTGTTTGATCATATATGATACATTGACAGTTATCCGGTTAAGTTACAAAATCGATCTGGAGCTTGATTGATTTTCCGTGTACGAACTTTACATCTATGTCTGCTTTAGGTGAGTCGAGTTAAATTTGTTACTCTGGTTTGTTCAGTAAGGTTTGTTTAAAATTTACATTGATAAGTCTGCACCATCTATTTTTCGGGGTGTCCATCAGAATTGGCTTTTAAGGGGGCCGTCTCATTTTTGTTATTGTCCGTCTCACCGGGCCTTGAATGTGTGCGGACGGTCACACAAGCTAATTCATTATTATTTCAATATACAGTGCTTATTAGCGTTCAAACGCACCAGACCCCCCTGCACAGATGTTTACTGAAGGTAACTGTACCCGCAAAAACTTCCTTCTAGCCGATTCCAGGACGAAAGACGGTTGAAACCGTTTGTTTACTACACGCGTATACGTACACGCTTAACTTAGCTTGTGTGAGCGTCCGCACACATTCAAGGCGCGGTGAGACGGCCCACAGTGGGTCAAACTGCTCTTTTTTGTGTCAAAATCGTAGAACTCTTGATAGGAATAAGGTAGAGGTATGGCACTTTTTGGAGGTTAAAGCTAAGATGTTGCAGATTAAGAGAAAAATGTTTAGAATGCATAAAAAAAAAATTTGACCTTGAAAATCTAAGTCAAAGTTGGCATTTTCGACGAAAATTTCGGTTTTTCCGTTATAATTCGTGGGTGAAGTTTTTCCATTACTTGTTATACATCATTTCTTATTGATTTTGTCGCGCTGATTTCAAATCCGTTCGCAAAATTTGTCTACCCCCTCAGGATTTTGAAAAAAAGCGATTTTGAGTTTAACACAGATTTTCAAAAGTAAAAAACGTTCGTACCATAATTTCATTAATTTTCCCTTAATCTGCAATCTTTCAGCTTTAATTTAAAAAAAAATCATCGCTCTATCTCATTTCTATCAAAAGTTCTTTCATTTTGACACAAACTTCTCACTTTGCCCCACTGTGCGCCATGATGAAGTTTGTGTCAAAATCAAGGAACTTTTGATAGAAATGAGATAGAGCGATGATTTTTTTTTTAAATTAAAAATGATAGATTGTAGATTAAGGGAAAATTAATGAAATTATGGTACGAACGTTTTTTACTATAGAAAATCTGTGTTAAACTCAAAATCAGATTTTCAAAAGTAAAAAACGTTCGTACCATAATTTCATTCATTTTCCCTTAATCTACAATCTTTCAGCTTTAATTTAAAAAAAAATCATCGCTCTATCTCATTTCTATCAAAAGTTCTTTGATTTTGACACAAACTTCATCATGGCGCACAGTGGGGCAAAGTGAGAAGTTTGTGTCAAAATGAAAGAACTTTTGATAGAAATGAGATAGAGCGATGATTTTTTTTAAATTAAAGCTGAAAGATTGCAGGTTAATTATTATTTACATTTGGCAACAACAATTTTATGACTCTAAGAAACTTAATTAAAAAAGAATACGTGATCGGACTACCATTGTGACTTTATGCTAGAGAAGTTAACGATAATGTAATGCAGAAACAAATCCTGAGTCGAAAGAATTTACTTTATTTGTTTAAATTAATAATGCATGACGGAATATCAATCAAATCGATCCAGAGGAAGTTTTCATATGAACACCACTATATGCAAGCAGGAATGAATATTCATTGGGATAAAGGAAACTTATCACCGCGTGGGATTTGAAAATTATTGATTCAACTTTGCTTATTCATTATTTGTGATGTATGCAAAATTAATGATAAATGTAGTATACAATTTTATGACATCAATAGAATTTTTACAATTTACATTTCTTTAAAACCTTTTCTGTTACAATTACTGTAAATTTAAAATTGTATGTATAGATGCTCATCAGGAAAATCGTCTATCACTTTTCCTTGCGCATTCGTTTTTATGAAATACACTGTATATAAATAAAACCTCATTTATAATCAATGTACGAACATTTCATAATACCTTTATGAGTACACGACATAAGGTAGACGTACAAAATTTGACAAAAGCGTAAAATGTATAAAAATGTGTATACATGTATATACCTAATCATATACTAACAACCATCCACCAATGTTTATTTAAAAAATTTCAACGCAACGTTAAAAATGAATGCAAGTGTAATGCTTTTTTAAATTTTCTATATGTATTTTCTACAGTTCTGTGTCTATTGTATATTGACTTTGCTTATTCAAATATATTTCAATGTTGCTTTCTTCATTATTAGGTTGGAAATATAATTTACATTCTTCTACTTTTTACAGTATACAATATACTTATTACGAGTTTTATACAAGATTTCTGCGTTTTCTTTTTTTTTATTCTAATAAAACCCATTAATTTCAGTTATTGCTTTATATTTTACTTCTTTGAATCGTCTATTTCATAAAAAAATGTATTGTTGAATAATATTATAAAAATGAATTGACCTGATGCTCAAGCAGGCGAGAGATGAAACTGCGAATTTGAAAATTTGATAAATAAACGATTCTTCACGTGATATATTTTTTAGAGATATAATTCCATATATTAATCCTCCATCAACAATTTACAAAATTTTGCATTTTTCTGTCTATTTGAATCAATATCAATACAAATAAATTTTCACATTAATTACAAAAGTATCGTATTTGTGTATTACATTTTGCAAATAAAAATAGAGAGGCAAGTGATGTATGTGATTTTAAGTGTGAACATACATAAAGAGACACAGAGTATATCTATTACGCCACGACTCGCTATCAAGAACCCTGATATATCCGAATCTCAATAACGGCTGATCTGATTGGATTTTGAATGGTCTTAATGGATAGCTTGGATTTGATTTACATAAGAAAAGTGTCTACGTTTTGTTCCTACGTGCCTTATAAGCTGAAATATTTCGATGTACAGTTGCAATTTGCCGAATTACATGTTCTTAAGAATTTCATCGTCGTCGTCAAGTGTAGGCAAGAGGGGAACATGAAAGGGAGAAGAAATGTTTCCAATATGCACGTCGTTCATTCGATGAAAGTGTCAACACTTTCGGCCAATTGCGTAACAAATAGTCACATGACAGCCAAACAGAGAGCACATCTGTACAGGTAAACGTAACCTAGCTAGTATTAAACAACCATAACCTGCCAAGTGTAAAATAAGGAAATTGTCAAAATTTTTTAAATGTCACGAGGTTTTACAACATATAGGACATTGAATTATTGTCTCAATTAACAAGTTAAGTCACCAAAATATTTTAATAGACTATTTATGTAGAGCTTATAGAAACGGAGGGAACGCATAGACTTGGAAGTTGTCCGGAGAAGGTTCGACAGAGAAGCATCTTCTTTGATACAAGTTTCTACAAAATAATATATTGTTTTCATACCAGCAGACTATTTTTACATTAGAGTTTTTATGTAAAGCTTGTAGAAATGAAGGAGATGCATGGGCTTGGATAGAAATAAAGGAGACGCACAGGCTCGGATAAAAATGAAAGGGATGCCCAGGCTTGGACAGAAATGAAGGGGATGCACAGGCTTGAATAGAAATGAAGGGGATAGATACAGTATCTACTCGTTAGCAGCCCGTTTCTACGATGTGTTAGGAACCGGACCACTATCCCCACCATTTCTTGGAATCCTTCGGACGAGAGTGGGGGAACCGGGGAGCGAGCGAGAGGCTCTTGCATTTCCTCTCGCTCGCTCATTGGGTTTTCTCACTCGCGCCAGTGGCCGCGCGGAATAGTGTCCAGTCGCGTTAGGAGCCCGCCGCCGGCCCCGTTCGTCGGGCTGCTAACGAGTAGATACTGTACTGTGGTTGGCAAGAATGTTGTCGGCAGAAACTTGATGGTCCAATCGAGTGTATCTTCATAGGCCCACTTTCTCTAACACTATGGTAGATGTAAAGCACACGTATTGTCGCTGTTGGCGGACGCGTCACGTGAACGAATCGGTCAGCAGCGCCGTGAGACGAAGAGAGCACGTGGAGGAATTGGGGAGTTCCGCGGCAGAGAGTGGGGCGGCGCGAGCGAGGTAGTCCCCTTGCTCTGCTACGGATCCGACTGCGAACAATTTTGCAAACCACAGTAGGCTTGGAGGTTGTCCGGAAAAGGTTATTAGATAGACAGAGAAGCATCTTATTTCGCACAAATTTCTGGAAATTTGTCAAGTAAGGTAAATCGACCAAATTTTTCAAATTAAGGTTGCATTAAGATTTAACCCTTAACTGGTATCCTGGGGTCACTCATGACTCCAGGCACGCAGAGTTCGCTGCGAAACTTTTGGTTGTCTGAGTTTGTAAACTGAATTTCTAATTAACTTTGTAATTATACTTTAAAGGGTTCCGATTTGGCTGGGTGAAAGGAAAGTACGTTTTGAGGGAGAGAGATTTAAGACGGGTAAGGGAGAGTGAATTCAGTGGGGAGAGAAGAAGCAGAGTATAGGGGACGAAAGTAGGAGAGGGAAGGGAGAGGAGGAGACAAGAGAACAGGAAGAAAAGGGCTGAATTTGAGAGCGACATCAGGTAGGAACAAGACAAAGGACAGAGAGGAAGGGGGAGCGATGGAAAAATATGTGGCGGGTACGGAGCGATTGAAAGCAACGCCACCTAGCGGAGAAAGGGAAAGAGAGTCGATAAGGAGGGAAATCGTGGGGGATATGGTGAGGGCCATGGAAAGAATGTTCGAAAAGTACATGGCGGAGATTGAAAGATGGAGAGAAGAGATGAAGGAGGAGAGAAGAAGGTGGGAAGAAGAGAGGAAGGGAGAGAGGGCAGAATGGGAGGCGGAGAAGGAAAGACTGGAGAGAAGAATGAGAGAATTGGAGATGAAGGAGGAAAAGAGAGAGAGGGAGAACCATTCGAACCAAAATCCATTCGAGGAGTTGAGCACTTCAAATTCACATGCATAAAAACCCCGGAAGCATAATCGCGAAGAATATTTGGTGTACGTGCCGAAAATGCGAGTCTAATTATAGACTAAACTTTGTACTTATAAAAACCCGGAAGCCTTACTGCGACACATATTTCATAAATAATATAAAAATGAATGTTTGTTTGTTTGTCCCGCATGCGTTCCTATACCATTCAACCGATTGCGATGAAACTTTGCTGAGTTGTTGTGCGCACGCCCGCGAAGGTTTCTGAATTAGTAAAACCATTTTATAATAGGTGGCGCGCGAGTCGTTTCAACAAATGAGTGTATTCGAATGTTTTTTTCACATCGTAAATAATTCCCGGGTGAAACCGGGTAACGGGTGGGCTAGTATTTCATAAATAGGCCAAGGTAAATACCGCGCGCACCCTTCATGCTGAAAATCTCGAAAATAGTATAAATACGAGGAACCGCGAGAGCTCCTTCTTGTTCTACGGAAATCAATCAGCAAAGCAACCACGTATAATTTTATAGAATCAGTGTTACAATTAAACCTCATTAAATTCAGTATTCAACGGCAACTACCGTAAGAAATTTACATTACCATTTATTATACTGCGTATCATCTTCATACATATTATTTTGTATTAACAACGCTCTTGATTTTATTATTATATTGTGTTAATTGTATCTTATTATTTCTTCTTTATAACGCTCATTATTCATATCATTTGCTTGTGCCAATATTTATGGCTTATATTACTTAATTGCATTCATGCTTATTGTATTAAACATTATCGCCTTATAAAGGGCTCCTTATATCTAACATATTACCACTGACTTATTTTTGTGTATTTCATGTTCATATTCATATGTTAATCTTAAGTATCATTTATATAAATGTCATGTGCTAATGCTCAACGTCTAACGCATTGTTCTGTCAATCAAGCTATTATCAACAGTGCATATATTCTTGCCTAAACTAATAAACCGCATTGTTTTAAATCACGCTTCGAGTTATTGTGTTAATCCTTGGGCTACGAAGATTCCTAAATCAAAACAGGCTTCCGCAACAGCTGATCGCGGGCCGCGAACGCGAAGAGTATATTACAGTGTTTACAAACGTACTTTTGCATAGCTCGCGTACAACCGTATGACTAACAGATTTCGCGGAATCATTACGAGTGTCTTTTACCCCGATGCAACGGTAAATCCGATTATCGAGCCAAACCACAACAAGTGCTCTAACGGGTGTCTCCCCGGAAAGTACCAGTTATTAAACCTTCCCTGGTCGATTAGAGTGCAGGATTACAGATCCTCGCCTAAAAATCCTTCCTACCCTCAGCGTGCAGGATTCAAGATCCTCGCCTGAACTCTTTCTGCCCTCAGCGTGCAGGATTCAAGATCCACGCCTGAGTTCCTTCTGCCCTCAGCGTGTAGGATTCAAGATCCTCGCCTGAACTCTTTCTGCCCTCAGTGTGCAGGATTCAAGATCCTCGCCTGAGCTCCTTCTGCCCTCAGCGTGCATGATTCAAGATCCTCGCCTGAACCCCTCCTACCCTCAGTGTGCAGGATTTAAGATCCTCGCCAGAGCTCCATTTAAAACCCCCATGTCATTGTCCCCTAAGACCTCCACCCGGGACGTGACATGTGCATAAATTGCATTAAAATCTTTTTCTTTCTTTCTTGTCTCTGTGGTGTCTTGTCTTGTATTATTTAATAACCAAGACAATTAACATTTCTTGGGAGAGCAGCGCCAAGCATTTTGAATAAAATATTTATTCGTATTAAAATATTGATTTGTATAAAAATATATTTGCTTATATCATATTTCTCTAAAAATATTTCTGTAATAAAAAAATCTGGTGTACAAACGGTATAGATGCCGCCTTGTAATATTTAAGAGTAGCGTTAATATAAAAAAAAAACAATGTTTTCCTTTCAGCAGGAAACGTTTTTTCCGGGATACGAGTAGAAAGTCAACAGAAGCTTTCCACGAAGCACGAGCCAAGAAACACAGATTAACTGTACAATTCTATGACACTTTGATCGATTCTGCAAACCGAGGGTATCGCTCACGACCCTTTTTCGATTCTTCTTAGCCTCAGGTGCTGCGTCATTCCAGCACGATCCTGGGGGTGGACGCAAATCGGTTCGGTCTAGTCCAGAGCATCCGAAAAGTATAAACGCCACGTCCTCGGACAGTTGCCTCTGTTTTGTAGACGGTCCAGGAGAACTCAATTCTTTTTTTTTGTTAATTATTCGTTTAAGGTAGCATCAACTTCCTAGGTTAATAGCGACCACATTTGGGTTATATGAGATTCATTCACATTTCTATTATTACATATCACTAGCCTTACTACTTAGCTTCGCCCGAAATATTGATTCTGATTTTACAAAGAAATTTTTTTAATTTTTTGTGAAAATAGTCACATTCATCTGGATCCACCTGGGCATAATGAGCTGGGGTACATTGTGTGACTCCAGAGTTTACCGTTCGAAAGTTTTTAAGCAACACACACACACAAACACTTTCTGCTTTATATATTAAGATTCTAATTACAATCATATTTGATTTTGTAAATTTGTATAAATTATAAAACAAATAATATACAGTGAGGGGCAAAAGTATTCGGACAGCCTTTTAAACAGAATAACTTGATTAACATTGGTCCAAACGACTTGAGTCTTTGTGAGAAGCTAGAGGAATAAGTTCACTAGGTGATTAGCGAAGAAAATAATGAAGGTCATTTTTTAAACTTTTTTATCTGAGCCTGTAATGAAAACTTAAAAATCCCGTTTGTCGATTTAAGTATTTTGTATACATGCTGAACATTACAGCGAAATCGGTTAACGTAGCTGTTAGATACAACCAGTTAAAAATAAAAAAAAACATACACACGGGTAGTGATGGGATCAACACAGCAGCTTCGAAATCAATTCGAAGTTAATCAATCCTGTAAAGATTCGAATTGTTTCGAATCTCATTTGTCATGGTCGCCAAGCAAATCGAATCGCTTCGAATTCTGGACAGAAGACAAGTCTTGACAGTTCGAGGTTCGGGAACCCGAGCTTCGGAACGAATCGGAAATATTCGGGGGGGATCGGGTGATATCTCGATACTCTCGAGTCGAGTCGCGGGACCTAACATAAGAATATAAAAATATAATCTATATATTATAATCATTGGAACTTGACAAATTTATTTATATCAGAGCACAGGTTACACAATATAATGGTTAACTGTCATCGTACGTGTTTTCTTACTAGGTTTCTCGCCGTGAATGGCAACACCCGAAACCACAAATCAAAAAAATTAATAAGCGACCAAGACGTTCATAGATTCAATTGTATTAGTATCGCCTGTATTGTATTAGTATCAATTGTATTATATTAGTATCGCCGTTATCTCAATAAATTTTCCTTCATTCTAAATATAAGATCATTGTTTTCAATGAAATAGTATTCTTGTTATACACGAAAAAAGTCAGTTTGTTCATTCACTGCTCCCTGTTCATTCACTGGTCAATTCACCCTAACAGTCGAAGCGATCCGAAACTTTCATCCGGAATTTGGAGATAATCTCGCGACTCGACTCGAGAGTATCGAGATATCACCCGATCCCCCCCGAATATTTCCGATTCGTTCCGAAGCTCGGGTTCCCGAACCTCGAACTGTCAAGACTTTCAAGACCTATCAAGACCTATCAAGACTTTCAAGAAATGTTTGTTTCGAATAACAGTCGAAGCGATTCGAAACTTCTGTCCAGAATTCGAAGCGATTCGATTTGCTTGGCGACCATGACAAATGAGATTCGAAGCGATTAGAAACATTGTGTCATAGATTCGAAGCGATTCGATCGGTCTTGAGCCCATCACTACACACGGGTCGAATACATAACCTCCTCCTTTTTTTAAGTCGGTTAAAAATGTGATATATGTAGATGTAAATTTAAAATTTAAATTTTTTTAAAAATAATTATAAAGACTTGTCAATAACGTTTCAGCGGCGCTTGTCGCCCTGTTCACGTTGACGATTGAAAACTTCACACCGTTTTATATAATAAAAGGTGACTTGATCCGAAATTAACAAGTGTCGTTGACACGTAACTATTTGATTAAGAGACGCGGCTATTCAAATGTCACAGGGTGATTGGTACACTGTGCTCAAATTTCTATAATCTGATTTTACCGTAAATTGTGTCGTTCCTTTGACACAGAACCATTAAAAGAGAATCTGTTTTAAAAGGTGACAATATTATTAATAGTGATATCAAAAAATATTCCATGATATTTTACAAATGTGGTAGCCTATTCTGATGTGCCTTCTGGCTAAATTATTAGTTCTAAGATAGTGACGGATAAGACTTTTCCATTGCTTTCACCAAGATTTATAATATAAAAGAAGAACAAAGTCGATCCGACTTTAAAATCATTTTGTATAAAAGTTTAAAATCAATTTTAAAACATATGATTATACGGTTTATTCTGCATGGATTTTATTCCTGACTACGACTACGAGTTTACTCATTCGTGGTTGTATTATCGATTGAATGTGGATAGTTATCTACAAGTTATTCTACTTGCAACGTACTTCTGGTCATATATTGGTCTATTTCACTTCCAGCTAGAGGCCACGGTATAGTACGTGTAGTAAAAAGACACGTGTACACGTGTACACGTGTATGACATATATCTGTACCTCAATCCGTGTATCTTTTAATAAAAAATAACTTAAATAACGTGTCCAATAAAAGTTATTTAACTTTAGATTATTTGACGAATAAAGTTAATTTTTTTTATTCGCCGAGCATTTCAACTTCAGCGTCGAATAAAGTTTTCAACTTTAACTTTATTCAAGATGGAATAATTTTCTGACGCGCGTTGGGGGCCTTAAATTGTGTATACCAGTCAAATGTCTGCTTAAGGAGCCGGTAGTTCCACCAACACATGAAAATACGTTATTTTCTCCCTCATCACACATGTCACAAAAAGCTTTATCGCCATCACGATGGGCATGTTGCCATACCCAACTTTTCCGTTTAGACATTGTTTAAACAAATCGGAATTGACGAAAATTATTTTATAATTGAGACATTGTTTAAACAAATCGAAAACAGTAAAGGACTTTTCGTTGTCTTTTTGTATCAGGATGTTGCATGTTCCTCAGAACTGAATTGATGTTTGCACATAGACGTACGAACACGAACTAAACGTGTCTAAAAAGAAACTCGCTTATTACCAGTAATGCCTTAATTTTTTGTATCAAAATAGGTAATCGATTAAATAAATCTTGTTAATATTGTTATTGTATTATTAGTTACAATCTGAAAATTCGTAAAACCATATTTTCCGCAAATTATTCTAGTAAATATATTCAAATACATTAATTATTTTATTAATTTCACAATCCCTCAGAGTTCTGGGATATCCATAGATATTAAAAATCTGACGAATCAAAAGTCAAAACACGTGTATCTAAATTCACTTGTATCTAAATTCACGCGTATTTAAATACACGTGAAATTGTGTACGGGTACCCGTGTACTAAAAGCTTAGAGCATATATACATGGAGGTATCATTGCCTTAGAGTGACTGCCTCGAAACTGTCGGGCAACATCACGCGAGAGAGAAAAAGAGAAGTATATGTCCTATTCGACCGATATGCGCATGCGCCGATATCGTGCGAGAGAGAAAGACATGTGCGAGCGAGAGAAGTATAGAGGAACAATCGGCCGTAATATACTTCTCTCGTTCGCAAGATGTGTTTCTCTCTCACACGATATCGGCGTTTGCGCATTACGGTCGAATAGGACACATCTTCTCTCGCTCGCACGTCTTTCTCTCTCACACCATGTTGGAGACAGTTTCAAGCTTTCAATGAGACCTCCATAGTATATGCTCTAAGACTAAAAGATACACGGATTGAGGTACGGATACGTTTAGTACACGTGTACACGTGTATTTAAATACACGTGAAATAAGGACCTCTACTTCCAGCACGTACCGACGAGTAGATTGATTAAACGCTGTGGCCAAGAAGTGATTCTTTACCTTCGAACTTAATCGCATCTCTGTTTTATACTCTTTGTTTAATCTCCCATTTAATAATTCAAAGTTTATTTTGGAAAAGTACATACAGAGAACGGGCGTTTTTCAATCAAGGAATTCTGATTTAAAAAGAACTTGAGGGAACATATTAAATTGCGCGAAAAATAGTTCTTCATCAAGCGTATATTGGCTCTCAGGAAATTAAGCACTCTGTGGTGTTTGTACACTTACAATTAATCAAATCTGAAATAAATTTTTCTCTCTACATTCGAAAACGTGTATTACATCGATGCTGTTTTTATAATATACTAGCATGCCCCGTGTCGGCTTCGCCCGAATTAGTAGCGTGACTGATTCATGTTTATTAAAATTAATATCTTTAAACGAAATTAGAGTATTTTGAAAAAGGCTTAATTTCCTGATAAAAGCTTTTTTCCTCATAGTTCGGAAAAAAATCACATTCTTGGTAAGATGATTTTCTGACATTAGTGTTGACATACGTCGAGTTCGGACGAATGATCTTGACAAATTTGATTACACGCGGGACATAGTAACTAGTGATGCGCGATATTTATCCATAACTCCATATATCGACATTTGCCTGTCAGAATATCGATATTTGTTATCGATATTTCAAACACCAATAATTACACGTATCGATACTTCTGGTCCACATATCGATCATTTTTTTCCACACTCCATGGGCGAATTCCACTTACGCCCAGATCGCCCGCCGCGGTCGCGATATCCAATGGGCGTAAGTGAAATTCGCCCGATGTTTCTTAATTTAAAAATTCTAGTTTGCTTAATATTTTTAGAAAATTAAATTACTTGTTTTCATTTTTGCACTTTGAATCTTAATTTAAATAAAATAATTTCTTAAAACTATACAAAAACTATTATTTAACCAAATTCCTGGGTGAGTACCTACTGCACAGAGTATCCAGAGGAAACTACCAGCCTACGAAATGAAACGTCGATGGGTGGCTTGAGTGTTTGAACGCGATGATTACGTAAAAAAAATTATCGATATTACAAATATCGATACTTTTTGACTAATATATTTCATGTCTCGATATTGAACGAAAAATATATATCGATATGCATTATCGACAGTTGGGACTAATATCGTGCATCACTAATAGTAACATCCAAAGTAAATCTGCTCTTGTTCTCATTTTTTATAGTCTATTTTGATGCTGCTCGCTGCTACTTTCGCTTCGTCTTAAAAAAGAACGTCTTCTATACTGAATACAGATGAAGGATGAAGTCAAAACGAAAGCACAATCTTGAATTAACAGTCCCAGAAACACTTACACACATAAAACATGTAACCCCATTTTGAGGCCGAAAGACGAAAAATAAATCTATTTACTACTATACTGAATTCATCCTAAGAAAAACCTTACGACTCCCATACCGTTTTGTGACTAGTCTGCGCAGCCCCCACTACTGCCTACGGGCCCGACGCAGGCGATTGCTCGTCGCGCTTTACCTCTGCCGGTTTCCTTGCCCGTCCAAGGGCGTGACGTGACCGATGTCAATGTAAACACTATAGCCACAGACGAGGTATGGAATAGACTACTCACCCAATGTATTTTTGTGTCACCGGTTTGAGGGGTCCTAGGACCCCCTTACCATTTTAGTGTCGCATGCAACGTTACCGGTGAAGTCTCGAAACAGATTGTAACGCTACGCGTGGTAGGAATTAGAATTCAGCACGGGTAAAACTAGGTTATTTTTTGAGAGCCGAAGCCCGCGATTTACAAATGTTTCTGTTAGAGTAACGATTTAAAAATCGTCATATGAACATATTCCGTTCAACGGAAGAGAAAGGCGGATGAAAATAAAACGATATCACATTCGCTTTTTAACCTTGCTGTCCTATTCCGGTTTATTTAACGCAAAACAAATTTCATTCGCTTGCAATAACGTAATATGTAAAAAGAGTGCTTTAATATTTTTTAAGAGCACGTGTTGCTGAACCCCACCCATTCATCATGTGTTTACGCATACATTAATGTTGGTCTATACGATATAATACAGACATATAATAATAACAATAATAATAATAATAATAATATCCTTCTACTGTACTATATTATTATTTAATAAGAACATATCGAACCCGTACACACCGATTTTGGTGCAATTTTGCAAGTCTGCGGAGTAACCAAAATATTCGATACATATTTTTTGAAAAAAATAATTCATTCTATTCCATAACTATTAGAAAAATTAATTTGTTTAAACTATGTACTAACTGACGTTAACTGAATAATATTAACTGATGTTCGGATATTTCAATAAGTTTATACAGTATATCCGATTTGTTCTTATATTATTTTTCACACGCTATTATTTTTATAGCTATTGAAAAAGCAAAAAATGTTTCATATGAAAGTTTTTGTATTTGATGGAGGAAACTGAATAGTATAGGGGGTGGGGGAGTATGGTATTTAGAATGCAAGAAGTACATATATTTAAGGTTTGGAATACATAAAGTGCTCGATACGACCGTCCTATGCGAGCGACTGCAGGAGACAGTCAGAGATGGGCAAAAAATTATTTGAAATAAAAATTTGTGTACGACATTTTTATTTCAAATAATTTTTTACCTATCTGCTAAGGAGATTGTCTTCGTCCGCCGCCGATCATCTCGTTCTCTTGTCGATGACGACGGGCTCCACGACGCGGTTTCGGCCACGTCCAACAATGCGTTTGCAAACCTCAGAATCTATTGTACTGGTTTTCTTTTTTATGATTTTATCTTTAATGTAGTGTATGCATAGATTGGACTTAGGGGGTAACTAATCGGACGTGTATTTGATAGTAGCGGTGTTTTAATTTTTTTTTCTAGAATTGTTGTGTCTGAATGTTTTAACCCTTTAGCTCAGGGGTGTCGAACAGGCGGCTCGCGAGCCACAGTGGCTCTTTCTCCTCTTCGCCCGTTCAGGAGAGCCGTAGGAGAACGACCCCCTCCATACCTACTTCATTCTGATGTGTTTCTCGTCCGGGAACCGCACAAGCCCGTGGGCTCGTGGTGGGAGGGGATCGGTTCACTGACAATGAGCATTGGTCTCGAACTACTCCTGGAGAGAGATAAGTGGGGGAACTCACTGACCGGGCGCCCAAGACGTGTGGCTTGCGGAGTGGGGAAGTTCAACAGCCCTGCTTTAGCTACTCAACGCCACGCTTATACCGGCATCCGTTAATGCCATTTTTTTAAACGATGCGCCATTATTGTGGCTTTTACACGTGGGTGGCGAAAAATCTCTCCGTATAGGAGTATATCGCAGCGGTCAACAAGTCGTAGCTAAAAATTCTGAAATTCAGATGGGTACGAGACCAGTCGACATTGTTTTCAAACCTCACTACAGTAATCTGGGGTGCGAGTTGTAAACCGACCATAAAAGCGGAGCGGGCGGCTCGCTTACCCGGGCCGGGAAATTCCCAACAGCTCTTTGCCACGTGAATTTGAAAGAGACCATCCTATAATTTTCAAAGCTTGGGGATCACTGCTGTCCAGCGGTCGCTGGCACCTTTCCGAACGCCGGGACGGCGCATGATTGTAGTGCAGAGATGGGCAAAAAGTTATTTTCAATAAGAATTTGTGTGCGAAATTTTTATTTAAAATAATTTTTTGCCTATCTCTGTTGCAGTGGAATGCATACCTGTTCGCGCGAGCGCGGGTTGCAAGATTAAATGATGATCCTGTACATTTCTTCTACTATTGTTAATTTTCTAAATTGTCCATCCTTATACCAATGGAATACAACAGATGCAAGGCATTTCATCTCAAACAACGAAATGATAGAGCAGTGAATCGATAATGATTATGTTATACTCTGTTCATCCGTAGAAAAATCCCGTTCCGCGCAGGGATGATTCTGAGGAAGCGCTGATTGGTCCGACCGCCACTTAACAGCCTACGATTTTCTCCGTCTTACCGCCTGCTACCTCTCTGTCAATCGCCTGCGTCGGGTCCGTAGGCGGTAGTGGGGGCTGCGCAGAACGGTCACGAAACGGTCGAGGCGTAAGATCACAGACCAGGTATAGAATAGACCTTCCACCCTATTGTCTTCTGTGTCACTCGATTTTGGGGCTCTAGAGCCCCATTACCATTTCCGTGTCGCATCCAACGTTAACGGCTAAGCATGAAATAAGAGTGCAGCGCTATAAGCGGTAGGAATGAAAGTTATAATAGCGGTGAGAATTTACATACAGGGTGTCCCGATGTCAAATTAATGCAGCATTTTTAAAAGGCAAATAAAAATTTCTTCATATCTTTATCAATCAGCAACTCTACAGACCCATACAACGGAGAAGCATTGTACAACTTCGCTTACGATGTTTACTTCGCTGACTAATCAATTATTTGCGGACATAGGTTTATATTAACTTTTTCAACTTTTTCGATTTTTTTCAACTGTATACCCGGGATACTCTGTGTACAGACATACACTTTCATTTATCGTTTTGAACACTTCCTATTATAACTAATTAAAAAATGATTAATAAATTATGGTAATCTTATGGTGTGTTTCGTATCAAGCAGTAGAGTAGTGGTGGGCCCCTGCCTACATATATTGATTGTGTAATTCTACACAATCAAGTCATTCCGAAATCTTTAACAATTTTTACTGATGAAAGCTTCATTCAAACATTTTTCCTTTCCAACACGCAGAATACGTTGATATAAAAGAAAATTGGTAAATTTGTTGAAAAGTTACCTCCTCATCGATTTCAATGACCTTCGCATATGTTGTCAATGTCGTCATTCTGAACAACATTTCCTTTTAAACTTTTTGACGGTCGGCCTCAGTTTCGGAGATATTAATAAACAACTTTTGGCATAATAGATTGAAAGCTACCTTCCTACAGATTTCAATGATCTTCTTGCCATGTTATAAAAAACATTTGAAAAACTTTCGGCATAATATATTTAAATCTGTTTCAGACTTCCGGTTCCGGACGCGTGTGAGAAAGGTTGTGTGTTTGGTGCTGCGAGGTGGGTGAAGGAAGAGTGAGTGAGGAAGTGAAGGAAGGGAGAGAGAGTGAGTGGTGAAGGTGGGGCAGAGGTGAGGAAGTGAGACGGATAAAGGGAGTGTAAAGGGAATAGGGCGCGCGAGGAAATAGAAGGGAGAAAAGCGGTTAGGAGGGGAGATAGGCGCTGCGTGGCGGGAAGAGAAAGACAGGAGGTAGAGAGATCTGTCGGACGGAACAGCAACTAGGAGCGGAAAAGAGGCGGGAGGTTTGAAAAGGAGTAGGAAGGAAATAGAAGAAAGGATAAAAGGATAAGAATAGGAGGTCAACGGTGGGTAGAACAGGAGGAAGAGGTCAAATGGAGGGGAATAAGGGAGAGGAAGGAAGGGTAGGGGGGAAAGGGAATGGAGATGGAACAGGGAAGGAAAAAGGAAAATTGGAAAGGGAGGAAAGAAAAAGGAAGGAGAGTGTGAGTAGTGTGAGTAGTGTGGGGAGTAATGCAGGGAATTTGGAAAGTTACTGGGGGAAAAAGAGGAAAGAGAGGGAGGAGGAGGAAGGGAAGGGGGAGGAAGGGAAGAATACAGGATTCAAAAGGAGTGTGATGACGATGCGGTCACCGGAGGACAGGAAAAAGAGGGGGGGGGCAGGGAAAAAGATGAGATGGGAAAGATGATGGAGATGATGAGGGAACTCATGAAGGAGGTGAGGGAGGAGAAAGAGGAAATGTGGAAGGAGATGAGGGAGATGTTAGGGGAGATGAAGAAGGAAGGGGAAGAAAGAAGACAGGTGATGAAGGAGTGGAGGGAGGAAAGGAGGAGATGGGAGGAGGAGAGGAGGGAGGAGAAAAAGAGGAGGGAAGAGATGGAGGAGAAGTTAGAGAGATTGGAAGAGAGGGATGAGAGGGTGGAAGAGATGATAAGGAAGGTAGAGTGATGGGAGGAGGAAAAGGGAGGGATAGGTAGCAGGGTGAAAGAGGGTGGAGGGGATGAGGAAGAGTGTATGTTGAGATTGAGGAGAATGGAATTAAGAGAGGACAAAAAAGAGAGGGAGGAGAGAAGGAATAACGTAGTAGTAAGGGGGATGGGGGCGGGAGAAGAGGTAGAAAAAGAAGTGAAGAAGTTGTGGGCGAGGATGGGAATGGAGGATGAAGGAATAAGGGAGGTGAGAAGGGTAGGGAGAACGGGAAAAGAAGGGAGAGGACTGGTTTTGGTGAAGTTGGCGGGGAGGGAGGAGAAGAGAAAAGTGATGGAGGCCAGGAGAAAACTGAAGGGCAGGAGGGAAAGGATAGATGACGACTTAACGGAGGAAGAAAGGAGGGCAAGGTGGAAGGTAGAAAGAGAGGCGGAGAAGGAAAGGGAAGGGGGGAAAAAGGTGCAAGTTGGATATTTGAAAATGTGGGTAAACGGGAAGATGAGAAGGTGGGACGAATTATGGGAAAGGTGGTGTGATGAATAGGGAAACGAATGTTAAGGGAAAGGGGGGAGAAGGAGGGGAGGTTGGGAGGGGAAATAAAAGAAGGAAAAGGGAGGTATAAGGTCGCATTTTGGAATGTGGCGGGGATGAGAAATAAAGACGAGGAATTTTGGAAGGGTTTAGAGGAATGGGAGGTGGTAGTGATGAGTGAAACATGGGTAGAGGAGAGGGAATGGGAGTATGTAAGGGGCAGATTGCCAAAGGATTATGTGTGGGAAAAACAGTGGGCCAGGAGGGAAAGCAAGAAAGGAAGAGCGATAGGGGGAATGATAATGGGGGTGAAAAGGGGAATCGAAATAGGGCAGGGGGAAGGAGGGGGAGGGGAAGGGGTAATGGTGAGGAAAGTGAAATTGGGGGGGGGGGGATGGTGGAGAGTTATAGGGATATATGTAAATAAGGACTTGCAAAGGAAGTTGGAGGAACTGGGGGAGTGGATAGAGGAGAGAGAGGAGGGAGTGAGAGTAGTAATTGGAGGAGACTTTAATGCGAGAACAGGGAGGGAAGGGGGAAGGATATGGGGGGAGGGAGAAGAGGAGGGGGGAGCAGGAGGTCGAAGGATGGGGTGGTAAATGGAGAGGGGAGGAGATTATGTAGATATTTGGGGGAGAGGGGGTGGGGAATTATGAACGGAAATATAGAGGGGGATGAGGAGGGAGAATGGACATATACAGGAGGGAGGGGGAATTCGGTTATAGATTTTGTAGTGGGGAATGAGGAAACAAGGGAGAGAGTAGAAAGGATGAGGTGGCGGAGAGAATTGAGTCAGATCACCATCCGGTAGTAGTATGGCTGAGGGGGGAAATGGAGGAGAAGGGGGGAGGAGGAAGAAGGGTGTGGGGAAGAGAGGGGGGAGAGGAAACTGGACGGCGGAGGGAAGGGAGGAATTTGCAAGGAAGTTTGGTAAAAGAGACGGGGAAGGGAGAGGAATAGAGGAGGAATGGGCAGAGCTGAAGGAAAGAGTGAAAGGAGCAATGGGGAAGGCAGAGGAAGGAGGGCAGAGGGGAAACAAGAGGGGATGGTGGGACAGAGAGTGCAGAGAGGAGAAGGGGAGGGTGAGGAGAGAGCTTAGGAGGTGGAGAAGGGAAGGGGGGGATGGGAAGGATTATAAGGAGGGGAAAAAGGAATACAGGAGGATATGTGAGGAAAAGAAGAAAAAGGAGGTGGATAGGTGGCAGAAGGAGGTGGAGGGGATAAGAACGGAGGAACAGGTTTGGAAGGTGGTAAATAGGGAGAGAAAAAGGAGAAGGGGGGTAAATGAGGAGATAAAAATAGAGGAATGGGACGAGTACTTCAGGGAGTTGTTAGGGGGGGGGGGTGGAGTGGAGGGTGAGAAAGGGGGCAGTAACAGAGAGGGGTGAGGATGAGGAAGGGGATATAGAAAAGGAGGAGATAAAAAGGGTAGTGAGGGGGTTGAAGGATGGGAAGGCGATGAGAGGGGACGGAATACCCAATGAAGTGTGGAAGTATGGGGGGGTAGAGGTGGAAGAATGGTTGGGGGAGGTCTGTAATAGGGTGTGGAAGGGGGAGGGTTGGCTGGAAGATTGGAGAGTAGGAGTGGTGGTGCCGGTGGTGAAGAAGGGGGTGGGGACTTTTCCCCACTCTTTAGTAGAAGAGTACAGAGGAGTGACGCTGACACAGACTGCATATAAGGTATATGCGTCTGTGTTAGCTGAAAGGTTGAGGAAAGAGGTAGAGGAGAAGGGGATCCTACCACCAAGTCAGGCGGGGTTCAGGAGGGGGATGGGGTGTATAGATAGCATATACGTTTTGAATTATCTCATCAACAGACAGGTGGAAAGGAAAGGGGGGAAGCTGGTAGTGCTGTTCCTGGACATGAAGGCAGCATTTGACTCAGTGTACCGGGAGGTGTTAATTAGGGCAATGAGGGAGAGAGGAGTGAGGGAGGGGTTAGTGGGAAGGTGTGAGGAGGTGCTGAGGGAGACGGTAAGTAGGGTAAGGGCGGGAGGGGAGGAAGGGAAGGAATTCTGGACGGCAAGGGGGGTGAGGCAGGGGTGTCCGTTAAGCCCCAGCCTATTCACCTTGCTGCTGGCGGACTTAGACGAGGAGTTGGAGAAAGGGGGGTGGGGAGGGGTGAAGGTGGGGGGCAAAAAAATATATACATTGGCATACGCTGATGATATTGCGGTGCTGGCGGAGGACGAGGAGGGGATGAGAGGGATGATGGGAAAGATGGAGAGTTACTTGGATAAGAAGGGGCTGCAGGTGAACGTGGGGAAAACAAAGATGATGAGGTGTAGAAAGGGGGGAGGGAGGTGGAAGAAGGTGACGTGGAGGTGGAAGGGAAAGGTGGTGGAGGAGGTAAAGGAATTTAAGTATTTGGGGTACACGCTGATGAGGAATGGGGGGCAGGAGGCACACGTAGGGGAAAGGGTAAGGAAGGGGGCAGCAGTGATGGGTCAGGTGTGGGGGATAGGGAAGAGACGGTTTGGGAACGATTGGGGGAGGAGAGTATGGCTCTTCGAGAAGTTGGTGTGGGCTACAGTTAGCTATGGAGTGGAGATATGGGGGTGGAAGTGTAGGGACAGAGTTGAGGGACTGCAGGAAAGGTTTTTGAAGTGGGTGTTGGGGGTGTAAAGGTGTACCCCAGGATACATGGTAAGGGAGGAGATGCAGAGGGAGATGTTAAGAGGGAAGGCGGGGATGAGGGCATGGGGGTATGAAAGGAAGCTGGAGGAGGGGGGTGGGGGGAACTGGCAAGGAGGTGTTGGGAGGAGATTAAGGGAAGGGCGAAGAGGGGGAAAGTGTTGGGAGGGTGGGAAAAGGAAAGGAAGGAGTACTATGAGGAAAGGGGGTGGACTATAGAGGAGATAGAAAGAGCGAGGGGAGGGGGGGAGCTGAGGGGGGAAGAATTGGTGAGTAGGGAAAGAAGAATGCAGGAGGAGGAAAGGTGGAAAAGGATTAGAGAGTCAGAGTACAACAGGTGGTACAGGGTGGTGAAAGGGAAAGGGGTGCCAGGATACCTGAAGAAGGGATGGGGGGAAAGCAGGTGGCAAAGGGTGGCGAAATTTAGACTGGGGAATGGGATGCGGGGAGGGAAATATTGGGAGGAGGAAGAAAAGAGGAAGTGCAGGGTATGCGGGTGGAAAGAGGAAACGTGGGAGCATGTTTGGGAGGAGTGTATGGGTTGGCAGGAAGGAGGGTGGCAGGAGAGGGTAGGGGAGGTACTGGATGACGAGGGTGGGGGGGAGAAGTGGATGAGGAGTGTGGAAGAAAGGAGAGGGGAAGGAGTGGAGGAATGGGTGAGGAAGGAATGAGAGTGAGTGGCGGCGTGCGGAAGCGGAGGTCAAAGGATAGGGAAGGGGGGTGAGGGAGGCGTACGTGACGGAGGAGAGCGGGCGAGCGGGCGAGCGAGGGAGCGAGAAAGAGGGTATAGGATAAGAGATAGATGTAAGGAATAGAATAAGGTTTAGGTTAAGGTAAAATGTACAGTGGGAAAAAAGGATTGTAATCCCCAAGGGGAAACAAATAAACAAGATTATTATTTAAATCTGTTTCATAGCTGACGGTATATCGGTTGGGGCTACATTAGGGCCGGGGCGCGTAAAGCATGGTACCGCAGAGTGCAACATGTGTTAAACTCGGTATTAATTCTTGTGTTAAGTAAAGTTTTTGCGAATATTTCGTAAACCACAGCCAACCGCCAAAAAGGTTAAAGGGAAATGTTGTTCAGAATGATGACTTCGACAACATATGTGAAGGCCATTAGAATCGGTGAGGAGGGAGCTTTTCGACAAGTTTACCAAAAAATTTAACATTAATTTTCAATGTTATAATTTATAAACAATTTCGCGGACACTTTTTTTACAAATGTCCACCGATTCATAGGTGTAGATTCACCCCCTAAGAGCAACGACCAATAATTGTTCTACACACTGTACAATGAATGTGGAGAATGAGCAGATAGGTGTGTTCTATAGGAGCGAGTACTTTTTGAAAGAGTGACGTGCGACTGATTTTTGGGGTGTGCGATCGTGGCAGGAGTCAGTGTTGTCAGCCAACGTGCAAAGACTGGTTGAGGGGGTCGCGTCGCGGCAACAATAACCTGGGTAGACGGACATCGGGTAAGTGGTTGGGGAAAACCCAAGCGGTGTAAACGATACTCCTGCAGGTCAAGATACTAAATGTGATTTTTGCTTCTCATTTTGGAACCATTTTAGCTTCTGACCTTTTGCCTGTCTTCTAGCATCTAGACATCGAGAAATAGTTTGGAATGGTTTTAAGAAAAAATGCTTCCAACAAAAGTTTCTTGTTTTCTAACGTGGATTAAGAAAATAATTGGTTCCACCCCTGCTTCAAATACAAGGAGAGATGAGTGCGAGCCTGTATCAATACATATCTATTTAAAAGCATGAGATGTATGGAACTCGAGACCAGAACGATTAAAATTGATCGTGTGCGTAATTCTCGATATATTGAGGTATTAAAACTTATGCGTGTTACCCTATATAACTAGGGAAAACATAAGCGAAATGCGGATATGCTTTTAGTAATCTTTGATTTCTGTATATACAGTATACAGTGCTGTCTCTCAAATGTCACGCGTTTTCGGATTCTCTATAAGCGCGAAGCTATCCCCACTACTTCGGTTGTAGTCGCCGCGTCGGGGCATCGGGTATCGGATGTCAAAGAAAAAGCCGAAGAAAGGTTCATAAACATTCTCGATAGTGACACACCTTACACTCTGACCGCGTGAAATCAAAGGAAGCCGAATAGACTACTCGTCTCTCAAATAGCGTGCGCCCGGTCCCGACACACGCGACTCTAGAGAGACAGAACTGTATATATTTAACCCTCCGAGTACGGGACGTCGAGTCGTGTGCCTGGGACTTGACGGACCCACACCGATAGTTCACTAATAAAAAATCCACGGTCGCTTGAGACCTTCACCGATACAGTATAACTCAGGTAGGGATGGTCGCTCAAGCTCGAATAATATTAACCGCTCTGTCACTGTGTGAGTGAGCTCTGAAATGATGGGTCTAAAAATACACAGGCTCAGGATACGGAGGGTTAATATTATATTTATATTATATTTTACATTATATTATAGTTTCCCAGAAATCAAAGATTATTAAAAGAACGGTTAATCCGATTCCCGACTGAGCCTATCTTTTTTCGGCCCGTCACGATGCTCATTACGGAGTCCTCAACCCGTAATCTTACATCATAAATAACACGTATTACATTATTGGATAAAAGAGTAACGAAATCTGCATTCATGAAAGGAAACAAAAGGTTCTTTGCTCTTCGTTAATCCATTTTACAGAGTTTACCAGCTTAAACGAAAATTGTGGGCATTTCTCGAAGAAGAGACCTCAGAACTCGAGACGGGACCTCCGACAGAGAAAATTTAGGCTAGCTGCACTCGCGCTGGTACGAGTCGATGATGGTCTTTAATCGTCCCATTGAAAGGCTGGCACACCGACATAGCGCGAACCACTGTAGTGGTGCATCCCTACCACTTACACAACTATGACTTGCTATCGCCCTTCACCTTGAAGCTGTGAAATAGTTAAAAGAAGCAAGACAGGTAGCTGAAAAACAAAGTCGCATCAAGTTCGATATAATATGTACTCTCCAAATGCTTCACATACTTCTAAAAAATTGTTTCAACTGGTTGGAATATTCATTATATTCTGCTGCGTCATAAATTTAATTATTTGTTTAATTTCTGTATCATGTTTTAATAAATATATCAATATGTTTGAATTTATATTAAGTGTCGTTCATTTGGTTTATTACACACGCGTCACATGGCATGTGTATATGTACTTTCAAGAGTCAAAAAGCGCACTTTGGCGTTCGTATTTATTGTTTTATTTTATTATTTTCGCATTCAACGGCCGGCTATCCGAAATGAACTGAGCATAGCTTCAAATTTCTTAATCAAAGTCATAGGATGGAGAATGTTGAATATCTCAGAAACAATAAGTTTTAGGATTAATGCACGAAATTTAGTACTTTCATACTCAGAATTCGCTATTCTATTGAATTTGACAGTCCATTTGAAAAAATAAAATTGACCTCCACATCTAATCTATGTCTGTAAAGAAACTAGTTTCACCGTGTTTCGCTTAAGTAATAACTTGAAATAATAGATATTTGAAGTGAACCGATTTAGTGGGACACCCTGTATAACATAGCTTCTATAGTTTCCTCGGCGGTACCGGCAGCTTTACCTGTGTCAATACTAGAAACACATTATGTTTCCGGCACCCACCGCTCGAAAATTCGAGAGGGCGCTCGAAAACCAGTGGTTATTTCAGAATATCGGTACTTCAGACCTGTGACACTGTAGACAAAAGGATGAGAGGTCTATTCTATACCTGGTCTGTGGTAAGATTATTCTACGGATGAACCGAGTATAGAAATGTTTATCCCTCTTCTGTTTATTGCTATTCTTGTTAATAAAATTAATAAATTGAGAAACAATTTTCAATCGATTTGATTGTTCGCAAAATACACCTCATTCAGCCCTTTCCAAAGAAATGTAACTCGTAAATACTTCAGATGTATGTAGTAATCCGCAGCGTTTCAAGACCATTATACTCATTCATCTTTTTCCTTCAGTGTCGGATCTGTATTCGTACTCAGAAAGTTAAAATTCGATGGCCACGACATTCTGGCCTTTTCACTGCACGCTCTCTTGAAATCGGTTGAACGGTAACGCGTACCTTTTTTTACGACCCTGATGGGTTCTTAGGTAAAAGCTTTCGAACGACACAGCTTGGGGGGTCATTAACGCTACAGTAGTGGCATAAAGACAAAGTCAGCTATAGGCCATTGTAATGGGTATGTCAATTTCTATCATAGAAGTATCACAAATGGAATACTAAGGTGTTTTGCTAACGAAAATGACACCAAATATGATATAATTCCGATTATTTTTACTGACTAATGGAAAGTACTTGGAGTAAAGTAATTGAGGAAAGTAATGAAGAGCACTTGAATTTTACGTAAGCTGACACGGAACTGATATGTGTGCCTAGATCTTAACGTAAGCGATACCTACGCTCGTGTACTTACATCGTAGATGTTTTTTATAATTTTTAAATCTATTCAATACTTAATAAGGACAGACCCAATCAATTTGTAATGAAACGTAAGGATTTAGGGGCCTCGGGTCCCAAAAGCAACGAATATAAATTTTACGAAAACGTTTCAATTCATTATTTACAATGATTTTTACGTATCGTAGGGTGGGCACCGTCTATTTAGACACGCGCGAAGGGCAGAGATTTGCAGGAATGTCAGTAATAGCGCCATTTTTTAATATTTTTCGGCGTACAACACGTGAAAATATTAGTTGAATGTTCCACTACATGTAAAATACTAACAATTAATTTCGTCTTGCAATTTATAGCTTGTATAAGCTCTCAAGAAGTGCCATATTTTAGTGCCATATAGGGTCCTGATTCCCGAAATAGGGTAAGCAGGCCAGCAGATGGACAGTTTAGCTAATTCCGAAGTTTACATCAAGGTGTTTCTTAGAAATATCTGTTGTATTAAAAAAAAATCGAAAGCTTTGCACGTAAAAATGTACAAATTTAAAGAAAAAAATAACTGCAAGTAAAAAATTCATGTATTTAAAGATAAAATGATGAAAATTGTATTCATAGCCCTTATCACGAGTAGATGGACAATATGGGTAGCAGATGGACAGTTCAAAACCAATAGATGGACGGGTGTTTGGCTAGACGAATAAAAGACTTATTAGCTATAGTAGGTACCTAGATTAAGTTATTTTTTGTTAAAATATAGTTTATTTCATCAAATCTAAAAAGGTATGGAGTCTTCATTGGCAGAAAACGGTGCAACAGGTTATGGGCCTTGGCCGCAAATAAAGTGAGGTTATCTCTAGCCTAATATGGCCAGACGTTTCACGCATGAAGTGACTCGTGCATGGTGGCGTAAAATCGTACATACAAATACATTTTTCGCATACAAAAATGTTTTTTTGATAAATATGTTAATGTTTTATAAAACAACAAACGTTTTTTCTACAAAATAAAAATCAATAATATAGATTAAAACTCTAGTTCTTTCAATATTAACGATTAACCAACGATTTGTCCATCTGCTGGGCCCCGTCAAGCTTCTGGCCTGTTTACCCTAGATCTTCAGAGAGAAATCCGACGTGAGTCGTTGACAAACCAAGCTAAAGCATAGCTTAGCGAAAGCCCGCCCTCTATGTTAAATTCTCCCTTTAAACAAGTCACACGTATACAAGCACGCACACACCTTTCAGTATTTCAACACATTTCAGAATAGTTCTTGAGTTGGACGCTGTTCATGAACAGAGGTCGCTAAATTCAGTCCTCAAATATTGGGCGGTAACGCAGTTTGGGCGGTGACACGAAGTCCCATAAGGTGAGTAGTCTATTCCATACCTCGTCTGTGCCTATAGGTTGCGAAACGGTTGTCAGAGACGCAACAGGCGGGAAGACGGAGAAAAACGTAGGCGGTTAAGGGGGCCGTCTCATTTTTGTTATTGTCCGTCTCACCGGGCCTTGAATGTGTGCGGACGGTCACACAAGCTAAGTTATGCGTGTACGTATACAAGCTATTCCACGTCAAAACGGATAGAGGGAAAATTTAGTTTCACTGATACTCTTCAAAATTACATTATGTGTCGATAACCTTGCAAAAATAAAGTATACTGAATTACAGAAGCCTATGTCAAATAGTTTTCGAAATATTTAATGTTAAAGTCTGAAAAATTGGAACAAAATCGGCTGCCGCGTCACCACTTAAACTGTAATATCTCGGTCATTTTTACAGATAATGTCTCCGTCAGGGGCTCATTTTAAAGCTGAAGGAATGCTTTCTCAACCCGTATATAGAATATTTTATTTATTGTTAATAATCTTGACAGTAATTGATGTTAAAGTTTCAAATCCCGATTTGACGTCGTTCCCACCCATGTTCCGGCTTGAAAAAAAAACATTCGATTCGTTGAGCCTTCAGCTAATAAATGCGTTTTTCAAAAAAGTGGAGAGATTTTGGGAACACTTAACAAAAAAATAAAACTTACGATAGTGCACACCGCTTAGAACTGCATGGATCCCATGGTCAGTCCACACGCACGCGTTTCCAAAACAATCGCCTAGAGTAGGAAAGTATTTATATACGATGCGACAAAACAAACTTTTCGTTCAGTGTTTTCGGTATTCTCGAGAAAAATAATATGAATATCTGCTTACCATACAAAAGATTAGCAATAGTAGGTAGCTTTTAGTGATTTTTCTTTTTTTTTTTACATGTTGTCACTGAACAAAAAGTTTGTTTTGTCGCATCGTATATAAATACTTTCCTACGCTAGGCGATTGTTTTGAAAGCGCGTGCGGGCGGACTGGCCATGGGATATGTGCAGTTCTAAGCGGTGTGCACTATCGTAAGTTTGATTTTTTTGTTAACTGTAACCAAAATGTCTCCACTTTTTTGAAAAACGCATTTATTAGCTGAAGGCTCAACGAATCGAATGGTATTATTTTCAAGCCGGAACATGGGTGGGAACGACGTCAAATCAGGATTTGAAAATTTTAACATCAATTACTGTCAAGATTATTAACAATAAATAAAATATTCTATATACGGGTTGAGAAAGCATTCCTTCAGCTTTAAAATGAGCCCATGACGGAGACATTATCTGTAAATATGACCGAGATATTACAGTTTAAGTGATGACGCGGAAGCCGATTTTGTTCCAATTTTTAAGACTTTAACATTAAATATTTCGAAAACTATTTGATATAGGCCTCTATAATTCAGTATACTTTATTTTTGCAAGGTTATCGACACATACTGTAATTTTGAACAGAATCGGTGAAACTAAATTTTCCCTCTATCCGTTTTGACGTGGAATAGCTCATACGCGTGTAGTAAACAAACCGTTTCAACCGTCTTTTGTCCTGGAATCGGTCAGAAGGAAGTTTTTGCGGGTACAGTTACCTTCAGTAAACATCTGTGTAGGGTGGTCTGGTGTGTTTGAACGCTAATAAGCAATGTACATTGAAATAATAATGAATTTATGAATCGAAAACTTACAGAATGAAGTTTCAAGGCTTCTCCGTTGGTGGTGCTAATGGTGTACTGTAGCTATGTAGCACCAGCGTGACGTATAAATTCATTATTATTTCAATATACAGTGTTTATTAGCGTTTAAACGCACCAGACCACCCTGCACAGATGTTTACTGAAGGTAACTGTGCTCGCAAAAACTTCCTTCTAACCGATTCCAGGACGAAAGACGGTTGAAACGGTTTGTTTACTACACGCGTATACGTACACGCTTAACTTAGCTTGTGTGACAGTCCGCACACATTGAAGGCCCGGTGAGACGGCCCCCTTAAGTGGGGAGTCGGACCACCAATCAGCGCCTCCGTAACTAGGCGCGTTATCGGGAAGTGATAGTACTCGAGAGTGGGGACCAGTGATGAGATATCGGGCGGGTTTTCTCGCGCATGCGCGGCTTTTGGAGTACCGTATATATGTTGGGGCCCAAATAATTCGTGTAGTATTATTGGCGGGAAAGCAGCAGGGTGTTCAAGGTGCCCCATTTGATCAAAACTTGTACTATTCTGATGCTAAAATCGCTGCGCATGCGCGAGAAAACCCGCCCGATATCTCATCACTGGTGGCGACACACAATCTGCCCGGCTTTCTCATGGGCAGTGATGCCAGAATCGTGGGACGCGGGACCAAACGCTTACCCCCACTATGACCTACCGTCGTCTCCCCCAATTTCTTCCTATCGCACTGCACACAAGCATATCCCTACCCCTGTCCGTGTGTTCGGCAGCCCGACAGGTAGCTCACACGGACAAGAGTAAAAATATGCTTGCGCAGTGCGGTGGGAAGAAAGTGGGGGACGACGGTAGGCCATAGTGGGAGATGAAGGTAGGTTATGACCTACCCTACGTGGGGGTAAGCGTTTGGTCCCGCGTCCCACGATTCTGGCATCACTGCTCATGGGCATTACTGCTGTATTCCACCTGCGAGAAGCATTCGGCCCGATCGCCGCCTGGCGGTCGCGTCGCGTAGTGTCCATCCCAGCCGGCCGCGTCACGACTTCTTTGTGTATATAATTACACAGATTAATTATATTTTACATGATTAAACATAGCCTATGTCCGTTCTTGTTGTTCAAGGATGCTGTAGTTAAAACTTCGTAAAGATTGGTTCAGTACTTTTTGAGATTTTTGTGTACATACAAATAAACGCTGCAGCTTTATTATAATAGTAGGGGAGACCGGGGATAGTTTGGACACGGGGATACATTGGACAGTTTTAAAATTGCCTCCATAGTGTCATGATTATTGAAAGTGTATTTGTAGTTTGTGCCTATGGTCATACCAAATCAACTGATATTCAATATGGCATGTTGCATTCACGAATGACAAGGTAAGTCACAATTTTCAATTCTTGTATGTTACTGTATAATATTTTCATCTACTTTTTGTTGTGATTCGGATACTTCATTATAGAAGAATTTTATTGTAACTTTTTTTAGGCATTGCTGAATGTGTTTAGAATAACGTAATGCTATGCAAACATCAAAGTATCCTTTTTGAGGAAAGGCACTAATCATTTTGTTTTGATTTGATATGAGGGGTTACATTGGACAGACTTGGGTATACAGTGGACAGCTGCCACGTCTGTCCAATGTATCTTCAAATCTGTCCAATGTAATCCCTATTTTACTTTGTTTACAAATATTTAAAAGTAATGGTGAAGTATTGTCGTCCGGTTCTTTGTATATGGTTCGAACGTATATAAAACGCACGGAAAGACAATTAGAAGGCTCAACTGCTATAAACAAACCTTGTGAAGTGTTTAAACTCCATTATTTTTTATCTATTTGTCATTTTAAATAAATTATATATTCATTGGATTATTCATTATTATTTCTTTTCATCTGTTCAAACTATCTCCGTGCTATGTCCAATGTAACCCCACTAATGGGGATACTTTGGACAATATGCATCTCTGAACTTTCTTCATCTCAAAGTAATACTAGGGAATGTGAGGCTCGTTTCTCAGGTTCAAACGAATAGCGCACATTCTAAGCTATCGAATGGTGTACAATTTATAGCCGTAAGGCATCTTACCGGCCCGCTAAAGACTATTAATAAAAAATTGTCCAAACTATCCCCGGTCTCCCCTACAGGGTCATCGTTTAATCCTGTAACCCGCGCGCGCGCGAGCTTGTAAAATAGCTACACCGCTTCACGGACGCATTCCACTACAACCATGCACCGTCCCGGCGTTCGGAGAGCTGCTAGCGACTGCTAGACAGCAGTGATGACCGAGCTTCGAGCATTTTGGGCTGGTCTCTTTCAAATTAACGTTGCAAAGAACTATTCAGAATTTGGAGCCTTTTTCGTATAACTTTTGAACTATGAGATATCGGAATGCACTTTGGGCTGCAAAATGAGGAAAAATTATTCCCTCTTAATGATGGATAATTTAACATATTTTACGTTTACTTATTTTTTTTTATCAATTTTTAACCATAATCGTTTAAAAAGCTTTTGCAAACCGTTTATTTGATAATGTATTTAATGCTGTTTTTAAAATTCGTGGCGTTGATAAACAATAGGCTAGTTGTTTCTGTATCATTACTTTCATAAATTGAAAAATTAAATTTTTATTCAATTACGTGTTAGTTCTGTAGACCTCAGAATCTATTGTTCTGGTTTTCTTTATTATGATTTTACCCTTAATGCGGTACATACCTAGATCAGACGTAGGGGTAACTAATGGGACGTGTTTTTGATTGGAGCGGTGTTTGAATTATTTTTCTAGAATTTTTGTGTTTGAATATTTTAGCTACTCAATGCCATGCCTATACCGGCTTCCGATAATGTCATTTTTTTCATGATGCGCCATTATTGTGGCTTTTACAAGCAAGTGGCAAAATATCTCTCTGTATTAACCCCGGCTTCGCTGCCGGGGTATACATAAAGCATTTTCCCTCTCTTCAAAAAAAAAAAAAGTATAGAAAACTTAGTAAGAGGAGGGAAATCATTTTCGTGAAATTCAATAATAAGAATTGATAATTCGCCAAAGTAAAAAAGTTGTAATTTCTAGGAAACGAAAAATTGTCGTCCAGTACCTACTGTGCCCCGATGGAAAGAAGATACTTGAGAAACTCTAGGGTCCGAATAGTATATTCTTATTGGTTGGCGCGACAACGTCGACGAATACAAAGTAAGCAAACGGGGCACAGGCAGCGGGAGCCAATGCGAGCGAAGAACCCCTCTCGCCCCCCTGACATTTCGAGTATCATCTTTCCATCGGGACACAGTACCACCTATTCAATTAGTAGATTTTTGGGTCTAAATGATTAACAATATTAATAATGACATTTAATTAGTACAATACAAGATTTTTTCAAATTTTCTTTTTACAAACTTGCAAGTAAAATATTTAATATGCTCCTGATTTGTGCATTCGACCAGCCAATCTTTGTCAAATGATTCCTTGCAAACAGAGATGGGCAAAATTTGTATTTAAATAAAATTTCGAATAACGAATAAAAAAATTAACTTTTTTCGTTAATTAATTTTAAAAAAATTAACTTTTTTCGTCGAATAAATTCTCATCGATTAAAAAATTAACTTTATTCGTCGAATAATCTAAAGTTAAAGTAACTTTTATTTGATCCTTAACTTCTTCATTAAATCCCAACTTCCTTGTTTGTTATGTTATAATACCTAAGTATCCTTATTTACTTTATATTTCTGCGGAGAAAGGTAGTAGGAAGGCTAAATGAATGGTCGGTACTGTACGACAAACACGGGGCAACATTTTAGATCTTGGTATATTATGTACAAAAAATATTCCAAAACTGGGACCTTTTATTAAACTTAATAGCCTAGAGATAGTATACATAATAGAACAAAATCATTTACTTACAGGAGAAACAAAATATTAGCTTTAAAAAATAACTTTTAACCCGCTGAATATCATCGTATACGTTTAATGCCTCAGAACATCGAGAGCAATGGAGTAAACATTATGGCCCCGAAATAGGTTATAGAGAATTGTGATTTCCATTGGTTAATTCAAATAAAGTGTTAATATCTGGCCGAAGAAGCGAGAACTAGCTTTGGTCGGTACTGTAAGATGATCGGTACTGCACGACTCTCCCCTATAGATTTTTACCTGCCCTCGATACTTGCGGAGTTAATCACTGGTTTAAAGAAAATCATGCAAGTAATACAATATACAATTTCTTATCATTCCTGCCGATTCATTTAAATGTCAAAATTTATTAAAGCGTCTCCTCATTTATTTCAATACCTACACAAAATTCAATTTCATTCAGATTCGTGCACGTGAATAAAAGTGTAGTCAATCGTTAATCCAGTTATTGTTATCTGGGGGACAAGGAATAATTTATCGAAACATGTTGAAGGAACTGGGCATACTTATTACGAATTCGAAAGCATATAAATTTTAAAGAAGAGGTTAATATTTCCTGAGAAGCAAAACTTCGGAGAATAGATTGTAACCAAGCTGATTTTTCGATTCGTCGAAAGTGAAATATTTACTTGAGTAGGTAAAAAGAGGTAAGTGTTTTGATCCAACGTCCAACATGATGATGAATGGAAAGTCATACGACAGGTCTGCGTTATTTAAAACGGATCGACGTGTTAAACTTCAGTTTGTAGAGAAACACGGAGCAGAACTTGACTGGGCATAAATACAACGATGTAAAGTTGTATTTCTCGACGAAGGCAAATTTAATCTGTGTGGATTAGATGGCGAAAAGTACGTGAGACGCCATGTGCGTGAGTATCATCACAAGTGTATTAAACTGACTGTCGTAAGTGGGGGTGATTAAGTTCTCCTTTGAGAATGTACGTGTCTTGGCGCTATTTATCATACTGAAGACACTATGGGTCGTTCCACGGACTGGAGCATCATGGAAGAGGCTGTTCTCTCATCTATTTGTTTTGTCTTTGAACATATCAGACATATCAGCGACTCAAACCAGACAGTACGTACGATAATAACAATTTTAAGTAAAATAAAAAGCAGTATTATGACATCACCTACCCAGCCTCTTATAAAATAAAATTAAATATGTCACAGAATATTAAGTACATATTTAGGGTAGTAGAAGGTACATCGAAGGTGTTAATTTTAAAGAAACTATGCGCAAACGGTGTTCCAAAGTTTTCAGGAAAGTGGTACAATAATAAAATGTTATCTGTATAATAGGTCATAGCGATCGATCAGTATAGTCTTATCACAAAAAATAGAAGACAATAATAATCACAAAAATTGAAGATACTAATAATAAAATAAAATATAATTTTTAATTTTGATAATTTTTAAGTTATAAAAAATAATATTAAAATTTATCTGATGTCAATCCCTATGCAAATTATCTTTGTAAAAAGAAGTGAGATCTCCACAAAAAACTTCAAAAAAGTAAAAAAATACGCCAAGTACATGAAAATCACAAAAAAATAGAAGATAATAATAATTACGTCCCGAATTGGTGTTGCTAAACTCAATAAATATGTAATAAATTGCATTAATCCTTTTCTTTCTTTCTTGTACGTGTGTGTGTGCGTGTGCATATGCTACGCATGGTATTAGAATTAAATATACGTAGAATAAATCTGACTGCGATTCTAACATGTGTATGTATATGTATTTTATATTGTAATGGAGTTGTTGTAAATTATTAATACTAAGGCAATTAACATTTTTTCGGTTGCGCAGCGCCAAGTATTTTGAATCAAATATTTATTCGTATTAAAATATTTATTTGTATAAAAATATATCTGCATATTATTATTTAATACATTTTTTCTTTGTATAAATAGCCATTATGAGTAATGGAATTTTAGCTGTGCATATGTAGTTGTGTCATCTAAAGCGCAGTTGGAAAGCATCTTTATGTACTGGCAGCTCATTTTGATTTCATATCTTTTTTTAATTTTGTAATTATTATTATCTTCTATTTTTTTGTGATTTTCATGTACTTGGCGTATTTTTTTACTTTTTTCAAGTTTTTTGTGGAGATCTCACTTCTTTTTACAAAGATAATTTGCATAGGGATCGACATCAGATAAATGTTAATATTATTTTTTATAACTTAAAAATTATCAAAATTAAAAATTATATTTTATTTTATTATTAGTATCTTCAATTTTTGTGATTATTATTGTCTTCTATTTTTTGTGATTTATTTGATTTTTCATGTACTTGGCGTATTTTTTTACTTTTCTGAAGTTTTTTATGGGGATCTCACTTCTTTTTACAAAGATAATTTGCATAGGGACTGACTTTAGATAATTTTTAATATTATAAATTACAAATTATCACGCGACAGAATTAAGTATAAATTCTATATTCTACGTAAGTTTAACAACTACGAACAGAAACCATGTGCACCGGATTGCCAATCTATATGTATTATATTATATGTATAGTAAGGAAACAGAGGATCGAAGCTGAATAAACTCATTTAATTAATACAATAATAATAATGCCATGTTTCAATAATTTTTTTTTTTGACGTAGATTGCACTGCATCATCTTCTGCTTCGATTATCTGTAAATAAATATAAAAGCCACATTTTAGTTATATACAACTTGACATAGAACTTATTATTTATAGAAATAGAGTGGCCTTTTGCTATAGGGAGTGTAGAGACTACATAATGTATCAGAAAATGTTGCAGGAAATTTGAATGCTAATGGTAATAATTCAGCGAATCAGCGAAAATAAACGAGATTCAATATTTTTAACGCACAATTTATTGGTGTTTGAATAAAATTTAGTATGTTTATTGGTGAATTGAAATAATGGCAATCTAAAAAATTAATGAATTAATGAATAGCGTAGCAACTACTGTGGATTTTATTATTAAAGAATTACGAATGTCTATCACAAAAGATTGAAAAGCATCAAGGGAGATAATAATTCTTAATGCTATGTCTTTATACAAAGTTTGTCGATTTACCTTATTTGGGAAATTTTCAAAATTGTAAGAAAGAAGATGCTTCATTTCTATTTAAGCCTGTGCATCCCCTTCATTTCTATCGAAGCCTCTGCGTCCCCTTCACTTTTATCCAAGTCTCTGCGTCCCTTTCATTTTTATCCAAGCCTCTCCGTCCCTTTCGTTTATATAGGCTTTACATAAAAACTGTAAATTAAAATGTTATAAAAATAAATATCTGACAATTTAAATAAATGCAATTTGTTACAATACATTACTTTGTACATATGGTTCAAATTTTCAGAAACTTATGCAAAAGAAGATGCTTCTCGGTCGAATCGAACCTTCTCCGGATAACTTGCAAGCCTGCAATTCCACATAAGAATTTAAATGCAATTTGTTACAATAACATTATTATTTTGTACATGCATTGTACAAATTTCCAGACATTTATGTGAAAGGAGATGCTTCTCACAATCAGTCGAACCATCTCCGGACAACTTCCAAGTCTGCGACTCTACATAAGAAACCTATTATTAAAAAATTTTGGCGACTTACCTCATTAATCGAGACAATAATTCAGTCTCCTATTTAGTGTAAAAACTCGTGACATTTCAAATTCGGACAACTTACTTTATTTGACACTTAAGCACTTAGGTTATAAAATTCAAAATACAGTGGACGCTTGATAATATGCCGCTGTTTAAAGTGCCGTTAGGAACGCCCCAGCTCACACGCATTAGGTACTCGCACGCGTGTGTGCACCTCCCTTTCTCTCACGCTCAGCGAGCCAATGAATGCTAACCCTTAATGGTGCCTCCACACTGGAGTTCGTAAGCAATTCGCAAGCAATACATATACGTGAATGTGTTTTTTCTTTTTCTCACTAATAATAAAACTCTTGCGAACATATTTTTGTCTTATACACATAGACACTTTCTCGCGAACTGTTTGCCGATGAAGACACATCTTAACTCATACATTTTTTAATGACAGAAGTATAAGTACGTATAATATCGTTTTATTCAAATGTTTTTTTAAATATTTTGAATTATAATCAGTTACATTTTGTATTAGGCACATTTATTTCATATTGGGCATAAATAGTTATGTAAATGGGTAAGGGAAAGATAAACTGTAAAAATATACGACAGGTAGATGGTGTACCGAAGTTACAGATTTATGTATTACAATGTTAAAATGTGTGCGTTAAAAACGTGTGTCTTCATCGGTAAACACTTCGTGGACAGGGATCTGTATAAAATTTAAAAAATGTTCGCAAGAGCTTTAGTGAAAGAAGTACGATTTGTACCTACACTGTTTGTGAATTACGCGAACATCAGTGTGACGCACCTTAAGAGTATTCTGGCGGGGGGCAGCCATCACGGAAACGAAAACAGGAGAGTTATGGGGAGAGCGCGCGTTACATTGGCTCTCGTTAATATGCCGCTTCTGAGAAAACACCGCCTCTAGAGCCCCGACTGCGGCACATTATCGAGCGTCCACTGTAGTATATATATATGTACGTACAATGGCGGACGACGAACGAAGAACGATACATGTGTTGGCTGAAGGTGTGCGCGTAACGCGTATATATATTGACGATATATATACGTAATGTTTGTTTGATGATGACGAAAAATTTCTAGGAGAATCAGAAGAAGAAAAATCGTACTATTTTCGACAGATCCATTAGACGATATTACGATATCTCTGTCATGCGTGGACCGATTTTATTGATATTGGTCTTGTTCGAAAGCCGATATGCGGTTTATATAAGAAAAATGCCTTTAAATTTACAAAATATTGCAGGCGTGATGAGATATTAATGTATAAATGTCAGAATTAGGTTAGAGTGTCTCCGCGACGAGTATAAAGGTACACGGTAGCGACATCGACATATACCGGGTGTTTTTCATGTACTTGGCGTCGAGACGCTACCGCGTCTCTAGATTTACAGAAAAATGTATACCGGCTATGAACAAACGAAAATTGAATTTAAATTGTAAGTATTAATAAACTTAAGCATATGCCTGAAGGTAATTTTAACTATGTGCATTAGGGTGGCTCTTATTTACTCTCGGTGAAATTTTTAATATTTCCAAACAATAAAAAAAATCTGTGTAATCTTTGAGCCCGATCGGATAACGGAAAAGGTGCCCCTGGGCCCTTGAACATTTAAATAATTATTTAACAGCTGACAAAGTTGATTTTGTATAATATCCTCCATGTCACCGATTACCTACATAAAAAAATATGTTAAACAAAAGTTATACATCCAGAAAAGCAACATTTTTTATGTTCTACTACTTTTCGTCGCGCGACAAACGGTTTTCGAAAAAAGTCCGAAAAAACTAGAAAAAAAATTGTTTCTTTTTCGAAAGTTTAAATCCATCTCGAACACTTTTTATTTGTGATGGCAAAAGAGAAATTGTTATTTTTATTTTCGAGGACTATTTTGTAAACATGTAAGGGGAGGGGCATATACCGAGATATGCCAAAAAGGTAAAAAAAATTGTTTTCCATATTTTCAGTATTTAATATGTCATGAATGTTTCTTCAAAATTAGGGACCGAAATTCGCAAAAATATCAAAGATATAGACATCAGAAGTCTTTTTTCGCCTTCATAAATAAAAAGTGTTCGAGATGGATTTAAACTTTCAAAATTTGAAAAAAAAAAGTTTGTTTTCCAGTTTTTCGAACTTTTTTCGGAAACCGTTTCTCGCTTGAGAAAAGTAATAAAAAATAAAAAGTGCTCCTGATCTGGGTCTACAACTTTTGTTTGACATATTTTTTTATGTAATCGATAACTTGGAGGATATTATATAAAATCGGCTTTGTGAGCTGTTAAATAATTATTTGAATCTTCAAGAGCCCAGGGGCACCTGTTTTCGTTATCCGATGGAGCGCAAACTTTACACAGATTTTATTTTTATGATTTGCAACTATTCTTAGGTGTGCCGCGACGAAAATTCAAAAGTTGAAAATAAAAGCGAGCCTAATGTACATTTAGACATATTTGTTTATTTGTAAGTAATCTTGCAACCGGAAAGCCTTTTTAAATGAAATTATTGCCTAGAAATCTGTACACAATCACAAATCTCGAAAATAGAAGTTTTGTATTGTATAATTTCGTATAAAATTCTCTATTATTTGTGTGCATTTATAAATCTAGGGATCATATTTAATTCCTACTACCTTCATGCCACTGTTGGTTTTCAACGTTAAAATATAGGCAGCTGTTGATACACTGCATAATTGAAAATTTCAAACGTTTACACAACATTCTCTTATCTATAATAATACTAATCAAGGAGAGGGGAAAAGTGTGCATACATTCTCATTATTCATCATTGGTGTGAAATGTAAACAAACCAAAGAGGATGGAAATTAATCTTCGCATGATACGACCTTTACTAAACATGCACTGATCCATCATCTTTTCAGAAATATTTTTAGTTTCCGCTGTGATGCTATAAGAACTCGTACCAACATTTATGGACCATGATTCATTAATTCTTCTGATCTTTTAATACTCATCATATGTATTCGATAGTAATTGGCTTCTGTTTCCTTTATTCAGTATTTCCCCTGTCACGAAATATCTTTAGATAAAAATTCTTTCCTTTTGAAGGTGTCGAATAATCATTTTTGCATATTTCAGGTATAAAATGTAATAAATGTAGAATGTATGTAAAAATTCGTATATAAAAATTTCGTGAAGTTCATAAAATTATAAGGCCGAATGAAACGGTGCATGGGTAAACTCGGGATTATGTATTATCTATTGTTAAAGAATAAAACGATGTCTTAAGGAAAAAGAATATTAGATAGAATTTGTCATTGTGTACGAAAAGGTACCTACAAAGTAAGTAGCCAAGAATTGTACAGACTTTAAAGATTTGTAAAGGTTCAATTCTGCTTCAGGATAACGGAAGATTACACGGGACAGTACAGATCGCTGAAAAACTGCAGCAATTGGGTTACCCAGTTTCCCCTCATTCACTTTACTCCCCGCACGTCCCCTCCAGAGATTACCATCTGTTTAGACGTCTGGAAAAGTCTTTCAATGAAAAGTGACTGGTTAACCAAGACAGAGTTGCAACCACACATAAAGAATCTACTAAGCCTGGACAACATTGTTTAAATCTGGACTTAAGGAATATATTATCGATTTCCAGAAATACATAGGTACCGTGTTAATTCGAAAGGGCGTATCTGGTCAAACGGCGATTCTCAGATAAATGACATTTAGCATTTTGTACCATGCAATTTGTTTTTTATTTAAATCGGATTCGGTTAAATATTAGGGGAGAGTCGTGCAGTACCGACCGCTCTAAGATTTTTTGTTATATCTTGGGGTAGAGTCGATAAAAATCAGAAATTCAAAAACGTGTTTGTAGTATAGATAAAACTTAGTAAGAGGAGGGAAATCATTTTCGTGAAATTTAATAATAAGAATTAATAACTCGCAAAAGTAAAAAGTTGTAATTTCTAGGAAACGAAAAATTGTCGTCCAGTACCGACCACCTATTCAATTAGTAGATTTTTGTGTCTAAATGATTAACAATGTTAATAATGACATTTAATTAGTACAATATAAGATTTTTTTCAAATTTTTTTGTACAAACTTGCAAGTAAAATAATTAATATGCTCCTAATTTGTGCATTCGACCAGCCAATTTTTGTCAAATGATTCCAGAGATGGGCAAAATTTGTATTTAAATAAAATTTCGAATAACTAATGAAAAGAATTAACTTTATTCGTCGAATAAATCCGTAGAAAAAAAAACATTAAAAATTTACTGTAGTTACGCTTTTTGTACTAATATTTTGCCGTTACTGCAATTTCATTTAAAAAACGGCCATCCATTTTACATACGTTGAAAAAGTTCTCGAACAATCGTTTTTAAAAAAATTCTGTTAGAACGTATACCTATGTGTCGTTTAAGAAAATATCTGTTCCTGTGGAATTTTTATTGAAAAGAATGTTAACTTTAGGAACTTTTTCAAAAAGTGTTCTCATGGAACAGATATTTTAGAACCTATATAATATAGTAAAGAAAATAAACCTTAGTTTTTAAAAAAGGGCAGAAATATTTAACCTCGAAACGCAAAAGTACTACAAATTTCATCCTTCTTCTATATATCTAAATAAATCCGCATCACCCTAGTAACAAGAAATACGCACAAAAAACTTATTCCTCTATCTCAAACAAACCTACTTTGCAAATAATGGTTCCATTGGACCCGTAAAAAAATTGATTCCCACTCGTTCGAAAGAATTCATTTCCAAGAGTCAAGGCTGTTATATCGAGGCCGTTCTTTTCGCCATCGACGAGGCCAGCCCGAAATAATCAGGACCCAGCTGCCGCGGCTGATGGAGGTTCGGCCCGGTTCCAGTGGTGACGAAACGGCAGAAGAAAATACGCGGGGAGAAGTTTGTGCTGGCGGCGCGGTATAAATGAATCAAGGCTCGACTAACGAACATTTTGTTTTTGCCGTTTGTTCAAGCGATATTTAACCCGCGCCCCGTGCGACCGCATATCTTGCCCCGAGCGCACCGGTGCATCAAGGTTATTTGGAGAACTCCGGAGGAGAATTCGCGGGCGGGAACAGAATGCCGAGCATTAATTCGAGCCACGGACGAATACGGCGAAAGGCAAATGAAACGTCGGGCAGAAAAATGTCCCTCGCGGTGGATTCTCAGGTGCGCAGGATAAGGGAAATAATTAAGAATGTCACCAATGACTTCCCATTCGGCGGCGGGAAGCATCCGTGCCTGTTCTTCGAGTAACCCAGCGCAAGAAAACGTGTATACAGGGTGTAACTGAAATACGTGGTTAGTTTTTAGGAGTGCATTCTACAGTACGGTGGAATAAGGTACTAGGAGCAGATTTTTTTGTACGATAGTTTTCAAAAGTTGCCTTTTGGAGTGGTATTTAAGCTATCAAAATCTGGATGTAATAAACAAATTGTTTGAGGTACGGCATGTCACTTGAAAATTATTCCTTTTACTGATTTTATGAATTTCATTTTATCATACGGTAGCACTTCCTTTTAAAAGAAACTTACACATTAGATCTCCCGACTTGTATCTAGAGACGCGGTAGCGTCTCGACGCCAAGTACATGAAAAAAGAACACCCTATATGTCGATGTCGCTACCGTGTACCTTTACTCGTCGCGGAGACACTCTAACCTAATTCTGACATTTATACATTAATATCTCATCACGCCTGCAATATTTTGTAAATTTAAAGGCATTTTTCTTATATAAACCGCATATCGGCTTTCGAACAAGACCAATTTCAATAAAATCGGTCCACGCATGACAGAGATATCGTAATATCGTCTAATGGATCTGTCGAAAATAGTACGATTTTTCTTCTTCTGATTCTCCTAGAAATTTTTCGTCATCATCAAACAAACATTACGTATATATATCGTCAATATATATATACAGGGTCATCATTTAATCCTGCAACCCGCGCGCGCGCGAACCTGTAAAATGGCAACACCGCCTCACGGACGCATTCCACTACAACCATGCACTGGCCCAGCGGAGAGCTGCCAGCAACCGATGAACAAGGGTGATGCCCGAGCTTCGAAAATTTTAGCGTCGCAAAGAGCTAGGTATTGGGAATTTCCCGGTCCAGGTAATCGAGCCGCGCGCTCCGCTTTTATGATCGGTTTACCACTCGCACCCGAGATTACTGTAATGAGGTTTGAAAATAATGTTAACTAATCTCGTACCCGTCTCGAATTTCAAAAATTTTAGCTACGACGCGGTTGACCGCGACGTATCCTATACCCTTGTACGGAAAGATTTTTCGCCACCTGCTTGTAAAAGCCACAATAATGGCACATCATTAAAAAAAAAATGACATCATCGGAAGCCGGTATAGGCGTGGCATTGAGTAGCTAAAACATTCAAACAAAAATTCTAGAGAAAAAATCAAATACCGCTACAATCAAAGACACGTCCCATTAGTTACCCCTTACGTCTGATCTAGGTATGCTCCGCATTAAGGATAAAATCATATAAAAGAAAACCAGAACAATAGATTCTGAGGTCTGCAGAACTAACACATAATTGAATCAAAATTTAATTTTTCAATTTATGAAAGTAGTGATAGTAATGATACAGAAACAACTAGCCTATTGTTTATCAACATCACGAATTTTAAAAACAGCGTTAAATACATTATCAAATAAACAGTTTGCAAAAGCTTTTTAAACAATTATGGTTGAAAAATTGATGAAAGAAAAATTAAGTAAACGTAAAATATGTTAAATTATCAATCATTAAGAGGGTATAATTTTTCCTCATTTTTCGGCGCAAATTGCATTCCGATATCTCTTATAGTTCAAACGTTATACGAAAAAGGCCCCAAATTTTTCAACCCGGGCCGGGAAATTCTGAATAGTTCTTTGCAACGTTAATTTGAAAGAGGCCAGCCCTAAATTCTCGAAGCTCGGGCATCACCGCTGTCTAGCGGTCACTAGTAGCTCTCCGAACACCGGGACGGTGCATGGTTGTAGTGGAATGCGTCCGTGAGGCGGTGTTGCCATTTTACAAGTTCGCGCGCGCGCGGGTTGCAGGATTAAACGACGACCCTGTATATATACGCGTTACGCGCACACCTTCAGCCAACACATGTATCGTTCTTCGTTCGTCGTCCGCCATTGTACGTACATATATATACTATTTTGAATTTTATAACCTAAGTGCTAAGTGTCAAATAAATTAAGTTGTCCGAATTTGAAATGACACGAGTTTTTACACTAAATAAGAGACTGAATTATTGTCTCAATTAATAAGGTAAGTCGCCAAAATTTTTAATAGGTTTCTTATGTAGAGTCGCAGACTTGGAAGTTGTCCGGAGATGGTTCGACTGAGAAGCATCTCCTTTCACACAAGTTTCTGGATATTTGTACCATGCATGTACAAAATAATATATATATATATATATATAATAACAAATTGCATTGCTTTTAAATTGCTAGATATTTTTATACCAGCAAATTAGAGTTTTTATGTAACGTTTATATTATATATTATAGAAATGAAGGGGACGCACAAGACTCCGATAAAAATGACGCACAGGCTTGGATGAATAGAAATGAAGGGAATGCACAGGCGTGGAAGTTGTCCGGAGAAGATTAAAAAATAAATAGAAAGACAAAGCATCTTGCTTCGCACATGCTTCTGGAAAGTCAAATAAGGTAAATCGACAAAATTATAAATATACCAGCAATTTAGAGTTTTTATAATATATATTGCAACAAATTGCATTGCATTTAAATTGCCTGATATTTGTACTTGTATATACCAGCAATTTAGAGTTTTTATGTAAAGCTTATTATATTATAGAAATGAAGGGGACGCACAGGACTTCGATAAAAATGAAAGGGACGCACAGGCTTGGAAGTTGTCCGGAGAAGATTAAATAAATAGAAAGACAAAGCATCTTGCTTCGCAGATGCTTCTGGAAAGTCAAATAAGGTAAATCGACAAAATTATAAACATACTATATATTGTAACAAATTGCATTGCATTTAAATTGCCTGATATTTGTATTTTTTATATACCAGCAATTTAGAGTTTTTACGTAAAGCTTATTATATTATAGAAATGAAGGGGACGCACAGGCTTGGATAGTAGAATTGATGATGGGGACGCACAGGCTTGGATGAACAGAAATGAAGGGAATGCACAGGCGTGAAAGTTGTCCGGAGAAGATTAAATAAATAGAAAGACAAAGCATCTTGCTTCGCACATGCTTCTGGAAAGTCAAATAAGGTAAATTGACAAAATTATAAACATACTAAACTAATTTTATTCCAAAACCAATAAATTGTGTGTTGAAAATAATGGACCTCTTCGTTCATCCTCGTTGAATTATTACCACAGCATTTAAATTTCCAGCAACAAGACTTTCTGCCATACGCTCTCATTTCCTTTGCACACATTTTATAATTTACACTTACTTTAACAAAATGCCACTCTATTTCTATATAGTTGCTACGCTATTCATTATTAATTTTACTAGTTTTCCATTAACAATATTTCAATTCACCAATAAATATTATTTTTTATACTATACTAAACCAACACCAATAAAAATATTGAATCTCTTCATTCATTTTCGCTAAATTACCATTAACATTTTTTAAATTTCTGCCACAAGACTTTCTATCCTATGCTCTCATCTCCTTTTTTTATACTATACTAAACCAACACCAATAAGAATATTGAATCTTTTCATTCATTTTCAAAATCGATATAACTGCTTCCAAACAAATTCTTATTGCAAAATTACATTTGTTCGATCACGATAGTAGTGGAACAACAACGAAAGTGGAAAATTTCTACGTCAAAGCAATGCCTACTACTAAAATACAATTGGTAGATCACTGTTATAAACTTGAGACAGCGATTTTCCACCATGGTAAAAGTAATGCTGATGGTCACTACACGAGTATGGTAAGGGGTAAGGGCACAACGTGGGTATCCGTTGATGATTTACGAGAAGAAAAACAAGCTTGGCCACAAAATGCTAAAAATGCATACATATTTTTCTTCGAAAGGTGTTAATTGCGTTTGTTAATACACTTCAATGTTAAATACGTCCAGCGCCAAAGGCTGCTTTCAGCGCCATATGCTGCTTCGCGCACCATGTATTGTACACAAAGTACTATACATATAATATAATACATATAGATTGGCAATCCGGTGCACATGGTTTCTGTTCGTAGTTGTTAAACTTACGTACAATATAGAATTTATACTTAATTCTGTCGCGTGATAATTTGTAATTTATAATATTAAAAATTATCTAAAGTCAGTCCCTATTAAAATTATCTTTGTAAAAAGAAGTGAGATCCTCATAAAAAACTTCAAAAAAGTAAAAAAATACGCCAAGTACATGAAAAATCAAATAAATCACAAAAAATAGAAGACAATGATAATCACAAAAATTGAAGATAGTAATAATAAAATAAAAAAAAAGTGAAATCGAAATGAGCTGCCAGTACATAAAGATGCTTTCCAACGGCGCTTTAGATGACACAACTACATATGCACAGCTAAAATTCCATTACTCATAATGGCTATTTATACAAAGAAAAAATGTATTAAATAATAATATGCAGATATATTTTTATACAAATAAATATTTTAATACGAATAAATATTTGATTCAAAATACTTGGCGCTGCGCAACCGAAAAAATGTTAATTGCCTTACTATTAATAATTTACAACTCCATTACAATATAAAAAACATATACATACACATATTAGAAACGCAGTCAGATTTATTCTACATATATTTAATTCTAATGCCATACGTAGCATATGCACACGCACGCACGCACGCACGCACACGCTCGCACGCGCGCGCGCGCACACACACACGCATGCACGTACAAGAAAGAAAGAAAAAGATTAATGCAATTTATACATATTTATTGAGTTTAGCAACACCAATTCGGGGCGCAGCGCCAAGTATTTTGAATCAAATATTTATTCGTATTAAAATATTTATTTGTATAAAAATATATCTGCATATTATTATTTAATACATTTTTTCTTTGTATAAATAGCCATTATGAGTAATGGAATTTTAGCTGTGCATATGTAGTTGTGTCATCTAAAGCGCCGTTGGAAAGCATCTTTATGTACTGGCAGCTCATTTCGATTTCACTTTTTTTTTTATTTTATTATTACTATCTTCAATTTTTGTGATTATCATTGTCTTCTATTTTTTGTGATTTATTTGATTTTTCATGTACTTGGCGTATTTTTTTACTTTTTTGAAGTTTTTTATGAGGTCGTATCTGTCTGCTATTCGACAACTGAAGGAAGCAGCTACGATGGATTGTATACACAAATGCTGAGTTTAAATTAAGCGTTCTGTAAGTAGCTAGTTCTGTAAGAATCTAGATTACCATATAAAAAACGAAGAAAATCTTCAAAAAATTGTAACACTTACAAATTGCAATATTTACAGCTAAAAATCTATAGAGTTGTTGTACAGATATAATATTTTGAGAACAAAATAGTTTGTAAGTCGACTTTGGAAAAAAGGTATTTATTTTGCATATAGAAGGTAGGCTATTTCGGGAATTGAAAAAACAGAGATATGCCATGAATATCCACGATATTCTACGTAGAATCTACGTATTGGAAAAAGGCACAGAGCGCCAAAACCAGCTTATGGGTGGCTCACACCCATAATGCCAACGAAAGGTTAAAAAGATAAAAAATGAAATCTTCAAAGACCTTGCGGAAATTTTGTTTGACAGAAACTAGCATTTGCAGGCTTAATCTAAAAGACTATAGATAAATTTATTTTACTATGCAAATATTAGAAAACAGTCACATAATTCTGATTTTTTTGTGCCGCCCTATGCTACACACTTGACGCATCGTAAAGGTTCATAACGCTGCTTGGCACTGATAATGACGTCACTGAAAAATGGCAATTTTGATTCGTTTTAGATAAATAAACTACACAAGTACAGTATTTCTAACAGATGTGTCGTTATCAAGTTGACCATGTATCTTGAATAAGACTGATTCATTTTCAGTTGTTTCCTGCAGTTGTAAGTGATTAAGTTGTCTCGAATAGTGGCATAAGTACCTATTTATCGTTCGTCGTATACATTCATTGTCTTCAATAATATTGTAATTTATGAGGCTTTTTATTACCGTTTTTACAATACAATATTTTGTTGCAAAAGTTGTGTTATATTTTATTTCAACATGAGGCCTATCTTAGATCCCATCATAGGATTCTTAGGACTTATTCTGATAAAGCATTTTTACTCCTCTTCGAGAGATGCAGTGGCGCACCCAGGTTGGGGGAGCAAGGAGCCCACCCACCCCCCAAAGAGAAAGGGAAAAACAAGGTTAATGTAATCATGACTGAAGTAATTCAAGACCTTTGTAAAAAGAAAAGAAAACCAGATTTGATTCTTTAAATAAGTTTCATAAGCAGCTAATAAATTTTATTGAATTTGCATTAAAAATATTTTTATCCGTTCAACTCGGCACCCCTAAAATTAAATCCGGAGTGCGCCACTGGTGAAATGTATAAGCCCCTATAGTCTTGGACTCTCCTTTTTAACACCCTGTGTATCGCAAACACGTTGCCTTGGTTATTTGCGAATGCATGGCGGAAACGAGGACGCTCTCGCGAATTACACTATGGCCTGGAAGGGTAGAGTCACCGACCGTTCCCCCGCCCCCATAATCCAGGGTAACAACATTAGAGCATGGATCACTTAGTTTTCGTTTATTGGAGTGCTTCACTGAGTAAATCAGTATGTATTATTATAAGGCGACAGTAGTTAATGTATGTCTGGAAAATTTGTACATGTGTAATAACTGCTTTAAGATTATTAATATATTTACTGAACAGTAATAAATCTGGATAAGATTGGATGGCACAAAGTTATACCTATTAACAGCGCCGTTCCTGGGTTTTGTGTCGCCCAGGTGCAAAAACAATTTTGCCGTCCTTATTAATTTAATATTCTTTAATTAAGAATTTAATATGCAGTGTCTTTTATATGTCAGTTTACTTTTATATGTATATATGCATAGTTTTGAACGTTTATCATGCCAAAGAGCTTCGAATACTATTTTTAACGGCCCCCGGCCGCCCCTGGGTTTGGCCGCCCAAGTGCGGGGGCACCTTCTGCACCCCCGCCAGGAACGGGCCTGCCTATTACGAAAAACGAAGTTAAGGAGTAATGCTACTGTAGAGCCCTGAAAAGCAGCCTGATTTGGAAATATTTTTATGTGAGTAGAGAATACAGCATCTATTTAAGGGCCATTATTGAACATACTTTGATGCATGATCACAATTGTTTTTAAAATTTTTAAAAATTTTTTAATTTGCTCGTGTACATACTTTCCGGGATAATCTTATATAGAACTCAAAATTTTTCGGTTTTTTTGTTCTAAAAGCTTCTTTTGTTGAGCTGTGGCGCCGTCATTTTGTATTAAACAAATTAAAATAAATGTGATCATACGTCAAGGTATGTGTAATAAAGGCATTCATACAGATTTTGTAATCCATTCAGTATACTCGTATAAAAAATTCTCAAAATCAGACGGCTTTTCCAGGCCCTAAAGTGGCATTACCCCTTAAGCAAATTAAAATAAATATTGCTATACGAAATGTAGAGATATACCATTTTTACTTGTTTTAGTGAGTACACGTGGGTATGAGCTATTCCACGTCAAAATGGATAGAGGGAAAATTTAGTTTCACCGATTCTTTTCAAAATTAGGGTATGTGTCGATAACCTTGCAAATACTAAGTATACTGAATTTTAGAGGCCTATGTCAAATAGTTTTCGAAATATTTATGTTAAATTCTTAAAAATTGGAACAATATCGGCTGCCGCGTCATCACTTAAACTGTAATATCTCGGTCATTTTTGAAGATAATGTCTCCGTCATGGGTTCCTTTTAAAGCTGAATGAATGCTTTCTCCACCCGCATATAGAATATTTTGTTTATTGTTAACAAACTTTACGGTAATCGATGTTAAAGTTTCAAATCGCGATGTGACGTCGTTCCCACCCACCTTCCGGCTTCAAAAAAATATCATTCGATTCGTTGAATCTTTAGCTAATAAATGCGTTTTTCAAAAAAGTGGAGAGATATTGGGAACAGTCAACAAAAAAATAAAACATACGACTGTGCACACCGCTTAGAACTGCACAGATCCCATGGTCAGTCCGCACGCACGCGCTTTCAAAACAATCGTCTAGAGTAGGAAAGTATTTATATAGGGTAGATGTACCAGTAAGTGAACACGTACCAGTGAATGAACATTTTTTATTAAAACCAGTAAAATAATTTATTAAAATAAGTAACTAGTTAATTAGAGACTTCTTCTAGTTTCTTGATTCATATCCAAACAACTTTTGCAACACGTGCAATCAATCGCGCTGCAAACATAATTTTATAAAAGTGTTCATTCACTAGCCTTAAGTGTTCATTTACTGGTGCGTCTTCCCTACGATGCGACAAAACAAACTTTTCGTTCAGTGTTTTCGGGATTCTCGAGAAAAATAATAGGAATATCTGCTTATCATACAAAAGATTAGCAATAGTAGGTAACTTTTAGTGATTCTTCCTTTTCTTTTTTTACATGTTGTCACTGTACGAAAAGTTTGTTTTGTCGCATCGTATATAAATACTTTCCTACGGTAGGCGATTGTTTTGAAAACGTGCGTGCGGACTGACCATGGGATCCATGCAGGTCTAAGCGGTGTGCACTATCGTATGTTTTATTTTTTTGTAAACTGTTCCCAAAATCTCTCCACTTTTTTAAAAACCCCATTTATTAACTGAAGGTTCAACGAATCGAATGGTATTTTTTTCAAGCCGGAACGTGGGTGGGAACGACGTCAAATCGGGATTTGAAACGTTGACATCGATTACTGTTAAGTTTATTAACAATAAACAAAATATTCTATATACGCGTTGAGAAAGCATTCCTTCAGCTTTAAAATGAGCCCATGACGGAGACATTATCTTTAAAAATAACCGAGATATTACAGTTCAAGTGGTGACGCAACAGCCGATTTTGTTCCAATTTTTAGGACTTGAACATTAAATATTTCGAAAACTATTTGACATAGGCCTTTAAAACAAAATTAGTAGGGGAAGTCGGGGTATTGTGAGCCACGGGGAATCGTGAGCCAGTGTCATCTGTGTTTTACTGGTAAATAATGACAGCTGCAAACAACTATTTTTGAGTTGTCTCATATATGAGGTAATATTTCCACGATCAGTTGAAGTACGCACCCACATCATTACTTTGCTCTGTTAGCAGACAAAAATTTGCTGCGCTCGAAGTATTATTTTCATTTCGTGTTTGGTCTATTATTGTTACATTTTTCTGTGGATCTAAGCAGGTAACTGTGTTTATAATACTCGTGTGACTTCAAGCTTTCGAAATAAATAAAGAAATTTGAATTTGGTGAGGTTTGTGCTATTTGTTTGGGACCATATCGTAAAAATAAGGGTTCGGGGAATTATGAGCCACTTTTCTCGGGGAATTGTGAGCCACTCGATTTTTGACATTTAACGAGCTAACCTCACATGTTTGATGCTTCTCAATGATTGTTTATACAATATTCGGGCACGATATAAATTTTTCGGCAATATTTAATAGATATTTTATCTGATTCAATTCTTTTAGTTACGATGCCACGTTATTATGCCAAAAATGACCATTCGCTCGATTTTGACAATATTTCGGAAGCAATAAGGCATGTGAAAATTCATAATGCATCGGTCAGGCAAACTGCCACCGCACATAAAATTTCGAGGGGCACTTTGGGACGATATATCGTCAAATTTGCTAACATCGACGTTGCTACGGAAAGATTAAACAAATATTTTGTCATTCAGATACATGAATAAACATTTCATAACAGAAATTGTAATTTTTATTTGATTTTTGAAAGTGGCTCACGATTCCCCGAGATTTTCAAAATTTAAGAAAATGCAAATTTTTTGTAATAGTCTTAAAATCATCTAATTTGCAGATATTCGATTAAACTATTCTGTCTAAAAGAAAGGTAAATCTTCATACTACAACATTTAGCGTTGAAATTTGATGAAAAATTTAATTTAATAGCAGTTTTTTGGCAATGAAAAAAAGTGGCTCACAATACCCCGACTTCCCCTATACTTTGTTTTTGCAAGGTTATCGACAAATGCCGGAATTTTTTTAGGAGAATCGGTGAAACTAAATTTTCCCTCTATCCGTTTTGACGTGGAATAGCTCGTATGAAGATGTATAAACTAATACATTATCGTCTGATTTTGTGAATGAATAATTACGAATTCTTTTAACAGCCATGAGTAATGTCTAATTGTAAGTTTCCAACAATGATGAATGTTAAATATATATAGATAAGAACAATTGCTTTTACATTCTTGTACTATTAGCGACATATTCATCAGAAACTTCCTTGTTAGTTGCAAAAATGAATTGAAAAAGGTAGGACGAATTCCGAAAACGTAAACTATGCCAAAGCTAAAAGGTATTGAAAAATATCGAAATAGGTTACTTAGTTGCAATATGTTATTTGCAAACATTTTTTACGTTTTATCTATTCGTGAAGTAATAGTTCCCGTACTGGGATTAAATTGAGTTAAATTGTTTAAAGCGTTATTTAATTATATATTACCCTCTTTCGTCTTAAATATACAGGATTCAACAAAATTTGTAATTCAAACCCGAATATTGTGATTTCTTGTACAAAAAAAAGATGAAATTTTCAGAATAATCCTTTTCGTATGAAGCTTCATTTGCGAAAAAAATGACTCCGTATTCCGTCCTGTAGGGGAGACGGGGGAAATGACAGCCAGTATAGTTTCAGTAGTATTGTAAATATGGTAAATGTTACTGGGCATTTTGTTTGTCTCGCTAGTCGTGTTTGTACCGGTAATAGAGAACGTGGTTTGTTCAGCACGTATTTCCTGTTATTTCTCGAAAATTTGCATCGAAATAGTAAGTACAAAACTTTTGTCTATTACATTTTGTTTGGGCTTTATTTGAAAGATCCATAGTTAAGCTTTGTTATGGTAACTTTAATTTTGTGTTTATTTCAAATGTTATTCTGCTATTTTTACAGAAATAAAATAACGCTCATGGGGGTAATGAGAGTCAAATGGCTCCTTACCCCACAAAAATTTTGAATAGTGACAGCTTTAGTTACTACAGATGCCGAGAACGTGGAATCGGTTGTCACAGGTTATGGCATACCAAATAAGCACTTACACAAGTGATTTCTGTAACTAAAGTCGGTATCATATATATTGGTCGGTGAGTTTTCGTGAATTCTCCCACCACACCGTTTGTTTGCCTCGACGCTCCTTTTCTCAACGTTTTCTGAGTCGCTCTCGTTCCATCTCGGTCTCGCCTTCGCAGAACAAGAGTGAACCAGAAGTGGTGGGGATAGTGCCAAGATTCTGGCGTGTAGGCCAAACCGAGCTGGCACCGTAGAAATACACATCACAATAGGTGTGCGTTAGCAACGAAAAAATTCAGGAGCTTTATTACTTAGTCAGAACATTGATTCTTTCTCGATAGCTTCATCTCGTATTAGTCTACGCATAGCTTCGTAACGTACACAACTATTACATTAAGGATAAATAACAGTCAAACGGCTAGGTTCAGGCGGAGCCGAGTAGCGTTCCCGTTACCCCACCATACCCTGCGAAGGCCAAGCAATTACAACTGACAAATCCACGATCGTCAGATGGTGGTGGCTGATTTCTCCTCGATCGTTGTTCCCGAAAACGAATTCACCGGCCAATATATTTGATACCGACCTTAAGTGTATCCACTTATTTTGAATTCGTTAAACATTAATTAAATTATTAAATTTGGTTGTTATACGGATATTATGGATTTTTAATAATCGGTATCGTTGTAGTATTAGAAGAATAGAGTTTAATTTTGTTTAGGGCTACATAATTTTCTACGTTCTCTGTGAAAACTTGCTTGGCCCTCATTACCCCAATCTGCGGGCGATGTGGGCCAAAACTACTTTTTCAAGAAAATGTTATAGTCCATTTTCCGTTGATGGCACGTGAAAAAGATCACTCTTATATTATTGTGTATTACTTGTTTAAAGAATTGCCAAAGGTTCTAACAAATATTTCCACTGATTGATTAAATATCTTGACTTTTCGTTGACTGGCTCGTATTCCCCCGTCTTCCCTATACGCGAATTTACATATCCCACAATTAGCTCGACTTATCTGACTACGGACACTGAACTTCAACTCGAGCTTGTACGTATTCCATGTATGTATTGTACGTGTAGGTCACCATATATTTATGTATTGATGAGAATAAACATTGTCTGTTAATAATCAGTCAACGATATATTTTCGACGACTCGAAAATTAAAAAGAAAATCATAACCTAACCGTTTTTTGTTTCAACAACGAAACAGTTCTAGGGGTAAAATCATCCCCTCCAAAAGATTCTGATCTTTCACGTTATCGTGAATATCTGCGAAACCGTAAAATATATGAAAAAAAGTAACAAAGAACATGAATTATTAAATCAATGTTGCTGTATTATATTTTATTGTTTCGTTGCGTATTTAGCGTTCAATAAAAGATAGCCCAAATCAAAAGCAAATAACAAGATTTCGATGCTACCACCACGAACAGAACTACACATCAAAGGGAACAAACTGATGACAACTAAAAGGGAATTACGAGGTGAAACACCGAATGGAGAGAAATTGGTGAGCATTGGGCGAAAAAGTGGCACGATAAATGGAAAGGAAGAGAATCAGGAATTCGCTACGTCCACAAACTAAACATATTAATTTTGCTCTCCATCCCCATTCCCCACCCGCCCCTTCTTAGGAATAGCTGGGGATACGGATCGAATTAGAAGTACAAAACGTACTTGGATTTCTTTCCGAAAATGAAGAATGTTACATAAAAGATCGGTGGAATTGAAATCTTATTGTCCCTGACTGCCAGGCGATTAAGATTGACAATTGGTCTCCCTATTTCGCTTCCCCTGAACTTTTCTGCCAGTCGGGACGACAAATCGAAAAATCGTTTCTATGTCTCCGCAAGATCGCAGAAACGTTCGTAGCAGCAATAGCTTCCTAATTGCGCGATAAAGTTTTGCAACGCGGGAGACGAAGTTTTCCGCGTTTCCCTTCAGCTTTCCAGTAGAGAAAGTTCAAATTTTCTCAATTATTAAGAAAAATCTTGCTGTTTTTTCTTGAATCACAGCATGCGTATTCGTTGTTTATTTTGTCACGTGCTCTAACTGCAATTATTCCGCTTTTAGAAATTTCCATTTGCGTTAATTAATTACTTCAAATGGCGAACGCCGTGATTACGATATTTGTCGCAAAGTTTTGTCAACCTCAACGAGCAATTTTGTGTTCGTTACAGACTTTAATATTTGGTGGTTCCATATGCTTTATCAGAAATTTTTTAAAACTTATAATTGAAAGCAACAAAGACGGTACTTATAAAGTATAATGAACATCTTTATTTGTTTATTAAGTATAGGTGTGAGTTAAGTATATGAATTCATCCATCTAAGTAAATAAACATGCGGTATCTTTAAACATAATATTAAACTATGGATTACATCTTCAAACCATAACCACTGTACTGAAAATTGGTGTAATGTCAAACTTCATCGATAGTAGAGCAAACTCGCTTAAACACACACAGATTATTGGTTCGTGCTGTCACATTATTGGCTTTGGAAGCAATCTCCGTTTACACACCAAAGGAATAAATACCAGGTTCAATCACGTTATCAGATGATTCGAAATAATGAAAGTCTAAGAATAAATGATAAGCATTTGCAAGTATAAGTGCAACACTCATGTCGTTTTAGACATTATAATGTGCCAAAGGGTTATTAACCTTAATAAATAAATAAATAAATTTTGAACATTTACTAAAATCAGGTTTAATTTATAACTATACATGTTCCACTAGGGTGGCTCTTATTTTCAACTTTTGAATTTTCTTCGGGGCACCCTCCATAATAGTTCTAAATAATTAAAAAAAATCCGTGTAAAGTTTGAGCTGGATCGGATAACGGGAAAGGGTGCCCCTGGGCCCTTAAACATTTAAATTATTATTTAACAGCTCGCGAAGTCGATTTTATATAATATCCTTCATGTTATTGATTAAATAAAAAAATATGTCAAACAAAAGTTGTAGATCCGGACAAGGAGGATCTTTTATGTTCTATTACTTTTTATCGTGCGACAAACAGTTTTCGAAATAAGTCCGAACAAATTAAAACAAAAAATTTTCCTTAAATTTGGAAGTTTAAATACTTCTGGAACACTTTTTATTTATTTACCTATTATTTATTTCCTATTTAATTACCTACGTAGTTAAAAGTTCATTCAACTTGTCCTGCATAATACCCTGCCGTCATATAATTACTATTTGCAATCAGAGCATTCAATTTCATAAATTGCATTTATCGAGCCCGTTCCATTCAACTTGAAACGTTATACACATCTTGCTATTTATATCTAAATCACGGCATATACCACAAAGAGGCTAATTAACGCTTACCTAATATGCCTAGCAATTACAGTCAATCGAAAATTTAAAAACTAATGTAACCTTCCGTTATAGTACACAAAAATTGGATAAAAATTTTATAATTTACAGAAAATTTAAGCCGTTTGTTCATTGCATTCACTATACAGAAGAAAACACAAAACACCCTCATCCAAAAGATCTTGGTTATACCTCCAGCAATAAAATTACGAATAAATCACGTATACATCCCATTCACAGCGTTATCAAGAAACTAAGTTCAAGTATTTGAAAGCAGAAATTCAAATTCTCTGAATGTTACTTCCCGCTGGAAGTATTTACTGACATCACTTCCATAGGAACAAGATCGTTGATCGAGCTGACAATATCATGTACCCATTTCTGGCAAAGCGAAAGAAAAACGAACACGTGCACGCGATTCCACTTCGGCGACAGAGTGGAATAGAAGGAGAGCAAGTGTTTGAGGGAAAGGCGAGGGAGAATTAATTTAATTCAGCCTATGAAACGTAGAAGCAGCGAGGATCATCAACAGGTTCTACGAGCCAGCCGGAAGTCATTGGCAGTTCTCCAAAGGAGAGTTCACGAGGGACGCCGGTCCACAGGTGCTCGGAGCGAGTGTAGTGGCTTGGGAAAGAGCGCCACATATACGTCTCTGCTGAATGAATTGGCAAAGGGTGCCACGAACAAAAGAAGTCTACGCCATTCGTACATATAAAGTTCTTGCGTTCACTTAGAAGACCTCTGCAGCCACCATTTAAAGGAACTTCCTTCCTCTCTCGTGCTCCTTACCACTCCCACTTAGATTTTCCGCATTTTTCCGCGATTAATTACCCCTAAAAACGCAGTGACGTGTAGAATTTCATTTAGGCGCGATTACTTCCCTTTGAACGTTGCAAAGGAAATGTATGCTTTGATATTACGAACGAAATGATGCTTGCTTTTGTTTTTGTTTTAAAAATATCGTCTGAATCTCCTAAACGCTTAACGTTTATTTAAGCCGACTTTTTTGCGGATCGAAACTAGAATAATCTTCTGTAGATTTCAAAAGAATATGCATAAGTTGTATAGTGACACAAATTTATTTGATATTGTGTTTAAGTGATTCATTTAAGGAAATAGTCGTAATTCATAACTAATGTGTAGAAAGAAGAAATTAAGCTAGCGATGAAAGAAGCAGCACGTTGATTGATTGAAAAATGCAGCAGGTTGAAGATTTATGACGTTCGAAGTTTTAGATTTTCATTTGACAGGATTTTCACGCGGCGTTCTTTATCGCAAACGGACTTTAAAACGTGTTGAGATCGATATTAGCGAGCCGGGCAAGCCATTCGTATGAAGTTCATATAACTGGAAGGATCTTCAACAGGTTCCCGACTTCATTACACAGCGATGTAGTACGTAAAACCATAACGCTTAGAAATCCTCGATCAAAAGTTCTTTCCTTATTAATCCATGAATCCAGTCTTCAACAGAAGTTTAATGACTCCCAAGTTCGGCATAGCCCGCGTACGTGAATAACGAACACTAAAACACCTTTAGCTGATTAATGGCTTTAACACTCGAATTAACTGTTGCCATCGGCGTGTCCCATCGACGCGTAACTGACAGCTTTTTCACGGTTACCGAACTTCGAATTGATGGTCATCGGAAGAGATCATTGAATTCACTGGTGCGGTCGACGTTTTAGGAAGAAAGCTACCTTGCTCGGGGAAAATGGCACAACTGACGGACTACAGAACCATTAATAAATCCCTGAAATACTGATTCGTTACGTGAACACCACTACGAAGAGCATCCCAGGTGGCGAGAAGCAAACTTGGCACGAGCGGCGGAGCACCCTTTCCTTTGATCACTGATTAAAACGCACTGACGGGTCTCATGCACGTTCTGTCGCACGTCGAAAGCGAGTCGAAGCCCCGAAAACTGACATCGGCGGATCGGAAGAAATCGCGGTCACCCTCTGGCTCGCAGAGATCATCAACAGGTCTCCGAGGACTTTCCGTAGTAATCGTGATACAGTGTTCATTTCTGCCCCGTGTGAAGCCTCGGCGGGTGGCACGGCGAGGTGACGTTGTCGGGGGCCAGAAAGAAAGATCGCGGTTTTGGTAGGCAAGGTCCAGGTGCGATGATGGTAACCACTTACCCGATTAAAAGCTGCTCCGCAAGACGGTCGGCGAACCGGTCGATGGGATGAGCCCGCGTTCGACACACGAGAAAAACGATGGCAACGGGGAGAGCCTTGATCGTAGCCTTAAAAGCATAGCACTGTTAGCGGGGGCCCACTTCGTGTGTACGGCCGAGGGGGCAGATTGCTACGCGCGCGGTTTCACTCGTGGGGGTGTCGCGGTGCGACTGTAGCACAATCGCTACCCTCTCATGCTCTCACGGTCTCCATCCCTCCGCTCTTTACCCTTCCGCCACTTTACCACCCTCTCTATCCTATTCTCTCCCTCTTCCCCTATCCCTGCCGCCGTCTCTGTTCCTTTCGCCGTTTGTTCCCTCTTCGTTCAACGAGAGCAACCCCGTCTCCGCACCGCCGCCACCGTCAGCGTCTCGCTCGGTTCGTCTCTTTCTCTCTGTCTTCCCTCTTTCGCGAGCACCCCCTCGGCCAACCTCACCACGCACCTCGCCCTCGCCGCTGCTCAGTACACCCCCGTGGAGCTGTCTCTATCTGGCGCCTTCACCCCCCCCCCCCTTGCCCCTTCTATCTCTGTTTCCTTCTGTAACCGTGCAGTATCCCCACTACCGAAAGCAGCAAGCCACTCCTGTTGCAGCGGCGTGCCTTTCCGAAAAGCCCCACTCACGGCTCTTACGTGATAGCCGAGGTGGCTGGCTGACGGGATGGCTGACTGACTGACTCGTTCGGATCGCTCTGCACCCTCCCGAAAGCCGCGCAGGACCGTCTAATCGGCCCGCGCACGTCTTCGCGCTATCAAATTCAATGCGCACCGCGATCCACATCGTGGACGAGTGCCCGCGCGTTAGATCCGCGTTAGGCAATACCTAGCTTTTTGCGAGGAACGCTGCGCTCGAATCTGGCTGCGCAAAGGGTGTCGTGTAGGAGCTTCCTTCCCTTTGTGGTATTTTTCTCGCTGAGCTATGCGGCCAAGGGCGACACGGTACTGTTGCTTTTATCGGGTTTGTCGACAGGCTGTGATGACGCAGTGTGGTTGTACTAGAGCAATAATTCTACTGCGTTTCATAACTGTAAAATCGTTCTAAAATTGGGTGGCCAGTGGAGAATAGGCACATGCCACCGTTTTATGATTTGAAAGAAAAGCAAATTGAAGGAAAAATTATTTTTAGAAGGAATGCGGTGCGGAATTGTAATTATTTTAATCAGTGGTTGAATTTAATGGTATATGACAACTGTTATCAATTTTAGCTGCCGAATTAATTTTATTAAGTCACGTGCCCCAAGGAGCCGAGTGGCATGGGTCCTTTTTCCATTACGTGTTTGTTTTTTCTCAGCGAGAAGACAATTTAATATGACTGCCCTGTGAAAGGTGCATGCTATTATATTGAGAGGTGGTAGGGTTACGTAATCACACTAGTTTTACTACTCAGCTTCGCCCGAAATTTAGATTCTGATTTTATAAAAAAATATTCTTTTTTTTTATGAAAGTGGATTTATTTGGATTAGTCAGGCATAATGAGCTGAAGCACGTTTCGTGATCCCAATGTTTATAATTCGAAAGTTTTTAGGCGACAGGCAAACACACAAACATATAGAAGCTTTCTGCTTAAATATATTAAGATTGCAGGAACAAATTAATGGTACAAAGAAACGAAAATTTATGCATACAGGGCATGTGCCCGTTTTCCACTGAGCCTCTTAATTTCCGACTCTTGTATATGCCTATTTAAAATAAAGTCAAACTAAGTACTTATACAATGTCTAACCTTATATCGAGAAACAGTGTTTTACTAGAAAAGCATTATGTTTCCTGGCATATAAAAAACAAGGAAGGGAACTGATTTGTCGTTGTTTGTGCTTGGCGTCGGTATTTTTTCAATTTTTTTAAGTCAAGGTACCTACCATAAATACAACAGAACTTCTTATTAACGCGGGTGAATAGCGGACAGTATATCGGCATATTAATAATTAGATGTGAATTTATTGCCATTTATAAGAGAAAACGCAGAAATAAAGTTGACGTTTCAGCAAGACAATGTTGCCTTAGCGATGCACGGTGGTGCAAAATCCCCAAAACGTGGCAAAAACTCGATGTTCGTGGAAACGATATTTTAAAAAATTGACGTAGCAATATTAAAATACATCGATCGTAGATTATAATATAAGTTATAAAAAGAAAAATGGCATTAAAAACAACTGCGTTATATGATATTTTAAAAAAATGTTTCTTTCCAGTTTCTGTTGATTTTGCTTTTAATTCTTGAAGTATTTAAGTATTACCGTATGGATACTATTTAATGCGATAAATACTTTACTCTAAACGAGTAAAATACAGAAAAAGTTGCAAATTTGGACATTAATTATAATTTTTTTGTTTATAATTAAGGTCCTTCAAGTATATACATGGAAAAACAAGTTTAAAAAATGATTTCATCCCGTATTTTTTTTAAATAGATTTAATTATTTTATTATGATTTCATAGATCATCAATATATAAATGCCACGTTTTGGAGTTTTATTTTGCACCAGTGTGACCAAGGTCGCAAAAAGTCGCAGACTTTTTTTGGATTATAATGTTCATATTTATGTCTATTTTTAACTGAAAAACGAAATTAGGTGGGACTTGAAGGACCTTAATTATAAACAAAAAAATTATAATTAATGTCCAAATTTGCAACTTTTTCTGTATTTTACTCGTTTAGAGTAAAGTATTTATCGCATTAAATAGTATCCATACGGTAATACTTAAATACTTCAAGAATTAAAAGCAAAATCAACAGAAACTGGAAAGAAACATTTTTTTAAAATATCATATAACGCAGTTGTTTTTAATGCCATTTTTCTTTTTATAACTTATATTATAATTTACGATCGATGTATTTTAATATTGCTACGTCAATTTTTTAAAATACCCTTTCCACGAACATCGAGTTTTTGCCACGTTTTGGGGATTTTGCACCACCGTGCGATGGAAAAAATCAATACTTAAGAATCGATTCTACTGAAACATTGATACATGAAAATCAATTATTTTCAAAAAGAATCGATGAATCGATGAAAATAATGATGAAAAATGTGATCGAGAAAATGATACAAATTAAAATCAATTATTTTCAAAAAGAATCGATGAATCGATGAAAATAATGATGAAAAATGTGATCGAGAAAATGATACAAATTAAAATCAATTTAATGTGATATAAATAGAATTTTTATATTAGATTGGAAAGTATATTATCCAACATATATTCTGTACTCAAAGTATATATTATAAAATCTTTTTAAAAAGTTCTAGTGTATAGGTACATATGCACACCCATGAAACTCATACACACAATTTCATTTTTTATATACAGTTATAGTTTATTTAATTTAGGACATCTGAATGTCATTTTCATTTGTGGAAACTGAAAAATAAAAGTTTATAATGATAAAATTCTTTAAAATACAAAACTTTCTTATGGAGTTATCAAGAATCGATCCTTAGAATAATCTATAAAATAATCGATAAAATAATCGATTCTTAGAATAATCGATCAAATAATCGATAAAATAATCGATTCTTAGAATAATCAATACAATAAACGATTCTTCAAAAAAGAACCCAGTAGAATCGCCCAACCCTAGACCGCGCAACTGTAGCACGGCTTGAAATCAACAAATTGATGTTTTAAAGTGGCCAGCATGTTCTCCGTGGTGCATCGTCGCCCGAAAAGTTTCTGTTGGAAGGAAACAATATCAGAACGTAACAGAACTAAGTAGAGACTGCAATTACAACGGCGTGGAATGAGGTAGAAGAAGCTACACGAGAAAATCTGGTTGGAAGTATGCAAAATGGAATATTTGAACTTGTTGAGAATGGGGGAGGAGTCTCTTGAGTTTAGTTTCTTTGTTGATACAATGTTTTATAATACTGGTTTTATATTTATGAAGCACGGTATAAACATATTTTTTCATTTGTCCTTACATGCAAATGTGCTTATTATTCGTTTTTGTCATGGAACAGAATTTTTCTGCATGACTTTTTGTGTTGTAATTTTGCTTTCATTCGAATTTAAGACTTAATTTCAGGATGGTTTTACAGTTACATGAAACAGAGTTCAACCCAGTGTGCTCAATAATAGCACCAGTTTCATTTCTTAACTCATTATTTTGTTATGTAATTTAATTTTTTTCAGCTACAGTTTTATTTTCGAAAAAAAAAAAAACGACTTTCAAATTTCATCGATTTTGTAAACAATGGCATATCTGACTACGATTTGCCCGACTACGCACAAGTGAACTTCTACTTGTGCCTTTATACCATGTTTTAAGTTCTCACATGAGTGTGGCTTTTCGGTATGTAGGTTAGTGATGGGATCAAGTTCAATATGTACTCACGAAACTAAGCCGAATCCAATACAAAAAGTTTACTTCATGGGATTCGATTACTACTCATAAAAAATGATGTTCAGTTGCATGTACTTGTAAAGTACACAGATCATACAAGCTGCTTTCGAATCCTTGAATGTGTATCTATAGGGTTGGAGTATGTACTTACAAGTACTTTGTCATTTAAAAGAATCGAATCTTGTAAAAGTAGTAATCGAACCCTGAAAATTTACGTAACCTATACATATAACATATGACTTAAGTTTTCAAATAAAAAGCAGCGTTGACAGTAGCCAGTATAACTCGACGTAGGATTGTCGCAAATAAAAAAACCAAAGATATTATATGTTATATCAATCGCTATCGCATCAGCCTTTAAGAAGGTAACATGTTTAAAAAGGAGTAGCTTTAAATCTAAAAATTTTAATAACAAAAACCTATGATATTTAAAATTTATGATCGAAGGCTGATACGATAGTGAATTCAATTAGAAAGAAAATGCCACCAAGATTTTTGGAATCGGTTCATAATTTCTTTGGTTATGCTGACTACCCTTCGAAGCTTTTATGAGTCGCGATACGACTAGCGTGCCGAATGCAGCGGCTTTCTGTCGTTTTCGTAAAGAACGCGAGTGGCTGATTTCAAGTTGTTTAGATTTGTGGTTAGGGGTATTTATTGATGACTGAGTAATTTTTTCACGCGTTCGAGGTTAATTTTTTTTAAATATTGTAGTGTCATCCAAACTACGCACGCATGCAAAGTTTCAAGACAACTGGTTAGTTGGAAGTCATAAAGGGTTTCGAATCTATATATAAATGGTCAAGGTTCGATTATACTTGTAAGTACCGCTCGTCAAGGTTCGAGTCTACTTGAAAGTAGTGTTTTTTCTTTTCGACGTACTCGTGAACTGTTCGAAACTATACGGTCAGATTCGAACCTACTTCCAATATACTTGATTCCATCACTAATGTAGGTATATTAGGTAGGAGTAAACAGTCTCTGTTAACTATCAATCAAGGATATATTTTCCCTCATTTTGTGCAATCCTGTCTTATCTTTCTGTTATTTTTTCGATTGCCTTTTCACAGAATTCCTTTGATTTTGCTTGATAAAATTGTGCCACCTTTTTATTTCATTGACATCAGCAATAATTTTCTAAAACGCATTAGATTTATTTCTGAAACAGTGGCACTTTAGCTAACAATCCTTTTCTCGACTTTCGTTCGAAGAATCTCAAAAATCGCCACAACGAGGAAAACAGCTGCTTGAAACTGTGTTGAATGCAACAATCCATTCACTGCAGACATGTACAATGTTAAGAAACAGCAGGTTTCAACCATAGAGGAATAAATGCAACACCACGTATAAAATTACTGTGCCTTGTTCCCCATATCCCTAGCCAATATTGGGCATTTATAAGTACATATCGTACAAATTTTGAAACAATTTGACTGTTCGAACGAGTATTTGAAACAACCACTTCCCACTTCCGAAGGACGTAGGGGAGACCGGGGCTAGTTGTTACAGGGGCAGGTTGTTACAAAGCAGTTTAAATTTTTTTCGCTTGGACTATCACTTCGACGATGAAGTGGCTGATGTGTTTCAACCATACGCACTTGTGTATGTTGTTTGTTTGTAGTCGGTTCACGCGTTGTCACTTTATTACAGTTTTTTGTGTTTTCGGTACTAATAGTTACTTTTCTCTTTCTACTTGAATCTTTTCTACCGAACAGACAGATAAATGTATGTAAATTAATATTACCAGGTTTAAATCAGTGTTCCTTTAGCTACAGATTGGCACCAAGAACATAAGAATACACCCAACTGGTATGAACTTATAGCTTTTTATACAGAATGGTGTCAACCGGGGCAAGTTGTTACACAAGACAAGGGGCAAGTTGTTACACAAGACAAGGGGCATGTTGTTACATACGAAAAGGGGTACGTTGTTACAGAGCGAAAGGGGCATTTTGTTACATTGTATTTAGTAATTAATTTATTAATTTAATCCTTTAGTTACCACGAGTCACTATAGTAGTTTCGCGCTAAATGATTTTTCGGGGACGGAACGGTACTATGGCTCCACAGAGTGGATTCAGTGCATAGAATGCAAAAAGTGGGCACATGAGAAGTGTGCAAAACCAAAGAATCACTTTTACGTGTGCATTAATTGCGAGTCCCCGTATGAAACGGACGACGATAATTGACGATAATGATTTCAGTAGTTTTTTATTATTTTTAAAATATATTTTTTATTGTAACAGATTCTTAACATTAATAAATTTACTTTTTTCCAAGAAAATATAATTATATTACTCATAATAAGCCTCGTTTCGTAAAATTTAATTCTGTAACAACTTGCCCCGTATTGTGTAACAACTAGCCCCTACTCGGGGCACGTTGATACAACATGTCTCGACTTTCAAAATGGCTTGTTTCAAAGTCATGGTTTGCGTTTAATTACATGCCATAGCGGTCATCGGTAGAGGAAAGAACGTACTTTAAGTAAGAGTCATTGATAGTATTGAATATGGAATGCAAACAAAATAAAAAATAAAAAACTGAAAAGTGTAACAACTAGCCCCGGTCTCCCCTATACCTGTGTATTTATATCTATCGATTGTACTCATGTACCTATAATTTTACAATTTCACCGATTTATTGGATGTCACTCTGCAATAGCCCTGACTCATATCCTGAATGATTATTTTATCAGTAGGCTTCCATCCGAAGAAAATGGAAACGAAACATTTCAACTGACAATGAGTGAGCTATAACCACGATTACAGTTTTCAATTTGCCCTTGTTTACCTACTGGCTTCCCATAATTTCTGGGGCACATAATCATTGTATTCTGATTACTTCAAATATAAGAAATCATGTTGTGGAAGAATCTATATATTCTGATCACTTTCAAAAATTGCTATTTTCTACGATTATCCTTGGACCCCATGATCTAGATCAGCATCGCAATCTGGCTGGTTTTATTATTCAAAAATATCTAGACGTGTGATGTTGAATATATACCGAAAATATTTATAATATCATATACTTTGAAAATTGCAATATGAGGGTCGTGAAATGTACAAATTGATGTCCGTGTGAGACTGAAAACAAAATATTCCACTATGATTCGAAACATTTAAGAAAGAATACAGCGGAGTTTTAAATCACTATTTCGAACGCTGAAGTAGGGGAGACCGGGGCAAAGTGGGACGAAAAAAGTTTGAAGTCGAATAAAATTTTTCCCTTTCAATAAAAATGTGTGGAAATAGATTTATACTATAATTTGAACATTACTAGTGCTAAATGACGAATAGCAGTACTTAAAATAAACTTAAAGTATATTAAAATTCAATTTGAACGGAAAATGCCAAAACTGACCACTTTACCCCATATATGGGGTAAAGTGAGCTACTATCCGGGGTAAAGTGAGGTGCAACAAAATAAGAACTTTAATTAAGGATATAGGTAAATATTAACCCCTTGCGCTAGAATGACGTGTGTAGCACGGCAGAGTCTGTTTTTTTTGTACCGTGGTTGTCAAAAACTGTGGCAGATTTTTCATTTTTTTTTAGGTTAGATTCTGTTCCATCGCGCCGCGTGGTTTTCTAGCCAACTGCCAGGTTAGGATATTGCGCACATCACTTGCGCATTGGTTCTTAGCAGCCATTTGCAGCTCAGTTTGCCCCGGTCACTTTACCCCGAATGTATACTCAGTGGAAAATTAATTATTTAATAATGTTAGTATTAATGTTTTCTCAAACGCGTGTACATGTATGTTTATAAGCTTGTTATAAACAAGCAGAACAAATTTGGAGTTAAAATAACACATTTAAGATTCATTTATCCAAAAAGCTAAATCGGAAAGAAAACCAATTGGAAGTCTCTAAAACTTCATTTTCAAATTTTTAACTGAATTTTCATTTTTCGATATCTGAATGTGTATAATTATCGTTGTGATATTACACACATTTATTACGTCACCAAAATTTGTAAATATATTGTATTGTTAAAGAATAAATTAAGGAAGCTCATTTTACCCCGAGGTTCACTTTGCCCCGGTATCCCCTACAATGAAAAAGGTATATTCTTCTGTTGAACAATCGAATATCACAGATTCCATATCATGGGAACTGGTCGTTCATGGTCAATTTCTCATTCAGGACATGAGATCGGTGTATCTATGTAGATCCTATGCATTTTCGATGTGCATGCGGATTGCAGATATACAGAAACAGAAGAAAACCAACATTGCTCCTTATGAACATTTGTTCGAGTTCACATAAGTTGATAAGTTATTTGTACATAAGTTCACTTTCTCCAAAATATACCCTGATAACCATCTGCCGGCCGTCTGCAAGCAGATTGACGGCAGGGTCTGCCAGGAGAGCGCAGGATCTGCCGGCAGCTGCGGTGCAGTCTACGTCCGCATTCGACTACGGATCTGCCGGCAGAGTCTGCGTGGCAGGGGTCTGCCGGCAGATCCACGGCAGATCCGCGGCAGATCCTGCCGCCCGCCTGACACATCCAACAGCGCCATCTGTAGGCCACAATAGCCAAACAATTCCCTCTGCGTGACGTCACATGGACATACGCACCAACACATGTGTACGGTGATTGCTGTAGGTGTATTCCTACTCCCACACAACAAGCAAGCAGATTCTACAGTTTATTAAATAATTAATTCTACTTATTTCAAAAAGTATTTATTCATTGTTTAATAATACATGATTGACGATTACAATTGTTACAAAATAATATAGGGAGTGCATATAAATTTGAAGAAGAACATTCAATATTTACATTTATAAATTCACATGCAATACGTCCCGTAACCAGTGGTACCTATTAAGTGCGATATCACAAAATTTTCTATATTTTCGACTTCTTTTTTCCTGTAGAATCACCATATTCCGTATTGTGTTAGCGCTGAAAACAAATAGAACATTAGTATAAAATTAAACGTAACGTTGAATAAACAGGATACATGCGATACTTACTTCAGCTCCATCTCCGCACAGCACACCCTAGGCCAGCGAAGATGAGGTGGGCGGTCCGAGGACGCTAGCATCCATAGTGTTTTGTAAGTGCTGCGTGGAAGAGGGTGCTCGAAGCCAATGAAGCGGTGGACATGCCACGGATATGGAAACCTCTAGTAGTGTGCTCTTGGGCCCTAAAGGTGAAGTTCCACGGCTCGTGGCTCGGTTCCTGGCTTGGCTAGTCCAGGTTCGGCGAGTCGGCTTGGCGACCGTGAGTCGACGAGCCACGCATCCTGGAACTTCACCTTAAGGGTACGAGCCTACACGTACACTACTTGAGGTTCCATGTCCGTGGCATGCCCGCCGCTTCATTGGCTTCGAGCACCCTCTTCCACGCAGCCCGTAGAAGACACATGGATGCTAGCGTACTCGGACCGCCCACCTGATCTTCGCTGCCCTAGGCGATCATACATGCTCCTGCGAACATTAACATCTATAATAAAACATGTGTTAAATTATTATTTACGAAACAAGACGCTAAACATTTGCACTTCGCGCATAACCATATTTTTCTGTCTTGCAGATAATGTGAATTTCGATTTTCGCGACGTAAATAATTGAAAATTATTCAATTCCATAATTACGTTTGCTTTCTGGATACTTCGAGATGATTTGACTGGATATTGATGCTTTAGGATCACATAGAATATTTTTCGAGCGTTCGTCTTCAAGCACGACGGATACCACTTTGAACAAACGGTATGTAGATGTACCACGTGTAACAATTTGGCGGTACAGTGGGTTACGCTCGGATTGGCTGCGTCATAGTACCGAAACTCGTGATTGGTCAACAATCTACGTCTAGTTTGCGTTCGTTTTCGTGGTCCGGGGTGGCAGTCACTGGCAGTGGCAGTCAGTGCCGGCAAAATCGAAGAATATTCCAAGCCATTTCGTCCATCAATATCCAGACAAATCATCCAGACGTATCCAGAAGGCAAACGTAATTATGGAATTAAATAATTTCCAATTATCTACGTCGCGGAAATCGGGAGTCACATTATCTGCAAGACAGAAAAATAGGGTTTTGCGCAAAGTGCAAATATTTAACGTCTTGTTTCGTAAATAATAATTTAACACATGTTTTATTATAAATGTTAATGTTCGCAGGAGCATGGATGATCGCCTAGGGTGTGTGCTGTGCGGAGATGGAGTTGAAGTAAGTATCGCATGTATCCTGTTTATTCAACGTTACGTTTAATTTTATACTAATGTTCTATTTGTTTTCAGCGCTAACACAATACGGAATATGGTGATTCTACAGGAAAAAAGAAGTCGAAAATATAGAAAATTTTGTGATATCGCACTTAATAGGTACCACTGGTTACGGGACGTATTGCATGTGAATTTATAAATGTAAATATTGAATGTTCTTCTTCAAATTTATATGCGCTCCCTATATTATTTTGTAACAATTGTAATCGTCAATCATGTATTATTAAACAATGAATAAATACTTTTTGAAATAAGTAGAATTAATTATTTAATAAACTGTAGAATCTGCTTGCTTGTTGTGTGGGAGTAGGGATACACCTACAGCAATCACCGTACACATGTGTTGGTGCGTATGTCCATGTGACGTCACGCAGAGGGAATTGTTTGGCAATTGTGGCCTACAGATGGCGCTGTTGGATGTGTCAGACGGGCGGCAGGATCTGCCGCGGATCTGCCGTGGATCTGCCGGCAGACCCTGCCTCGCAGAATCAGGGTAGTTTTTCATTTTTTTTTCGTTATAAATCTTTACAACTACATATACTACTCTACCAATTTCAAAACTGATTAGGGAAGAGTCGTGCAGTACCGACCGCTCTAAGTGTTTTGTTATATCTTGGGGTAGAGTCGATCCCCATCAAAAACTTCAAAAAAGTAAAAAATACGCCAAGTACATGATACAAATAAATCACTAAAAAATAGAAGATAATAATATATAATCACAATATAAAAAAAAGATGTGAAATCAAAATGAGGTGCAAGTACATCACAAACAAAAGAAAAAATATAATAAATTATATCTTTGTAAAAAGAAGTGAGATCCCCATCAAAAACTTCAAAAAAGTAAAAAAATACGCCAAGTACATGATACAAATAAATCACAAAAAATAGAAGATAATAATATCACAAAAAATAGAAGATAATAATAATTACAAAATTAAAAAAAGGTGTGAAATCAAAATGAGTTGCCAGTACATAAAGATGCTTTCCAACTGCGCTTTAGATGACAGAACTACATATGCACAGCTAAAATTCCATTACTCATAATGGCTATTTATACAAAGAAAAAATGTATTAAATAATAATATGCAGATACATTTTTATACAAATAAATATTTTAATACGAATAAATATTTGATTCAAAATACTTGGCGCTGTGCAACCAAAAAAATATTAATTGCCATAGTATTAATAATGTACAACATCTCCATTACAATATAAAATACATATACGTACACATATTAGAAACGCAGTCAGATTTATTCTACATATATTTAATTCTAATGCCATACGTAGCATATGCACACGCACGCACGCACACACACGCATGCACGTACAAGAAAGAAAGAAAAGGATTAATGCAATTTATACATATTTATTGAGTTTAGCAACACCAATTCGGGGCGCAGCGCCAAGTATTTTGAATCAAATATTTATTCGTATTAAAATATTTATTTGTATAAAAATATATCTGCATATTATTATTTAATACATTTTTTCTTTGTATAAATAGCCATTATGAGTAATGGAATTTTAGCTGTGCATATGTAGTTGTGTCATCTAAAGCGCAGTTGGAAAGCATCTTTATGTACTGGCAGCTCATTTTGATTTCACACCTTTTTTTAATTTTGTAATTATTATTATCTTCTATTTTTTGTGATATTATTATCTTCTATTTTTTGTGATTTATTTGTATCATGTACTTGGCGTATTTTTGTACTTTTTTGAAGTTTTTGATGGGGTTATAATATAGGGTGAAGCCACGAGTAGTCGACCATATATCAGTAGTCGACCGCTTTCAGAAAAACATGAAAACTATGGTTTTTAGAAGTAACGATCTTTTGAGCAAAGTGCAGTTCTCCGACTGCACTCTATCTACACTCTGTTCAAAAGATTGTCACTTCTAAAAACCTTAGTTTTCATGTTGTTTTTTTTTAAAGTGGTCGACTACTGGTGGGCTTCACCCTATGTATTAATTATGTATGTTCATCTTACTGTATTATATTTAAAAAAAAAAAAAAATGTTTATATATTTTGGAGCGAAAATGATAGTATATTTTATTATATTGTATTCTCTTATCATACCATTGTGCCTTAATAGGCGCATAATAAAAATCTTTAAAAAATCATACCATTGTGCCTTAATATACGCATAATAAAATTAATATTTTATAGTGTAATTGTAAATGATTTAATTAATACCAAAATGTTGTAAATTTTGTTAAGATAAAAAGATACTTTTCTGTATCTGTACCAGTTTTTAGACTAGATTCTTGAGTACTGTGTACTCTTGCTCGAATTGTACACATAGTATGCTATACGATAAATTAACAAATAAAAATAAGCATAGTAATTGTTAAGTTAATAAATCATTTTATAAAGGTAAAAGGAAATTCAAAATTATTTGCCCTGATAACCAGATCTGGCAGCAGAATCTGACGTCAGATCCGTAGTCGTCTGTGTCCGCATTTGGCTGCGTTCTGAGGTACAGAATCTGATGTCAGATTCTGATGTCAGATCGGCAGCAGATTGACAGCAGATCCTGATGTCAGATCGGTAGCAGATGGACAGCAGATTCTGCCGTCTGCTTGGCACAGCTAACAGCGCCATCTGAGGGTCAGGATTAGCAAACTAACGTGTGGTAAGAAAAAAAAATACCAACAAATACGAAACGTTGTAATTCCCAAGCGGTCAGGTCACCCATCCAAGTACTAACCGCGCCCAATACCGCTTTAACTTCAGTGATCGGACGAGAACTTGTGTTTTTTCTGACACGAAATGATCGTTGGAAAAATTTGGCTTTTATTAATACTTATTTTTAAACAATCTTCATACTATTATATTCTAAGAACTTATTATATAACGTTTAAGTCGAAAAGAGTCGTTGTTCTGTGGCATAAGTACCTGTTTAAACTACAATTTTACATTTTCTGTGTACTTTACTGACGTGGTAGTAGAATTGGACACAGTTTAAATATATTCTACAGGAATTAAAGGTTAAATTGTGAAAATAAGTTAATTTATTATATAATTGTGAAAATAAGTTAATTTATATAATAAATTCATAACATTAACCTTTAATTCCTGTAGAATACATTTAAACTCTGTCCAATTCTACTACCATGTCAGTAAAGTCCACAGAAAATGTATAAAAATGAAATACAACAGGTAAAAAGAATTGCGTTAGGTAAGTTATTTAATATTGATATCATTTGTAATTTAAACAGGTACTTATACCACAGAACAACGACTCTTTTCGACTTAAACGTTATATAATAAGTTCTTAGAATATAATAGTATGAAGATTGTTTAAAAATAAGTATTAATAAGAGCCAAATTTTTCCAACGATCATTTCGTGTCAGAAAAAACACAAGTTCTCGTCCGATCACTGAAGTTAAAGCAGTATTGGGCGCGGTTAGTACTTGGATGGGTGACCGCTTGGGAATTAGAACTTTCGTATTTGTTGGTATTTTTTTTTCTTACCACACGTTAGTTTGCTAATCCTGACCCTCAGATGGCGCTGTTAGCTGTGCCAAGCAGACGGCAGAATCTGCTGTCCATCTGCTGCCGATCTGACATCAGAATCTGACATCAGATTTTGTACCTCAGAACGCAGCCAAATGCGGACACAGACGACTATGGATCTGACGTCAGATTCTGCGCTCTCATGCCAGACTCTGCTACCAATCTGATGTCAGATTGGCGTCAGATGGTTATCAGGGTGTAACAAGGTTGAAAACAAAATATTACTAATGGGAAGAATAGTGATTAAAGTAAATTAAAGTAAATAGACTAAGAATATTTAAAATATGTATTCGTAGGAAGTGTAAAATTCTTCAAAGTTCTGCAACGAAAGTGAAAAATACACGCATTTATTTACATTTTTTTGTGAATGCCAATGAGAGTGTGGAAATTAATAAATTGCGAATCTGAAAGTATTGCGTAAGGATTAAGAAAAATTCATACATACACTTCTAGAATTGCATTCGGAAGTATAGATCTTGAGCAAACCGGCTTAACTTTTCACGTTTATTTTATGTAAAAGTTTATGGTTTATGGAAAGAAAACGAAATGAAATAATCGTTTGATATTACTGAATTTTTGTTGGTAATCTTTTTATTTAAAAGCACGAGAGCATTCTTATCACACACATCTAATCGTTACACAAATTAATATTCTGTCACATTATTGTTTGCTTTTTAATGAATACACGTATAGGTCAAAACGTGGCCTTTTCCTACGGACCGCTGTACCATCATCTTCGGAATCACCATTGGAAGATAATAAATCTGGTTTTCTCTGGGTGTTCTGAAACAATAATTTTTAAACGATACATTTTGAAATGTGTAGCAACTCATAGAAGACATATATTATTAAACAATACATTTTGAAATGTGTAGCAACTCGTAGAAGACACATATATATTATTAAACGATACATTTTGAAATGTGTAGCAACTCGTAGAAGACATCTTATGCAAACATACAATTTCTAACTTTTTATCCCATATCCCATAACCTTTACATAACAACTCTAAATTGCTGGTATAAAAATAAATCAATTTAAAAATATCTGTCAATTTAAATGCAATGCAATTTGTTACAATAATATATTAAATGTAATTTGTTACAATAATATATTATTTTGTACATGCATGGTATACAAATTTCCAGAAATTTATGAGAAAGATGCTTTTCTGTCGAACCTTCTTCGAACAACTTCCAAGTCTGTGATTTTACATAAAAAGTCTATTAAAAAATTTTGGCGACTTACCTTATTAATTGAGACAATAATTCAGTCTCCTATGTAGTGTATAAAAACTCGTGACATTTCAAATGACATTTCAAATCGGACAACTTACTTTTTGACACTTAGCACTTGGTAGGTTATAAAATAAATATGTATACAAAGATGGACGACGATCCCGAGAGTCGACGAACGAAACATGTGTTAGTAGTGAAGGTGTGCGTGTAACGCGTATACGTATTATGTCGACAAAAATTTCGACTGGAAAATCAGAAGAACAGGAAGAATTTATTTCTTACCGTTTCCGACTGATCCATGACATGATATTACGATATCTCTGTCATGCGTGGACCGATTTTATTGAAATTGGTCTTGTTCGAAAGCCGATATGCGGTTTACATGAGAAAAATGTCTTTAAATTTACAAAATATTGCAGGCGTGATGAGATATTAATGTATAAATATCAGAATTAGGTTAGAGAGGCTCTGCGACGAGTAAAGGTACACGGTAGCGACATCGACATCGACATATATAGGGTGTTCTTTTTTCATGTACTTGGCGTCGAGACGCTACCGCGTCTCTAGATAAAAATCAGAAATTCAAAAACCTGTTTGTAGTATAGATGGAACTTACTAACAAGGGGACCTTATAGTTGTGGACATCGCTTTTGTAACGACACTATATAGGGGTCGTAGTACTCACCCTGATAACCAGGTCTGCCAGCAGATCCGGCGCAGTTTATGTCCGCATTCAACTACGGATCTGCCGGCAGACCCTGACAAGGCAGGAATTGCTGCGGATCTGCCGTTCATCTGCCGGCAGATCCGCAGCAGATCCTGCGGCCCGTCCGACACATCCAATAACGCCATCCAGGGGGACCAAGCCGTCATTCATTGGCCGAAGTTCCCATTTAGTACGCACTTTATAGGTAGGAGGCGCTAGGTACATCACACACACATACCTAGGTGTATCAGTGAGCACGACACACAACCTTTCGACGTTGGTGAAATGTTACTTTGGCGCCATTTGGCCACATTTGGCGCAACGCGAGGAAGCATCAAGCATAACCTTCAAATGGCGTCCTCACTTTCCCTGGTTTACCTTTTCTAAGGCCGTCTGACCATGGATCGTCGCGTCAGTGACGCGTATGCAACAGATAGAAGGATATACAAAGAAATTGAATATATTTTATTTTCCTATGAAAAGAAGAAATATTCAATTTCAATGTTTATCCTTCTATCTGCTGCATACGTGTCGCTGGCGCGACGATCCGTGGACAGGTTTTAAAGTAAGCGGTGCATTACACGTATACACATACACATACGTCCCGATTCACACCAATTCACACATTCACAGTTTAGTACGCACTTTATAGGTAGGAGGCGCCAGAAACTCTGCTTCAACTTTCGTAAGAGGGAAGCTTGGCTCCCCTGGCGCCATCTCAAGGCAGGGTCTGCTGCGGATCTGCCGTCCATCTGCCGGCAGACCCTGCCTTGTCAGACCCTGCTGTCCATCTACTGACAGACTGCAGGCAGGGTGGTTATCAGGGCATGTAGTACTATCGTAGTACGCAAATTTTAAGGTTGAAAATGCATTTATAACATAACATATTATTCTAATCGTCTCTTTCACCGGTGCTTTCATATTCTTGTACTGCAAAAATATTTCATTCCGTAACTTTCGACGCCTGCGATTGTCGAGCAGGTAAAGTGGGATAGCCGTTACTTCTGCCCGTAAGGGTGGACTTATACCTGCTAATTTTCGCAGTACAAGAATATGAAAGCAACGGTGAAAGAGATGATTAGAATAATATGTTTTGTTATAAATACATTTTCAACCTTAAAATTTGCTTAGAGTAATAACGCACTATATAATATATTTAATAATATATACGCACTGTATAATAATGCTTAAAGTAACGCACTATATAATATGTAATATTCACAAAATATATTTCCACGGGAAAAAGTGTTTAAAAAAATAAATGAAAAAAAGTCATGGCAGTCGTAGGGGGACTTGAACCCCGGACCGCCCGCATGACAATATGACGCGCTACCGTTGTAGCCACGGAACCTTCTTAGGTATAGGTTACTATAAATTGTATATATCGTAATTTCCGTACGTTAAAAACTTTAAATCAAAATATCTCGAAAACGAAGGCCCACCATGCAAAAAGCCGAAATGGTATTTTCATACTACACGAGTACTACGACCCCTATATAGTGTCGTTCCAAAAGCGATGTCCACAACTGTAAGATCCCCTTGTAAGAAGAGAGAAATTATTTTTGTGAAATTTAATAATAAGAATTAATAACTCGCAAAAGTAAAAAAGTTGTAATTTCTAGGAAACGAAAAATTGCCGTTCAGTACGGACCAACTATTAAATTAGTCGATTTTTAGGTCTACATGATTAACAATGTTAATAAAGACATTTAACAAGTACAATACAAGATTCTTTTCAAATTTTATTTACATAAACTCGCAAGTCAGATAATTAACACATACGGTACACTGCACCTAATCTTTGTCAAATGATTCCTTGTAAACAGAGATGGACAACATTTTTATTTAAATCAAATTTCGAATAACGAATAAAAAAATTAACTTTTTTCGTCGAATAAAAAAATTAACTTTGTTCTTCGAATAAATTCTCATTGAATAAAATAATTTTATTCGTCGACTAATCTAAAGTAAAACTTTTATTTGACCCTTATTTACATAATTTTTTATTTAATTAATGCCCAACTCTGCTTGCAAATAACACACTGAATAACTTCTTCATTAAATCCTAGCACCCTGTGTGTTAGGTTATCATACCTATCCTTATTTACTTCATTCTTCTGCCGGAAAAAGTAGTAGGAAGGCTACATGAACATCGTATAAACTAAACGGAGTTGCTAACAGATTGAACTCACACATAAGATAAATTTGGTCTCTACCCATACAGCATAATTAGTTGCAGGAACGTTGCAGAAACGTTGCCACACATTGCAATGTTACCGTTTGGTTGCAGGTTGCATTGCAATATTACTGCAACATTGTAGAAGTATTGCCGTGGAATATTGCAATGGACACGTTTGTGCAATGTTTCTGGAATATTGCGCACACATTGCCGTTCAATATTGTGCACATACAGTGGACGCTCGATAATGTGCCGCAGTCGGGGCTCTAGAGGCGGTGTTTTCTCAGAAGCGGCATATTAACGAGAGCCAATGTAACGCGCGCTCTCCCCATAACTCTCCTGTTTTCTTTTCCGTGATGGCTGCCCCCTACCAGAATACTCTTAAGGTGCGTCACACTGATGTGAGAAAAAGAAAAAACACATTCACGTATATGTATTGCTTGCAAATTGCTTGCGAACTCCAGTGTGGAGGCACCATTAAGGGTTAGCATTCATTGGCTCGCTGAGCGTGAGAGAAAGGGAGGTGCACACACGCGTGCGAGTAATGCGTGTGAGCTGGGGCGTTCCTAACGGCACTTTAAACAGCGGCATATTATCCAGCGTCCACTGTACTGCGGTACAATAATCCAGGAATATTGCGCACACATTGCCGTCGAATATTGCAATGGCCACGTTTGTGCAATGTTTCTGGAATATTGCGCACACATTGCCATGGAACCTTGCGCACATACTGCCGTACAATACTCCCGGAATATTGCGCACATACTACCGTACAATACTCCCGGAATATTGCGCACACATTGTCGTGGGATATGGATTTACATATTTTCACTCCTCACCTATGCAAAGCGTTCCTGAAATGCAAACACCGGAATACAGTCTTAAATACCACAGGAAACCTCCGGGGGAACATAGGCGAACACGGAAAGTATGTGATATAAATAATTATTAACATTACTTAATTATAACTATACGGTTGAAGCAAAGTATTAAACTATAAACAGCAACAAAAGTTATTGGTAAAAAATAAATATTAGATCTCCCACGTACTGCCAGTGTCTCTACTATTCCCATTTAATCTATTGTTCATAACAAAAACGTCCCGCGATGTCGAGTGTAAATTTCGAAGTCCGTATTCTTGACGAACGTTGCAGGAACGGCACTGTGGGCCGTTCAAACTGAACTACTATTACGCTATGAATAAACAACAGTCACACGGCATCGTTCAGGCGGAGTCGAGAACCGTCCCCCTTACCCCACCATACCCTTCGGGGGTCCGCAACTTCGACTGCCAATCCACGATCGTCAGGTGGTAGTGGCTAATTTCTCCTCGATCGCTGTTCCCGAAACCGAACTCACCGGCCAATAAAGTTGAATACAACTATAGGAATGCGCGTATGAAGCCATCACTACAGCATACCTATAGGGTAGATGTCCCAATTACTGCCACCTTAAGCTCATCGTGTAACTTTCGTGAATTATTTCAGAAGTTATTTAACCTCAAAATCATTCCAATTTGCAGCATAATAATGCTCAAGATCTCTTTTATCAAAAGAAATTTTTTTATATAATAAATAGTATGTGTTAATTGCTAATTAATTGAAAATGTATAAGGAAGTGCAATGTCCCTAAAACTGTCATTTCAAAAATCGTCGTGTCTGTATAACTGCCACAAACACGACCCAATAACTGTCAGTCCTATTGACTGTGACCAGATAACTGATGGTCCTTATTATCGACAGTAAGACCCAATTACAGACGGTTTTTTTTATTGACTCCCTGTTATGTTCAGTCCTTTTTGCTACGAAGTGATTAATTAACGCTAATTCAAATTGAAAAATGAGAAGTAAACTTTAAATAAATTATTACTTTTATAATTGCACAAAGAATTTAAATAATAATATAATTATATAACATTATTATTTATATAATATTTTATTTATTTTTGATTATCTTTGGATGTTGTCGTACTTCTATTTCCTTTTTGGGTTTGTTGCCATTGTCTGCTTCATCTTCTTCTTCTCTTCATTCTTTTCCTGTTTTATTTTTTGTTTCTGTAGTCGAATTTGTTTCCTTAATTCTTTTTCTTCGTCCACTCTTCTTTTCACATTCTCTTTTTCAGTTTTGTAGTTCTTCCATTCGTTGCTGGTTATTACAGATGGTATCTTCTCTTTTTGTTTCTGATTTTTTTCCTTATTTAAAAAACTCCTTTTCGGCCAAAACAAAGTATTTTTAAATGCTTCTGGTAATTGTGAATGCAATTCAGTACCGGTTTGTATAGTACTGTTTGGCTCTTTATTCGAAGAAGCTGTAATATCTTGAAATGGTTCATTTAGCATAATTGGATGTTTATTTTGATCAGAGAGCTCTGTGTTATTATTCAATATATTTTCTAATTTGTCTTGAACACATAATTTTACTTTTTCCTGATCATAGTTTGGTTCTGTATAGATGACTGAATAATTAAAATTTGATAAAATCGTGTTATCATCTATATCTATTGATGCAGGATAAGTCTTTTCATTTAGTATACGTACAGTCTCTTTGTTTACCACAGCTTGACTAGTGCTTGGTCCTGTAATGATAGGTACACTATCATTAAACAAAACTATATTATCTTTCACAGTCATCGATATAGTATTGCTATTTATTATATCTACATTGACCTCTTTGACTTCAGTCTGACAAGTGTTTGGTTCTATGTAAGACATTGCAGTAGATTTTTCTGGATTTTCCTGTGGTTCTGATTGCACTGCAATATTATTGCTTAACAAAAATACCTTGTACCACACTTTAAAGAGACTGGTATCCTCCATATTACCAGTCCATATATTTGATTGCTGTCTTTTAAACTCTTTTAATTTATCTGGTTCTATTTCTTTTTCTAAATAGTTTAAAAACTGTTTGTGCTCTGTTATATTTGTATCTATTATTATTGGTTCTTTATTAAATATTTTGCTATAGTCTACAGCATTAGTATCTAAAGGATACAAACCGCATGCTCGAAATCCGTTAGTTAATATTTCAGGTACATTTATAGTAGCAAGCGTACGTTTTAATGTAATACAAAAATCTTCTTTCCTTAAACTAATTTGTTCATTTTGAACACGATATTCAGCAACTGTTTTTTTCCAAGCACATTTCAGCGGTCTAAAGAAAGATACATCTAGAGGTTGTATAATGTGTGTAGTATTAGGATATAAAGCAATTATTTCAATTGCATGTGCTGAACAAAATTGGCTCAGAGGTAAAGTCAAATGTGATGCATGTCCGTCCACGAAAAGTATTACTGGACGTAATATGTGGTTTTTTAGCAGTCAATTATTAAACGTATTTGCGACATATTCAAAAAATACTTCACTGGTCATCCATCCACTTTCTGAGCGACCTAGTGCCCAACCTTCTGGCAATTTTGAATCAATGTAAGATAGAATTCTTTTGTATGGCATAAGCACCATAGGTGGTGCTAATTGTCCGGCTGCATTTGCAGTGATTAATACAGATATAGTTTCCTTTTCGTTATTGTTTACAATACCATAGACCAGGCCTGCCCCATCGGGTGCAAATACCACCTGAATTCCTGCGATCCAGGTAACAGCCGAGCGCCGGAACTGCGCCACTGCTACCCGTTGCGAAATTTGTGAGAGAACTGTATGAGTGTGCGTCGTGGTACTACGAGCCTGCATGGACGGCCGCACACTCATGCAGTTCTCCCGCAGCCCATGCTGTGGTTAGCAACGTAACAGTCTCGCTGCCCGGCTGTTGCCCGGGTCCCAGAAATTCAGGAGGTATTTGCACCCGATGGGGCAGGCCTGCCATAGACGTTTTTTGAGCCTCTTTCTACTAATACTGATCCTACTTTGGTATTCAATAATAAAGACGTTTCATCAGCATTGTATATCCGGTTAGCTTCAATATTCATGAGATCTTTTTCTTTTAAATAAGTTTCAATCTCGTTGAACCAACTCTTCAATGCATGTTCATTTACAGTTGCACGACTTAATGTCAGATTTTCTACTAATCTGATTGAAATTTCTGGGTGGCGACGCAAAAAGCCCTCATACCAGTGCCTGCTAGGTCTATTATTAGGAAATGGGTTTTTCCTCTTTAAATTGGTTACAAGTAATTGCACACTATCCAACAAATTCAGTTTGTTTACAGGGAATCCTTTCCGACTGACTTGAAAAAGCCACTGAACCAGAGTATTTTGTTCTGCTGCTGTTAAAACAGTGGATGGTCCCGGTTTTCCTTCTGAATACTTTTGATATTTTTTTGCCACCAAAGTTGATCGTGGAATGTTATATTTGTTAGCAGCTGCAGAAACTGTCATTCCAGAATTAATTGCAGTCAAAGCTGATATCACATTTTGTTTGCTGTAAGAACAGCGTTTTTGTTTATCTTTTCCTCTTAACATTTTTGCTTAAGATTTTTCCAAATAACTAACTTTCAAGTACCTACAATCAATATATACAAAGTACATACAGGTACATAAATATTAAAAATATTAAATAGTTAAGTAAAACAATTAATAAATTACAAAGCCAAGAATTAGGTAATTGTATATAAATCTTACAAACAACACAGGCAATAAATAAGTACAGGCGTAGATTAAGGTTAGGTATGTATGACAGTTCCACGTGCACGACACGTTTTGTCGAATTATGTTGTACCGATCACTGACGACAGTAATATGGACAGAACACAAAAACATTGTCCCCAATGCTGCCACCGCTAATTATTATAAACTATCAATAAAAGTCACTACTTTTACTCGTTTATATTATTAGAATGACTCTTAACTATATTAATAATTCATTTATTGCTGCAAATATGAGATGAACAGTAAAATTACCACTCTTTTTGCAATACACTTTTCTCTTACTCTCTACTTACGCCAGTCGCATTTTTGATACGATAATGGTAAATTCACCTTTTAGTATTAATTTATAAATATAAGCATGCAATGTTTCTCTATTATTACCTAAAACGGAATTCAAATTTAATATTAAAATTTGTTTCCGTTACGATTTTGCACGCATTATTTCACTATTAAGTAAAATAATTAAAGTGGCAGTAATAGGGACACTGACAGTAATTGGGACATCTACCCTAGTCCAATTTCGTAAAATATGTATGAAGGATCGCGGAATGAAAGGGCGTCGAAGACGAATGTGACGCACAAAGAGTGAGATTGTTTTGACTTTGACAGTCATTTCAAAACAGATGAGAAATTTTAAGAGCCATAGGGGAAGGTGTGGCAAGACGGGGGGGGGGGGGGGAGACGTGATACCCCCCCGTATCTTGTGATACAAGCGCACTAATCAAAATTGAGCATACTATACGCGTTAAACGTGTCGTTACCGGCACCGTCAGTGAGCAGCAAGTCAGTGAAACATGTGGACGTGTGACAAAGATAGATCAGAATTTATAATTTATTGGGATTTCTTAACTTTTTCCTTATTTTTAGCATCCGTGACAGTGATGTAATAATATAGAAGATATTCAGTACATGTATATGTTTCTGAGGCAGAATTTAGCTGGCTATAAGGCACGTGTGTTATTTTATACTTTTGCAAATAATGTTTCGGGCAGTGTTCATATGATTGTAGTGAGACGAATTGGTACCCCATCATGCCCCACCCGTGGGGCAAGACGGGGAGAAAGGACTTTTTCTGAATTTTTTTATTTAATCCATTAAAACCTGTAAAGATTAGGTTGATTCATAGTTAAAGTGAAAGACTTATTACCAAAGAATGGCTCAGACATAAAAATGATTAGTTGATTATGAAAACCTGTATTTTATTCATCATCAAACCTTAACTACTCCGTCTTGCCCCACCTTCCCCTACCTACATAAAATCTTCGTACGTACTTTGCATAATTTTAAGATGAATTTAATCAATTTGTTTGATATAAATGGTAAATTTTTATACTGTTTCATAACAATGAACTAAAAATACAGTACTTCCTTAGAAAGAATTTTAAAATGTTCATGAGAAGGCTTCGAAAGCCTGAAAAGTTTTGTAATCCCACTAGATGCTGCGTAATTTATACAGACCTTGTATAGAAACCTCTGAGTATTGTTGAAAATAACATACATTACCTTTTTTATTGGTCAATCTGTTTGTAATGAAACAAACAAGCTATTCTGTAGTTGAACTAGATATATTTCTCCAATATATGGTGTGAAACGTTTTAGTTTTCTGTGTATTGCGTTTGATTAGGTGGACCGTGAAATGCTGTATCGCGCTGTAATTACTTTTCTATTATTCAACTTCCCTACAAAGAAGGAAATGTTTTCCCTTCTATTTTTACGACTCCTTTCTGATCTGCATCGATTTTCATGTATATTCTTCCCACTCAACACTTGAACCTATTAACTTTATAATCTTCTTGTACTATTAGCATTCATTTTAATTATAAAATGTAAACAAGCTATTTGCTTGAAACAATGCGTCAAAATATTATACAAAATTAAAAAAAGATGTGAAATCAAAATGAGCTGCTAGTACATAAAGATGCTTTCCAACTGCGCTTTAGATGACACAACTACATATGCATAGCTAAAATTCCATTACTCATAATGGCTATTTATACAAAGAATAAATGTATTAAATAATAATATGCAGATATATTTTTATACAAATAAATATTCTAATACAAATAAATATTTGATTCAAAATACTTGGCGCTGCGCAACCGAAAAAATGTTAATTGCCTTAGTATTAATAATTTACAACTCCATTACAATATAAAAAACATATACATACACATACTAGAAACGCAGTCAGATCTATTCTACATATATTTAATTCTAATGCCATACGTAGCATATGCACACGCACGCACCCACGCATGCACGTACAAGAAAGAAAGAAAAGAATTAATGCAATTTATACATATTTATTGAGGTTAGCAACACCAATTCGGGGCGCAGCGCCAAGTATTTTGAATCAAATATTTATTCGTATTAAAATATTTATTTGTATAAAAATATATATGCATATTATTATTTAATACATTTTTTCTTTGTATAAATAGCCATTATGAGTAATGGAATTTTAGCTATGCATACCATATGTAGTTGTGTCATCTAAAGCGCAGTTGGAAAGCATCTTTATGTACTAGCAGCTCATTTCGATTTCACATCTTTTTTTAATTTTGTAATTATTATTATCTTCTATTTTTTGTGATTTTAGTGTTTTCATGTACTTGGCGTATTTTTTTACTTTTTTGAAGTTTTTATGGGGATCTCACTTCTTTTTACAAAGATATTATTATCTTCTATTTTTTGTGATTATTATTACTTTCTATATTTTGTGATTTATTTGTATCATGTACTTGGCGTAATTTTTTACTTTTTTGAAGTTTTTTATGGGTATATATTTTATTTTGTACATGCATGGTACAAATTTCTAGAAACTTGTGTGAAAGGAGATGCTTCTCAGTCGAACCATCTCCGGACAACTTCCAAGTCTGCGACTCTACATAAGAAATCTATTAAAAAAATTTTGGCGACTTACCTTATTAATTGAGACAATAATTCAGTCTCCTATGTAGGAGATCACTTGGTTGGTTATAATAAAATTCAAAATAGTATTGTAGCCTCGGGATTTGGTAAGGAGTTTGGAAAATTTCTGGACAGACGAAATTTATTCGTATTAGGAGGGAGTACATGGTTGGTTGGAAGGAAGGGGCTACAAATTTCGTAAAAAACAGACATTGTGTCTCGCTGAATCTATACAATTTCAATTGTTATTATGGACGAGGTGCATATGGTACATGATTTTAATCTAATGAGGCGTCCATGAGTTACTCTGTACTCTCCCGTTCGATTGGCGTCCAGGTATTGTCACCGAACTCTCCATAACGAACAGGCGTCCAGGAATAATCTCCCGTACTCTCCTCTGTCAACGATAGGGTATTCAGGAAAGGGACTTTGTACTTTCGCGGTTCTAATCTACAGAGGCGTCCAGGAGTTACTCTGTACTCTCCCGTTCGATTGGCGTCCAGGTATTGTCACCGAACTCTCCATAACGAACAGGCGTCCAGGAATAATCTCCCGTACTCTCCTCTCTCAACGATAGGGTATTCAGGAAAGGGACTTTGTACTTTCGCGGTTCTAATCTACAGAGGCGTCCAGGAGTTACTCTGTACTCTCCTCGTTCGGTAGGCGTCCAGGTATGATCGCTGTACTCTCCATACCGAACAGGCGTCCAGGAATAATCTCCCGTACTCTCCTCTCTAATCTACTGAGGCGTCCAGGAGGTCCATCTGTACTCTCCCGTTCGATTGGCGTCCAGGTATTATCGCCGTACTCTCCATATCGAACGGGCGTCCAGGCATATTCTCCCGAACTCTCCTCTAGTTCTAAAGAGACGCTCTGTACTCTCTCGACCAGTAGGCGTCCAGGTATTATCGCCGTACTCTCCATACCGGTCGAGCGTCCAGGAACACCCTAAGTGCCTAGTCCCTCCAGCAGGCGTCCAGGTATTATCGCCGAACTCTCCTGCCGGAGTCCCTAAGCTGTTCGAGAGCGGCCGTGTGTGTACCTCGTCCTCTCTCTCTCGAAGCAGCGAAGAAGAATTTGCCTTTGCGGTCCTCTAATTTATACCCGATCGTTGCTATCCGCGGCCGCCGAAATCAACAACGCGTTGTCAAGCGCGGGCCTCGCGAGACGCGCTTCCGCGCCCGCACGTCTCTCCTCTCGGGCGGCCTACAAGCGTGTCCGCGAAACGTCTCGATGGTCAGCGTCTCTCATCCGCCTTTTCTGCATGTTACAGTCTCCCCCTCTGGACACGAAAACGTCCCGGTGAGTAGTCCAGGATCCTAGGTGTCGAAGTAGTCTCTGGAGCTGGGGTCGAACTGGCACCACTGGTGCAGGTGTCTGGTTCCGTGCTCCAGCGTACAGGCTGAGGACTGCGATGCGAAGAGCCAATACCACGGCGAGAACCTCTCGCTTCGTAGTGGGATCGGTCTGTCTGCTGGTGGTAGACCGCTGCTGGCGAGCTCCAGGTGATCGGTCTCCTTCTCCCCCTGGAGAAGAGCTGCTCCTTTGGCGTATCTGCTAACGCAAGTTCGACAGGATGGGATGTCGTCTCGTCGGCGGGCTGCCGACTGGATGCGTCTGCGAGGGCGTTTTAGGTGGTCGTCGCTGGTTGTTGCTGCGAGGGCCCTCCTCAGGATGTTTCTTTTGGGCCAGCCGGGTTAGTGGTTCCGTGATGCTGCCACGATTTGGTGTGAACCGCTAACTGTCGGCTTACTTCAGGCGTCGGTAGTCGACACACAATCGGAAGCTCCGATCCTCCACTGGTGTCGGCATGTCTCTCCTTGTAGACAGTAACTGACAAGATGGGATGGCAGTGAGGACAGCTTCACTCCCTATTAGCTCCTCCACATCGATGGCGGCGATGTCCATACGAGTCTCGTAAGTCCTTAGGCATTGCTCGAAGAGGGCGTCGATACCGGACCATTTGGAATCGGTGTTCTCGTCAGTTGCCATACGCGGACGTTTGATAGGGCTCAACAGAGGTGGTGGCATCGAGAATTCGTCGACTATCTCCTCCAGGTAGCCTTGTAGTCCACCTGACGTGGCTGGTGTTGCCTCGGTGGTAGAAAGGGTAACGCCTGGGGTGGCGTTCTCCTCCGTTTCGGCGACTTCTCCCTGGAAGTCGTACTCCTGCTCTGGTCGATCCAAGAAATGCCAGCTGCGTTGAGGGGCGTTGATAACGATTCCCGACTCTTCCAGGAAGTCTATCCCCAAGAGAGTCCTGTCGTCCATGCTATTGGGTAGGACAATGAAGGGGGTTGGGAGCGTTCGTCCTTTCAGGTGTACGTCGATTGTGGTGATCATGACGTCTTGAATGCGTGGGTTTCCATCAGCTAGGGCGACTCGCATTCGCCTGGTCGTGAACGTTTGTCCTTTCCCTTTCAGTACGGCGAAGAGACTTTGGCTGGCTACGCAGCATTTGGCTCCGGTGTCCAGATAGGCACGTCCTTCCTCGCCTGCGATGCCCACGGTTACAGTTGGTCGGGGCCTTGGTTGCGCCATGGTGTCGATGGAGCAGAATGCAGCTTGAGTCGAAGGCGTCGTGTTCTTGCTGCAGTCCGGGCATTTGCTCCTTACGAACCCTGGTTTGCCACAACCATAGCACTTCAGGGGTGGTCGTGAAGTGTTGTCGCTGGAGTTTGACGCTGGTGATGTGTGTGGTTCGTGCCGTGAATTCGTAGGGGCCTGGAACGTACGGTGCCTACACTCCAAGGTGGTATGCCCGAATTTTCGGCATAGCCCACAACGTGCTCGTTCCTTCGATGCCTGCTCTGCTGGTCCTCTCTTCGTGGGTCGTTCCTCCCGGGTTTGCTGCAGGGCTTCTTTCTCCAGAGCCTCGACATCCCTTGCTCGTGTCACCAGATCCGTGAAAGAGGTGATCGACTCGCGTGAAATGCGTTCACGCAGGTGGAAGCGTAGTAGCCCGTAGATCATATCGATCTGCATGCTCTCCGTAGGCAGCTCTGGGAGTTCCGCAAGAAGTGCCCTCTTCGTGCTGATGTAGTGGTCCGTTGGTGTCTTCAGGTCTTGTGCATGGCGGAATACCTCCATGTAGACCTGGTGGTGCTGGTCGTCGGGGAGCGAAGGTGGCACGCAGCAACTCGATGGCCTCTTTCCAGGTCGTCACGGTGGATTTGACGCCTCTCCACCAGGTGGCTGCATGTCCTTCGAGCAATAAGGGTAATCCCCGAAGAGCGTTTTCGTCCGTGATGTGCTCGATGTCCTTGAATATTGTAGCTGTCGATGCGAATTCGACAACTTTCGCATAGTTGTGGCTGCCGTTGAACCGCGCAGTGCATTTTGAAAAGCTGCCTTCCTCTACCGGCTGAGTCCGCTGAATGGATTCCAGGATTTGGGAAAACTGGGAACCGGATAGCTGGAGGGCCGCTGGTGCAGGACTGGATTGGGACTGGTCGTGGTTCAGGGCCTGCTCGTTGGGCGCCATTTTGTAGCCTCGGGATTTGGTAAGGAGTTTGGAAAATTTCTGGACAGACGAAATTTATTCGTATTAGGAGGGAGTACATGGTTGGTTGGAAGGAAGGGGCTACAAATTTCGTAAAAAACAGACATTGTGTCTCGCTGAATCTATACAATTTCAATTGTTATTATGGACGAGGTGCATATGGTACATGATTTTAATCTAATGAGGCGTCCAGGAGTTACTCTGTACTCTCCCGTTCGATTGGCGTCCAGGTATTGTCACCGAACTCTCCATAACGAACAGGCGTCCAGGAATAATCTCCCGTACTCTCCTCTCTCAACGATAGGGTATTCAGGAAAGGGACTTTGTACTTTCGCGGTTCTAATCTACAGAGGCGTCCAGGAGTTACTCTGTACTCTCCTCGTTCGGTAGGCGTCCAGGTATGATCGCTGTACTCTCCATACCGAACAGGCGTCCAGGAATAATCTCCCGTACTCTCCTCTCTAATCTACTGAGGCGTCCAGGAGGTCCATCTGTACTCTCCCGTTCGATTGGCGTCCAGGTATTATCGCCGTACTCTCCATATCGAACGGGCGTCCAGGCATATTCTCCCGAACTCTCCTCTAGTTCTAAAGAGACGCTCTGTACTCTCTCGACCAGTAGGCGTCCAGGTATTATCGCCGTACTCTCCATACCGGTCGAGCGTCCAGGAACACCCTAAGTGCCTAGTCCCTCCAGGAGGCGTCCAGGTATTATCGCCGAACTCTCCTGCCGGAGTCCCTACGCTGTTCGAGAGCGGCCGTGTGTGTACCTCGTCCTCTCTCTCGAAGCAGCGAAGAAGAATTTGCCTTTGCGGTCCTCTAATTTATACCCGATCGTTGCTATCCGCGGCCGCCGAAATCAACAACGCGTTGTCAAGCGCGGGCCTCGCGAGACGCGCTTCCGCGCCCGCACGTCTCTCCTCTCGGGCGGCCTACAAGCGTGTCCGCGAAACGTCTCGATGGTCAGCGTCTCTCATCCACCTTTTCTGCATGTTACAGTATATATAATATGTATGTATCCCGAGAGTCGACGAAAGAAGAACGAACATGTGTTGGCTGAAGGTGTGTGTGTAACGCGTATATACGTATTCCCGAGAGTCGACGAACGAAGAACGAACATGTGTTGGCTGAAGGTATGTGTGTAACGCGTATATACGTATTATGTTGACGAAAAATTTCTTGGAGAAGAAGGAGGAGAAAAATTTAAAATTCTGGCAGATCCATGAAACGATATTATGATATCTCTGTTATGTGTGGACCAATTTTATTGAAATTGGTCTTGTTCGAAAGCCGATATGCGGTTTACATAAGAAAAATGTCTTTAAATTTACAAAATATTGCAGGCGTGATGAGATATTAATGTATAAATGTCAGAATTAGATTAGAGTGTCTCCGCGACGAATAAAGGTACACGGCAGCGACAGTCGACATATATATATAGGGTGTCTTTCATGTACTTGTTATTCATTCGCGGAATATGTTACTGTAAATCGCGATATCAGGCTCAAAGATATAATCCATGCTTAATGAATATCTAAAATACAAGAATTTCTGCTATCAATTTAACTCTTGATAATTTACTTGTAACTCGTTTAAACAATGTTGCACATGTAACAAAACTTAAGGGGACCGTCTCACCGGGCCTTGAATGTGTGCGGACGCTCACACAAGCTAAGTTAAGCGTGTACGTATACGCGTGTAGTAAACAAACCGTTTCAACCGTCTTTCGTCCTGGAATCGGTCAGAAGGAAGTTTTTGCGGGTACAGTTACCTTCAGTAAACATCTGTGCAGGGTGGTCTGGTGTGTTTGAACGCTAATAAGCACTGTACATTGAAATAATAATGAATTTATGAATCGAAATCTTACAGAATGAAGTTTCAAGGCTTCTCCGTTGGTGGCGCTAATGGTGTACTGTAGCTATGTAGCACCAGCGTGACGTATAAATTCATTATTATTTCAATATACAGTGCTTATTAGCGTTCAAACGCACCAGACCCCCCTGCACAGATGTTTACTGAAGGTAACTGTACCCGCAAAAACTTCCTTCTAGCCGATTCCAGGACGAAAGACGGTTGAAACGGTTTGTTTACTACACGCGTATACGTACACGCTTAACTTAGCTTGTGTGACCGTCCGCACACATTCACGGCCCGGTGAGACGGACAATAACAAAAATGAGACGGCCCCCTTAAGTACCGCCGTTAAAATAAGCTACATATTTTACGTGAATATATAAGTTTTATTATAGATACAAGCGTTTCAAGCATTTTTGTATTACTGTCATAGCAGTAATTGCTCATGTACATGACACGACGTAACCTTAAAATGAGAGATAAACAGTATTAGATTAGCTGACAGTAATTTGGGTGTCAGTAATTCAGCCAAATACATTGGAAGGGTGTCAGTAATAGATCCCGTAATATATATTTGAAATTGATGAATTTATACATATAAATCGAAGTTTTAAGATCCACCATTTTTTTTTTCATCAAGTAAACATATTAAACAATAATAAATAATCAGAACAACATATACTTTTAATTTACAAGTACAAAACTATAAGATAATGTCAGCGTCAACGCTTAATGTGTCAGTAATTGGGTCATTTATCCTGTTGTTCAAATTCGATACAGTGAAAATGAACCAGCGCGGTCACATCTACTGTCTCCGTGGGTCTGTATCTACGCGAGCCTTCTGCGTGCGTGCTAGCGGTCACTGCTCCGCGCTCAGCTGTTTCGGCTTTAAACTGCGTGGCCCGAAGTTGCATCACTGTTATTCAACTGTTAATATCTCGAGAACGACGTCTCGGATCCCAAAGCGGTAAATGACTATTCTATGTCTTTTTGCATCAGGATATTTTAGGTTTAGGTTTAATCCTCAATTTTGAGAAACCCTGTATAAAAGTCCCACGATATAAGTTTGCTCTTTGCCTCCGTTATGCCGCTGCATGTGGCCCATCCCCACCACTTTTTGCTTATCCTATGCCCAAATATTTCCATTTCTTAAGCAACCAAATTATTCCACAAATTTCTGTAATAAACACATATATAAGATGCATTTACTAACTCCTTACCTATACCTTTATGGGAAATATATAGAAATGAATATCAAATTATATTAAATACGTCATAACTTAAAAGAAATAAATCATAAGACTGTATATTTGTGAGTTTTGCAATGCTTACTACATTCTAGAATAATTGATAAATAATTAATGCAACATACTAGTCACATTAATAACTAACAATTAATCGTAGCTTTTATTTATAGTTTTATAACATCTTTTTCATCAAACTTGAGCAAAGTGAAGTTATTAATTCGCGTTATTACGGGAACCGTCACAAAAGCAAATCCGTGTTTAAATTTCTTTATACAAGGAATACCTGCGATGAAAATGGAAGAAGCCTGCGAAGTAGGTTTGATTGCTTTCAAATCGGTGTAGTTTACAAAAATTCTGCACAATATAATGCGAATAGGTGACTATGTATTTACAAGTGGATGGAAAAAGCCGTTTAATCAATATACCGGAGGCCACAACTGAAAAGTCGGACAAATAAATTTCATCGCCATACGGGCGCTTTGAAGATGTGATATTTAAAATCAAAATGCATTTGATTTTCCAAACAGCTGCGCCGGAAGCAGAGATACAACAAGAGAAAGTGTATCTGTAACGTTATAAAAATGAAAAACGAGTTAAGATAAAAGTATAAATACCTATTTGATGTAGACTGAAAAAGTACAACAATAATGGATCAGTGGAAGACAAATGGATCGTGGAAATCAAATTTAACATTGTTATAGAGTGTCATTGCGACAGCGAAAATTTTAATATTTTTTATAAAATATTTACGCTGTTAAAAATTTTAGCTGTCAATAATTTAAACTTTACGGAAGTTCTAATGTGCAAGGCGGATGTGTGAATCAATCAATCAATGAAATATCATTGTAATCTAATTTCTGTTTAATTAGCGGATGCATTAAGGGAGTGTCCTGCTTTATAAGGTCCAAAAAATCGATTTTTATAATCGATAGATAAACTATCCAAGAATGTATTCACATAGTTATAGCGGCCAATTCGAAGTATTTTTAAAGATACAGAACCGAGAGCAGGAAGCGACGAGCATCTGCGCGAGCACTCGGCCGGACACGGGCCGATCATTCGCCGATCATTACTTTTAAAGACAATCAAAACGGCAGAGTTGTGCAGTGTAATAGTACAGAATAGTCTTAGAGCAGAGTGAGTTAGAGATATTATAAGTTGAACGTAGAGAATTGTAGCGATCGACCGCGAGCGAAAGATCGCGAACGCACGAGAATCTCTCACCACCGTCAATCATTGCACCGGTGCTACTGGCAGATTCGCGAGCATGCGGGACCAATTCGTGTTTATTAACACTTCGAGAAACCGAATATTCCAGAAATTCAAAACAAATAAATAACGCGATCGAGTTCGGTAAGTGCAAAACGTTCGCCGATACCACTGATGCGCAGCGACTCGCGCGGGAAGACAAGCGCCAAACATACAACAGCAAGGAGGCTCGTACGGCTCGTAGGATTTAGCAAATACGAGAAAATGAGTTTTTTGAACAGGCGGAAGGACTATTATATGGGGCAGGAATAGCTGATTAGCAGATCACTGGTGTAAGTAACCAATAATTAATATTTTCTCCTGCCGAAAACTTTAAAGCGCGATTTCTCCAGTTTTCATTTTTACGATTCTTTCAAATTGGCGGGCGTGATAGCAAAAATCCGTGCGGCCTATTGAATTAAACTAAAGCTTATGCTCTTCAGTATTAAATTCTTTTCTATGCGAACTAAAAAGATTGTTAAAAAATTATTTTTAAATCACTTTTATAGCACGTTAAAGTCACATGTTGTTTTTAGAAAATAGACATTCTTCTTATCACACTAAAAAAAATCATGATTTCGCGCTTTTTTCTGCTTTTTCTTAGTTCACCCAGAAGAAAAATGTGTGAGCATTAAAAACCATTTTGGTTTTTTCATTTCAGACCAGAATTACGACCAGAATCTTTCCCGCCAATTGGAGACTGCAGTGGCAAAGCGCTCCGAGAATCGGCTGATAAATCTGCCATAGTTAATAATATTATGCGAAAACATTTTTTTTGTACTCATTGAATATATGTTTATATATATCTAAAAGTTTTACGAAGATCAATTGTTTCTTTCCCTTTCAAAAAAATTCGTGAAAAAATCGATTTTTTGGACCTTATAAAGCAGGACACTCCCTTAAGGGGGGAGGCCTACCTAGAGGGGGCGAAACAATGCGCTTCTTTGGGATTTTTGTTCTAGAAAAACCGTTACACTTTTAATAATAACTATTAGTCTATTGTTAAGAGTACATCTAAAGGACAGTTCAGTATTTTTTGCTTTAAAAAATATTAAAAGATTTGGGAGTTATAGGCGATGACCGGGATGTTTTTTTTAAGCGTTTTGCGGTGACCATCGTAGCTCGTAGCAGAATCAACTGAAATGAAAAATTCGAATAGTTTTAGATAGAGCAGGCCTGGGATTTAAGTGAACGCGGCGGCCGATTTTCAGAGTCAACGCCTCTTTTCCCCCACCGCACGTCTTGGCCCCCGCGACGGCCAAGGAGCTTCGAGCGCTTCAGGCCCGTACCATATGAACCGCGCGTAGCTCATATCAACCGAGCTACGCGCGGTTCATATGGTACGGGCCTGAAGCGCTCGAAGCTCCTTGGCCGTCGCGGGGGCCAAGACGTGCGGTGGGGGAAAAGAGGCGTTGACTCTGAAAATCGGCCGCCGCGTTCACTTAAATCCCAGGCCTGAGATAGAGCATAAAATTATCTAGGCGCTATCGGGCCCGATTTTGGAAAAATTATTTTGAGACAAAATGGCGGCGCTGCAAAGTTGAGCCGTCGATTTTCAACAAAAAAGTCGTTCCTTCCTTGGCGTGTAAAAAAGAAACTAAAAAGAATAAAAAGAAATCCTTTCGATAGTGCCTAGATAATTTCATACTCCATCTAAAACTATTCGAATTTTTAATTTGAGATGATTCTGCTACCAGCTACGATGGTCACCGCAAAACGCTTAAAAAAAGGGACATCCCGGTCATCGCCTATAACTCTCAAATGTTTTAATATTCTTTATCGCAAAAAATACTGAACTGTCTTTTAGATGTACTCTTAACAATAGACGAATAGTTATTAATAAAAGTGTAACCGTTTCTCTAGAAAAAAAGTCCTAAAGAAGCGCAATGTTTCGACCGCTCTAGGTAGGCCTCCCCCCTTAATTTCGATCCAAACATGGTAGAAAGGGAAGGTACTATGGCAGGCCTGTGCAACCCGCGGCCCGGTCCCCGACAGGGGGTGGACAGTATTATAGGTTTCGTGCAGAAACATAGTTCGTATCATTTTGCGGGCACGCTAGGTGGCGCAGCGTTTCGTCCCTCCCACGCCCCTCATTCCTCTGGACAATGGTTGCGTCTGTCTTCGTTCGTCTTCCGGTCATTCCGGTCTTGCCAGGTCTTCCTTGCGCATCCTTGACTGACGCTAAGCCTACACACGCGTACCAACGCCGCCATTGGTCGCCATTGGTCGCCATTTTATATTTTCAAATTTTAAATTGTATTAATTGTATTGTATTTAAGTCTGATTTCAGGTACTTGTGCAGAGAAAATGGATACAAAACGGATTTCCAAGGACAAGGGAAAGTGTCGAAAAGGCGTTACAGTTTCAAAGACTCAGACGGTGTCGAAAAGACGTTTCATACAATGTTGTAAGACAGATAACAGTCTCTGAAACTGTAACGGCTTTTCGTCAGACATCTCCATTCGTTCAGAGGGAATAGACGGTGTCAATTCATTTGATTGTCAGTAAATTCGAAATTCACGAATCAGATCAAGATATCCACAGAGCAGAGGTATTATCAAAATTTTTACAAGAATATCAAGAATCAAAGGGAGCAGAATAATATTTCCCCTTATTAACAGATGCAAATTTCCTTTACGAACTCTCAATTATAGTAGATCTCACTAACCATTTAAACACATTAAATTTAAAACTGCAGAAACCCGGCCAAACTATTACGCAGTTGTGCAGCCACGTCGATTCTTTTCGTAGGAGGCTGGTAGCTTATCAACATCATCTCTTGTTAGAAGAAATTTTTTTTCTTTTTTCCCTGTAAGAATCGGCATACCACAAACTTAGGGATTTCGCGTTCCGAATTTTCTCCATGTTCGGATCGACATATTTGTGCGAATGTTCGTTCTCGAAAATGCGTAACATTAAAACCGAACAGCGCAAAGGGCTAAACGATTCCTCGCTTTTAACTTTGATACGTACATCGTCGTCCAGCCTCCCCGTTAATATTTTAGATTTGCCCAGCACGTCTAAACGTGCGCGAAAATCTTGTTTTCCCAAACATATTTAAAATTTTGATAATAAAACGCGTTTTTCCAATCCATTTTTATCACGCGACACAGTGGAATAGGCCTATAAGGGATACCACTGACAAAAAAAACGCATCGATAATAGTACCCCATGGGTGATGTGGAAACCTATTGATACGGGGGCGCCCCAATGAGCTACGCGCGGTTCATATGGTACGGGCCTGAGGCGCTCGAAGCTCCTAGGCCGCCGCGGGGGCCAAGACGTACGGTGGGAGAAAAGAGGCATTGCCTCTGAAAATCGGCCGCCGCGTTCACTTAAATCCCAGGCCTGATGTAAAGCGCATACTTACTTACCTACCTCGCCGAAACTGTGACATACGGTACTTGCGATAATTTATTTATATACTCGTAAAAATCCACAAGGGCATATCAAAACCCGCCCAACGGGATTCTCAAGTAGAGAGGGTGAATGCCATTGCCTTTGAAAATATTGCCCTCAAAAATCACCCACACGGCCATCCAAAGCACCACGATTGTCCATCCTTCGTAGTAAATTCGCCCGTACATACCACTTCACACACCACGCCCAGAAGAAACACTTAAAAAGAGAAAAAAACAAATCTGAAGCACCTAAGCTAAAGTTAAAACTAAAACTGAAACTGAAACTAAACCCAGAATTATATCGAATTCGGGAGACCTGCACTGGCCGCACTGAGTGCGACTTTTAGCCAATTGGAAGCGAAGAAACTCGCACTGAGTGCGGCCAGTGCGGGTCTCCCGAATTCGCTATTAATCTAAAACTCTAACTAAATTCAAAAACGCAGACTGCTTTCTACAATAGAAATACTTCTCGCCGATTGCAGTCTGTGCTCGCGTTGACGACAGTCGTCAAACTGAGGAGACTTGGCCAAATCCCTGCGCGAAGGACACGAACAACGTTACGAATAAACAACCTATATACAATGTATCGATACACTTTCCCCGAGTCGCTCAGGCGATGATAGACAGCTTATGCGATAAATTAATAGTATATTGCGTGACAAGGGAGAGAAGTAAGCGATTCCGACGAGCGTGAAGTTTGCTGCCCGAGCTGCGCTCGGGCAGCAATTCACGCGAGGCGAAATCGCTTCTCTCCCGTGTCACGCATTATATTTTTTTCAACACCTGCATGAAAGGTGTGTTTTTGAAAGCCTGCTCAGCGATTCGCAAAGAATATGCATATTCGATTGCTTTTTTACTCTGTCAAAATTAATAAGTACGTGTATGTATTTTCCAACAAATCGATAACGATTAGTCGAACAACTGCATCTTCATACCATAGGGTAACGTCAAACTCCAGTTTCTTTGGGAGGAAAGTAAGAAATTGCGAATACGCATGCGTGTAAAGTTTTTTTCCCTTGGGAGATAGACTTTACGCGAATACGTCTGAAATTAGTCATTTTGCTCCCGCTCAGCAAGCGTAAAAAAACACACATTTTCATGCAGGTGTTGAAAAAATTCTTTGTTCTTCATGCAATCGATAGGTATGGCAGTGACACCAATTTGTTTTTTTCTCTTTTTAAGTGTTTCTTCTGGGCGTGCTGTATGAAGTGGTATGTACGGGCGAATTTATTACGAAGGATGGACAATCGCGGTGCTTTGGATGGCCGTGTAGGTAATTTTTGAGGGCAATATTTTCAAAGGCAAAGGCATTCACCCTCTCTACTTGAGAATCCCGTTGGGCGGGTTTTGATATGCCCTTGTGGATTTTTACGAGTAGGCAGGTTTAATGCCGAACAACGTTTGCGTCATTTCATAAATTATCGCAAGTACCGTATGTCACAGTTTCGGCGAGGTAGGTAAGTAAGTATGCGCTCTACATGGCAAATCCGTCACGCATCCGCCGCCACTGCACGCCCCTTAGCTGGCCTGCTTCGCGCGGCCCGCTGTCCGTCGAGTTGCCGTCATTCAGGCTGATTCAGGCGATCCAGACGCCAATCTTTAACCATCGATAATTAATAAACGAAACATTTACCGCAATTTCGTCACTCTTGAGTTTCGAGTTATATACAGTGGACGCTGGATAATATGCCGCTGTTTAAAGTGCCGTTAGGAACGCCCCAGCTCACACGCATTACTCGCACGCGTGTGTGCACCTCCCTTTTTCTCACGCTCAGCGAGCCAATGAATGCTAACCCTTAATGGTGCCTCCACACTGGAGTTCGTAAGCAATTCGCAAGCAATACATATACGTGATTGTGTTTTTTTTTTTTCTCACATCAGTGTGACGCACCTTAAGAGTATTCTGGTAGGGGGCAGCCATCACGGAAAAGAAAACAGGAGAGTTATGGGGAGAGCGCGCGTTACATTGGCTCTCGTTAATATGCCGCTTCTGAGAAAACCCCGCCTGTAGAGCCCCGATTGCGGCTCATTATCGAGCGTCCACTGTATGCCTGTAGAATCACCCCCCCCCCCCCCCCCAAAGTATTGACTACAGGTAGAGTAACACTCTGTATAACATTATATAAAAATATAAAAATATTCGTGTCATGTATATATGTTTGAAAGCGCAAAACTTAAAAACTACTGAACCGATTTCGATCAACCATGTACCAGAAGAATCTTAGTTTTAATGGGACTGCTGTAGACTTTAAAATAAATGCAAAAATTCAAAATTAAAATATTTTAAATCCAATAAAAGTGCCCAGTGAAGATGTATTATCTCAATTCGAAACATTAATGTATAGCATTAGAAAAGGGATTTAAATTGAGGCACAAACAGAATGTAATTTTAATCGAAGCACATTAAGAAACATGTGCAATTTAGTAGCTCAAAATATATGTGAGTCACAAATTGTTAAGACAACAGTACTTTTAATTCACATTACTTTCTATTTTCAACATCGTGACCTGTATCGTTGTTTAAGCCCTTGCTTGGCGGATGCAGGGTCAAATTGGACCCATCCTAAATATCAAACCACATGTGTTACTTGTTATTAGTATTACCTAATGAAAATGATGAGAAGTTCAGATGCCAAGAAGATGAAAGCCTAAAAAAGCTTATCCTGAGGTGTGTATGATTGAAAATTTTAAATTATAAGTACTGATATCTTACCATGCAGAGTCATAGTACGTAGCGAAAGCTGTTACGCCATGAATGAATCATTGTTTATTTGATCACTTGATTTCCAGAATGATTTTTCAGAACAGGGAAGCTTCTCACACCAATCAGTTATTCTATTATTTCATTTGTATATGTCATATATATTGCTGTTTTTTTCTATAGTTAAATTTAAACCCTTTTGCACTACAGACGTGTGTCACAGCACGTATCTTTTCATTTAATCGCTCGATAACGCTACCGTACTACGCGCGTTACACGTGACTAATTTGGGGCGAATATCATCAGTATCACGGTATCATTACTCATGTATGAGAGCAACTTGTAATTTGAGATAAACGTAGCACGTTATGAGGAGTCGCTTCGATTTTACAGAAGCCTGATCAATCTTTGCAGTGTAATAACTTCATCAAAATGAATTGCATTTAGACACATCAAGGTACAAAATCAGCATACTAAATCAATTTGTAAAGGTTTGAAGAACACAACAAATACTATTCTTAATTGCTTGATAATATTTGGTTTAATTATTTTCTCTCCAAAAGGAACACTGCAAGTGCACAATCCATTATTCAGAAGACTTGCACAGAAGATTCACACACTTTCTATGAATAATAAGCTAGAATATAGCTGGACTTCTAAATATTGTATAATGCAATATAAAACAAAAATTCATACTTCTGAATCATGAGAATTGTATACCTACTAGAGCTATTGTTTTGACCCGGTGAGACCCCGGGTAGAAAGACAATACTCGGGTACCCGGGTAGACAAAAATTACCCGGCTACCCGGTTAGACAAAAATTACCCGAGTATCCATGAGATACCCGAGTAACTGAAATGTGATGAGATCGTTGAGAATTTCGATTTGACAGTCGATAGTCCTTTGGGCTTTCGATCATTTTCGGTTAACCTCAGTAATGTACGGAATAAACTTCAAGCAATTGAATGTAGTATTGTGTGCGCGTTACGATTCTTAATACGATACCTGGAGTATGCGCCCTAGTAGAGGATAGAAATTGTATATAAAACAATGAAATTAAATATTTGTAAATATGAACCATGATAATGAGATTTGTTGTGGTTTAAATACAAACAAATGTATTTAATGTATTTAACAATAAAATATATAAAATTGGAATCCTCATTTCAAACTAATAAACGTGTTGTTTTATTTATTTCAGAAATAAATTTTTTTACCTTAAATCTTTCTAAAGACGGCGGTAGGTCCGCTAAACAGATCTAGCCCCAACAAATTCCGTCAAGTGATGTGAACGAAAACCCAAAACCAGTGCATTTTCCTAGGATTTTCCGAGTTTTACTTTGCATCGACTGAGGGAGTTGATTATGATTCGATAAGAGTGCATCAATGCCATGTCTACATATTTTAATCTATATTTTCCGATTGGGACACGCTTACGGTACCCGTGACTCCTCTACTCTTAAGTTTTCTAATGGTGTATCATACTCCCCAGTAGGAAACGTTATATCGAGCTTTTAACAACATTGAATGATAAAAGTTACGTCAGATTCGGGCTTCTACAGTAATAGCATGGCTTATTTAAATATAAAGACACACTAATAGGGACAGGCACTGCAATAGGGCGAACTACCCTATTGTAAGTGCAAAGGACGTTGACAGTTCGCAATTTACACATTCTGCAGAATGTGTTCTGCGGACAATACCACATTTAATTCCTTGAAGTTTATTCCGTTCATTACTGAAGTTAGCCGAAAATGATCGAAAGGCCAAAGGACGATCGACTGTCAAATCGAAATTCTCAACCATATCATCACATTTCAGTTACTTGGGTATCTCATGGATACTCGGGTAATTTTTGTCTACCCGTGTAGCCGGGTAATTTTTGTCTACCCGGGTACCCGGGTAGTCGGGTATCCTACGGGTACCCGGGTACCCGAGTAATTTTTTTCTACCCGGGGTCTCACCGGGTACTCGAGCACCCGAGCGGGCGGGTAGTAAGAGCTCTAATACCTACTATTACATTTACTATTGCATCGTAACAAATTAAATAAAAATATTTGTATTACATACTTTATCTACAAGTTACGACAAGATAATGCTTATTTATTTTATTATTCTTAATGAATTGGTTTGCAAGAACTTCTCTTGCGGGAAAAATCACACACGATAACGTAAAATCCGTATGTATGTTCAATAATTAATTTTGAAAATTTCATAACACGTGGCTAAAATTTTTTTTAATATAGACTTCTTTTCTATCTTTTGAAAATCTTGATGGAGCTTTTAAAAATCAAAATACGCAAATTGAAAGAGCGGAACCAAATAGGATTTATAATAGTTCCTGTATAACTCTATAATACTGAAAATTTGAAATCAATATAAAAATATTAAAACAGTTATCTCTTTAAATTTTAATAATACGTATACATAATTGACATTCTCGAGCAGTTGCAGATTGTATTTAGAACTCTAATACGAAAAAATAGAAAAAAAAACAGGTTTTTAAGGAACATGATAATTTTTATTAAAAACACAGCCTTCCGTTAGTCATGTTTCACTACAGGCTTTGACTGATAAGTATTGTCTAAAAGTTATTTTCCCAGTATATTTTTCATCATGAAATAACATTTCAGATAAATTCACAAGATACTATTTTCATCGTGTAACTATAAATGTTAATGTTTACTAATAATATTGGTAATAATAATATACTATAATATATTAATATATAATATAATAATGTTATTACTACTAATAGTATTATATTATTATTACAATAAGAAAATGAGATTTTCTGGTAAATAATTCACGGATTAATATACTTTTAAGCGGTTTCTTTTCTACCGCGTTCAATCATCACAATTTTTTCTCGTCAAAGGAATTGAAGAATCTTTTGTTTTGGCATACTGCACACAGGGCTGTAAAAGGGGTTAAATGTGATACTCCGCTCTCTCTCTCTCGGCGCCGCTTTTCATTTATCTTTCTCTTGCTTCTGCTCCTCCTGTTCCCCTCTTTGCGATGTCACTGCAACATTCTTTTTCAAGGGACGTCGGTTCGATATTAGGAAATACCTTCTGCCAATTCCCCGTTACATAAGGTGAGCGTGCTCCTACAAAAACCATGGGGTTTCCTGGCACACTCCCCCGAATTGGTTTTAGATTAAGAATTTTTATACGGCCAGGTAAGGGGGGTTGGGAGCAACGATGGCATTCGAAGCTCTCCGATTATTTGCTTACTCGTGACATCTATGATAGGCATTATTTTCTTAGCAAAATGAATGTGCACGTGAGTTTGCATTTACTAAATCGTGAAATAATATAATTAAATTATTTATTTATTTATTACGAGATAACAACCCTTTGGTACATTATAAAAACATGAAAGGATACGAATAGAGAATGGACGAATAAGGTAAAATTAATATTAGAATTAAAAGACTAAAGAAAACAACTGAAAGATAGAAAATAAGATAAACAGATATTGCTACACAGTATCAATATTGCAAATTAATCATCCAGTACGATAAGTCCGGGTGAGATGGTCAAAGTTTCGTTTAGAGTCTGCTACAGCCAACCTATTTGAAATAAAGCAACGAAAATGATGTAGAACAAAACTTCAATTCTATGTCTACATGTCCGTTAATATCAATAAACGAAAAATTATTATTTAAAAAACAAATTTTACAAATGAAAAAAAGTGTCAGTGCCCATATTTCCCTTAATGTCCGGGAAGGGTAGTCATATGCACCTTTCAGGCTAACAAGTTGCGGTCCTTAACTGTTTATTTCAGATTCTCTCTAGTTTTCGTCCACCTTCGTTTTTGCCCGCTCAAAACTTCTTTGGGACCTTGCTGTGAGTCTTCTAATCCGCATGTATTACATACAGTGTCAAACTCTGTGCAATTTTCATGGGCCCAATAACCACATGACTTACATCTTAGCCAATCTTGTTTTTTTTTTTGGTTTCGAATTAATTTTCTCCGAATTTCACCAAAATATCTGAATTTACATCAAATACAGCTATGGCCAACTCTCCTGGACAATAATTTACCATCTTTTCCTTAAAGCCCTGGTAAGATAGCCATTCCCCTTTCGCTTAGACAAACAAACGTATTCGCGAATACTTTATGGTTAAAAACACTGTAAACAATGCACTATCGGAAACACATCTTGAGAATTAAAATTTTTCAGCATAAATAACACAAACAAGATGACCAAAATATTGATCAAACATTTTGAACTAACAAGGGGACCCCACAGCTGAGCCCCCATGGATTTTAATGAAATTTTAGGAGATGAATGTGGAGGTCATCTGGATGATTTTCTACAAAATATCTTTTGCCAATGAGCATTATTTATAAACAATCCATATGTGTCACATAAAAGGACTTCACTTTAAACATATCTCAAGAAAGTGAGTTGGGTGAGTGCGTATAGCGCTTACTTCCCAACCAAACAGCTCGGCTTCTAATCCCTGTCATCCTGATTTATTTTTTCCTTTTTTTTAAACTTTTATTTTGAATAAATAAATTTCATACTGATTTGTTTCATAAATTTTGTAATTTTTTAACATAAATATTATATATAAACATGACAAAAATACATAACTTTTTATATACGTACAAACATAACTGGTACATACTTGGACTATAAAGACACTGTAAATTATATATTTAACAGGAAATTTATATATATATGTGTGTATTTTAAAAAAATTTCATATTAAATATATAATATATATAATATATAAATATAAAACATATAATATATATAATAAATATATAAAATATATCAATTTCGCTTGGCGCCACTTTCATAGACTTACTGTTCAATGATTAGAAAAGAAATTACGTCAATAGAGAATTAAAAATTACTAAAGAAAAGGTTGACAGTTGACGGTCACGCGTAGCCCCTAAAGAAATACACAAATAAATTCGTAAATATCCTTCAGTTTAAAGGAGATAGAAATGTTCTGACCTCGCTTCGCCGGATATAGCCGAAAAAAGTTAATGGAAGGAATTTAGTTGAAATTTGTAAACGAGCTTCAAACACTTTTTGAGTTTTGGAGAAAGGTGAATTCGAAGGGGAGGAACGAAAGGAGCGCGGAAGAGGTTCGGAATGCTACACGGGTCCATGGCTCCGTATAAAATAAAGGATGGCGTCGGTTCGCCTCGGGTAAGCCCCTGCTCGTCTATCGGCCGGCAATATCAGCGAGAATTGAAATAGTCGTGATATTTCTTTGAAAGGCGGGAGCGAAACAGCCGTGGCCGAGGCGGCGCGGCGCGCGAGTCGGCGGAATAAGAAATAATAAAAAGAGAGAAATAGATTTTTGCGGGATACAGGCGATGCCGCAGGAAAAATGGAAGCGTTAGCTCGGTCGTCCTTTACAATCAGATTTCTCAGCGAGCCGCTCCATCAGTGGGCCGATAGTCCAACTCTTTTGTCGCTATCGGCCGGTGCCACGCTATTGGACGACAATGACGAGGGGGAAACAAAGGAAAGGAAAGCGCAGACGAAGGAAGGGACGAATACACGATCGAATTGCCGTATTCTCGAAGATATTAAACGTGACCGAGGCTATTATTTTTAGGTGACCGCTACGTACACTAAAAGACGTCTACTCTTGCTTTCTAACGCGAAATAATTATTAAATAACTCTGGAATAGTCTAATTGGTTCAGGTAATTTTAAAGGGTAGGCTATTAGAAAGACGAAATGACAAAAAATACAGATTTATAGGGGAAGGTGGGGTATAACGGAACGCTTAATTTTGGAGGGTGATAACTTAAAATCGGGAGGAGAAAAAGACACGAGACTTCAACAGGAGTCTTCAGTGGACCTTATACTATAAGAAACTCATGGTCATTATTAAGAAAAATCTTTGGGAACGACGGAAAATGAAATTTACCGGGGGTACTGAAATCTTCGTTTCGCTCAAATGGTGGAGTAAAACGGAACACCCACTCGAAGACCGTGTAAACGTACAAAATCTTTATATTTATGATTTAAAATGTATTAATTTATGTTAAAATCTATAAATATATGTTTTAGGTATAACTATTCCAAATAAAATATAACAAAAATATATATGTTACATATAAGAGAAAATGTGTTGGCTTCTTTTTACCTAAAGCCTCTTGCCCTGGTGGGAGTTAACTCATAATGGAACCAGAGAAGCTACTTGGGGATAGCGGAAGTTGCTTGGAAAAAATCCTGTCAGTCAGCTAGCAATCGCGTCGTAGAAATGTACACGGCCCAAGAATACTTCAGGATAAATAAAGTGATCAGTGTTAGTAGCCGTGCAGTGAAGTGAATATTCGGTACGTTGACCTGGACGCACCTGACATTGCGACCCTTAACTTTGGGTAGTGGGAATGTAAGGATACCTGGGACCAGCTGTGCACGGAGCACGTCCATCGATGACCAGGATCGGTTCGGTGACCCTGTGACACAGATTTTCAAGCTGCAGGTGAATTTCCAACAAGGGTGAGTTTTAGTTACTTTATTGGTGATAATTCATTTTTAAATTTAACGCAAGCGATGGCTTATTTCCGGCGATAATTCTCTAAATTCCCGTACGATAACATTTATTCGGGCTTTTTAAACAGACTTATTCGTTACCACCAACAGTGCTGGCCGTTATTGAATTACGGATTTTTATCACAATACCGAACGCCTATCACCTTTCGTTAATTTCCTGTTACATTACCTTTTCGTGGCTACGTTATTAACACAAGGAAATTTACGTATTCCTTATCCTCCCACTTCAAATAATTATTATTTTCGAATCTTCTAAAAAAAAACTGCGTATTCGTCTTTTTACGTTACACGTGATTTTCATCCATTTATCCTTTATTCAGTATTCACTTTAAATGACGAACAAACCATGACAACATGTTCGATTTTATTTGTTACGTCTTTTTCATTTGCCATTCTACGCAAGTTTCTTCGATGCATGCCGAGTTGCTTGCTCGTCGCAGTCGCAGCGCGGCTCGTAGCCACGCTACCGCGGGAACTCGGCCGTCAGACTCGCGCTCTGATTGGTCGGTGCTTTTTATTAATATCTCGTTAACGAAACATCGGAGAGCATTTTCGCAAATGAAAAAGTTGTTTGAAATCACCCCCAGAATCACCCCCTTTAAGGAAACGCAACATTTTTGGGACACCCTGTATATATATGTCATACCAAAATGACCCTGCATTCGTCGTACGAGTGTTATACAAAAATATATCGCGAGCGTGTATAAACACGTAGAGCTCAACAGACTCGAATTTTTATAAAATTTACTAATATGGAGTCGGTGTTGGAGTCGGCATATACTTTTTCGACTCCGACTCCGACTCCGGTAATCAGAAATTCCTTCCGAACTCCGACTCTGACTCCGACTCCGCAGCCCTGCAATAATCACATACAAATGCATCATCTTCCTTTTCAGCACTGGTGCAGTCCTCATGGGCCCACCCTTTACATGTGATGCATTGTATCCAACTTTCTTCGTTCTCCATCTTCAATACTTGCATGGAGAACACATATGCATTAAATGATTATGTTATTTATTACAATTTAAACTAACAGTTTGATCGAATAAAAGATGTACCTCATACATCATAATTTTCTATACAAAATCAATTTTCTTGGAAACAAGGATAGTAATTAAAAGTTTAATTTACAATCTAATAATTAAAAGAGATAATAAACACATACTAAGAGACGTTTCGATATGAAAGTAACACTAATAGATGCCTGGCGTTCTCCCAATTAAAATTATCACAAATATCATGCAAATCGCACTATTTTTAACGGAGTTATAGTAATCAATTTATTATGAAGATTTCTTAATTACAATCCGATTTTTGTCGTTTTTTGATCATTTTCATCGGGAAAACATAAGGAAACGATCCACGTCACTTTCGCCAAGATCCGGTGCGAAATGTAAAATTTTCGATTCACCGCGTCTTAGGGGGCAACATTTTACGCTCCCCCCCCCCCCCCTGGTCATGAGGGTCGAAGTCCTTGAAATCCATCGAGGCACGGCTTATCGACGGCGTTGCCTCTGGAGTCTTGGCTACCAGGCTCGTCGCGCGCCTCAGGATTTCTGCACTGTCGGAAATCCTGAGGCGCGCAACGAGCCTGGTTTCAAGTCCCGTTTTTTCCTTTTCTAACTACCTTTTCTGTCTCTTATGTAAACTCTTCTGGAGTCGAGGTTGGAGCGCGGGCAGGAGCGTGGTGCTTTCTGGCGCGCGGGCAGGACTGTGGTGCTTTCTTGCGCGCCATACAAGAGCGTGGGTTAAAAATTTGACCTGCATCACGAGCAATCAGAAGACTACCCCCTTCTTCGAAACATCTTGCATATTACATCTCTTCATCATTTATCTTAGATATAACATCACTTGGATATAACATCACTAGAGTACCGCTTACATCTCTGGGTTTTACCTGAGGTGCCTACCCGAGGTCCCTCGGGCCGGATGGGCTTTTACTACCGGTTTCTTTTGTTCAAAGCCGCAAAATCTCGAACTTTGAGACCATTTTTCGAGGTTATCCCATCTGATTTCGAAGTTAAAAATGGTATCAATTGATTCGTCTAGGCGAGACCTTTCCAACGGTGTATAGCATATGCTGTACGCTCTTGGGTCAGTAATCCCCTGTAGGACTTATCATTGTCCTTTGATGCAGAGAGTCGTATCATTTTTTTAATTCCATCATATTTAGAAGCTGTAATTTACTCTCTGTAATATATCTTTGTATGTACCAGTAATTATCGACGTGCGTTACGAAAAGTAGCATGTTTCAATTTTTTTACGAAAACTAGCATGTTTCGTCTTTCGCTGCGAAAACTAGCACGATTGAGCAGTTTGCGACGAAAACTATCACGTTTCGGTTTTCGCAGCGAAAACTAGCACGTTTCGTAGATGTCGTGATTTTATTTAGAATTAAATAACCGAACTATGAGAAAATTATGCTTTGTTGGGTACTGGGTAGTATAGAGATTTTTGATGGAATTATTATTTATTAAACAATATTTTCAACAGTTGAATTCTTTTAAACTGACCACGCGCTGAAACGTAATAATTTTGCAGTCTGCAGTATAATCCAAAACGTGCTATTCTTCGTGGCCAAACCAGATAACGTGCTAGTTTTTGCCTCAACAGTACGAAATGTGCTATTCTTCGCGGCAGAAGACGAATCGTGCTAGTATTCGTCAGAAACGATGAAACATGCTTCTTTTCGTGGCAAACCGAATCGTGCTAGTTTTCGTAAAAAAAATTGAAACGTGCTACTTTTCGTAACGCACGTCGTTATGTAGTTTATCCAGTTTTGCGCATTAAAAAATACTAAAACTAAGATGAATTCAAATTTTCTATATTTTTTACATAAGGCACTTTCGTAAGTAATTACAGGGGTATATTACATTAATCAGCAGCACATCTCGGCAGTTTAATTGAGAGCAGGGTTACCCTTCAATAGGGGCTCATATCATTGAATTACGTGCCCTATCTAAGGCTATGTATTACCATCTATTAATTAATTCGATATACAGTGGACGCTCGATAATGTGCCGCAGTCGGGGCTCTAGAGGCGGTGTTTTCTCAGAAGCGGCATATTAACGAGAACCAATGTAACGCGCGCTCTCCCCATAACTCTCCTGTTTTCTTTTCCGTGATGGCTGCCCCCTACCAGAATACTCTTAAGGTGCGTCACACTGATGTGAGAAAAAGAAAAAACACATTCACGTATATGTATTGCTTGCGAATTGCTTGCGAACTCCAGTGTGGAGGCACCATTAAGGGTTAGCATTCATTGGCTCGCTGAGCGTGAGAGAAAGGGAGGTGCACACACGCGTGCGAGTAATGCGTGTGAGCTGGGGCGTTCCTAACGGCACTTTAAACAGCGGCATATTATCAAGCGTCCACTGTACCTACAATAAAATTTCTTTCTCTTAAACCTTCATGTGCTATTTACGATATTCAATAGCATTTGAAGATTCCTTTTCAGGATCTCCGACATATTCGTTAATTTCTTCTTTAAACCACTGTGCCAGGAATTGGTCTAAGCGCTTTATTTTGGATATATACTATATTATTTTAACGCTGGATTTACGCGTGTGTGACGTCCCACGATTTTTCGCGCGCGGTCATTTCAACTCTCCTTCATAAACCACTCCAAAACTCCACTCAAATCTCCTCAAACCTCAACTCTTACTCCTTTTCCCCGACCACTGACCGCCTTGGCGTTGTACCTTAGCGGTCCCCATCTCAAGACGGTCAATCAGTGAATCCCCTTCTCTTATTCGCCCAACGCGGCACAAATTCCTCTCTCATGTCAAATCTACACAAGTCCCTCGCCCCAAAATCTCTTAAATCGAGACCACGTCTCACACCCTCTAAATGACCCAAGAAGTCAAAGCCACTACCACCCCTTTCCTATCAAAACACCCAAAACCCATTCGAGGAGTTGAACACTTCAAATTCCCATGTATAAAAACCCCGGAAGGATAATCGCGAGGATTATTTGGTGTACGTGCCGAAAATGCGAGTCCAAATATAGACCAACCTTTGGTCCTCACAAAAATCCCGGAAATGTTACTGCGACGCATATGCGTAAATGGGTCAAGGTGCATACTGCGCACCCCCCTTCATACCGAAAATATAGAAATTCGTATAAATACAAGGGACGCGAGAGCTCCTTCTTCTTCTGCGACAAAGCAACATCGCCGCGCCAGATTAAAGTTAAATCAAATTCAGTGTGCGAATTTCTAAAGTGTAATTATAAATTCGGTGTCCGACGACAACTATTGTAAGCAATTTACATTAATTATCTTTATTACCACGGCATATCATCTCCATTTATACATATTTTGTATTGTAATGCTTATTGCTTTTCTTATTCATATTATTGCTAACGCTCATCGCTTATATTACTGTGAATCATTAATTCTTGTTACTTTATTCTATTACTATTGCTAACGTTCATTACTCATATTGCTAGCGTAGCAAATCTTTATGCTTTACTCAGTTCTATGTTTGGCATATATACTTGTATCTCATATTCACACTCTTACTTCATTATAATAACCATTTATATAACCATTATGAGCTATTGCTTATCGTGTCAGGTATTGTTATAAAGCCCAACCACTATCGCTTTACAGTGCATGGCTTACCCGTGTTTTAACTGAATAAACAGTGTTACTTTAAATCACACTTAGATTTATTATGTCAATCCTGCGGTTACGAAGATCCAAAAATCCTAACGAGCTGCCGCAACAGCTGATCATGTGCAACGACCGCGGAAAGTATCACGGTGTTTACTAACTTACTTTTACACAGCTCTCGATCAACCGCATGACTAGACAAATTTCGCGGAGTTATTACATGTGTCTTTTTATATTAATGCAGCGGTAAATCCGATTACCGAGTCAGACCAAAACAAGTGCTCTAACGGGTGTGTCCACCAAAACGATTACCAAAATAAACCATCCCTGGTCGTTCAGTGCCACGAATTCTGTATTCGCGCCTAAATTCCAACAACATTCAGTGCCACGAATTCTGTATTCGCGCCTAAATCTCAATTACCCTCAGTGCCACGAATTCTGTATTCGCGACTGAATCCCAATTAACCTCAGTGCCACGAATTCTGTATTCGCGCCTAAATCCTAACAAACCTCAGTGCCACGAATTTTGTATTCACGCGTGAATCCTAACAAACCTCAATGCCACGAATATTGTATTCGCGCCTGAATCCTAACAAACCTCAGTGCCACGAATTCTGTATTCGCGCCTGAATCCCAATTAACCTCAGTGCCACGAATTCTGTATTCGCGCATGAAACCCCTTTCTTCAAGTATAACCCCACTATGCCAGCGTCCTAAAGACCGCCACCCGGGACGTGACACGTGCAGTCCGAACGCTGGATTGCATACCTGCATGTTAACTCTAAAAGTAATATTGCTATCGTACAATTTACTTCCTTGTCTTCACATGTATTCCTCATTTGTGTTTGAAGTCGAATAACAAGTGCATGCTAAGATGTGTGGAGAAATAGATTAAAAATCCCCAGATACCATATAAATTTAATGCTAAAAAATATAATTATTCTAATTACGCAAAATCCTTCGTATTTCTGATGCGTTAAAGGAAATGCAAAATCACGTGTTTAATATCTCTGATATATGTATACTGCACGTGGCAATGAGTGTGAAAGATGGAGTTGGAATCGACGTGGTTACTGATAAATATGATTACGAAATATAATACTAAAGTACAACGAAATAAACACGAAAGTGAGGATGACATGTAACTTAACCCAATTTATTTCACTTTGTGTTCATGAAAAAGAATTTAATATTTTCTTGCAGTGGATTCTGCGCATGTAAATTCATTCTCCTAAATCAGGGTTGACTAACTGGCGACTCATGAGTCCCCGGGGGCAGTGATACCAGATCGGGGACGGGTTCCCTCGATAATTTCCCCCACCTCGCGCACACAATGCCGGAGCAGTGTGTCCCTGACCTCGGCGCTTCGGAGTCCAACTCACGGACACGCTGCTCCAGCGTAGCGTGCGCGAGGTGGGGGAAATTCTCGAAAGAACCCGTCCTCGATCTATGACATCACTGCCCGGGGGCCCCTCCGCCTTGCTGCCACGCTGAACGTTCCCTCTTCGTACCGACCAAACTCTGACGATCGCAGTCGATTCCTGCTTCTTTCCTTCTCGTTTCGACTGCGATCGTCAAAGTTTGGTCGGTTTGGAGGGGTGACGTTCAGCGTAGCAACAAGGCGGAGGGGTCCCTGCGATTCGTGAGTCGCCAGTTAGTCAACCTTGTCCTAAATTATCAAAGAGCTTTATTGGATCCAACTATTTTGAATGATACATTTGTGTAGATTTAGGTACCTGACCCGATTAGTGATAGCTAAACAGGGAAAGTGGTAAAATGCAAAGTGGATATTGCCTGTCGTTGTATATACTCGCGTTACTCGTTCAGCTTGGAGTGCAATGGATCGATTCATCCTACAGAACTTACAATATTCAAAACCACTTAAATCGGTTCATGTTTGAGATTTATGAGGTTGAGTGCGCTGGATGTGGATGAGGTTAGGTAGTCGATGAGGAAAGTGAAGTGGAAACACAGCACGTGCACTTGATAGTTTGTCAATTTATTTAAATGCACACGCGGTGAGAATGAGCTTATTTTAATGAGTTCTGATGATTAAAACACACGCGGTAAATATAATGAAATGAGCCGTGAGCCACTGAGCACGTGGTGAGTCCCGTGGAAACCGACGCCACGCGATCAGATTTACACACGAATAACTATTTCCACGATGTTGATGAGAATAATGAGCCACGCAATGATAAAGCGATGATGAGCAGAGCAAATAGAATTAATGAGAACAATACAAGAATAAATGCGCACACTGTTAAAGTTAAAGTTAGCTAATCGCAAGCGAAGCGTCCTTTTCTGAACTCAATGTGAACGAGAGTGAATTTCAAGATGGTTGATTTCCGGTACGCGTCTTCTCGAACTCGCTCGATAATCGATCAACGTGGTGAGCGATGATTGGTTGATCGATTGACGGTGAGTATTCATTGGCCGATCGATTGTGTGTCAGCTGTGCGTTCCGCTGCCCAGTAGGTGCTGCGGTGAGCTTGGGTGCGGCGATAAGATGAACTAAGGTCAGTATCACATATATTGGCCGGTGAGTTTCGTGAGGGGTATTCGCCCAACACACCGTTTGTTTGCCTCGGTGCTCCTTTTCTCAAAGTTTTCTGATTCGCTCTCGTTCCATCTCGCTCTGGCCTTCGCAGAACAAGAGTGAGCCAGCATTGGTGGGGATAGTGCCAAGATTCTGACGTGTAGGCCAAACCTAGCTGTCAGCGTAGAAATACACACATCAGAATAGGTGTGCGTTAGCAACGAAAAAATTCAGGATCTTTATTGGTTAGAACATTGATTCGTTCTCGATAGCTTCATCTCGTATTGGTCTACGCATAGCTTCGCAACGCACCTAACTATTACGTTAAGGATAAATGACAGCCAACCGACTAGGTTCAGGCGGAGCCGAGCAGCGTTCCCTTTACCTCTCCATGCCCTGCGAGGGCCATGCAACTCCAACTGACAAATCAGATAGTGGTGGCTGATTTCTCCACGATCGCTGCTCGCGAAACCGAATTCACCGGCCAATATATTTGATACCGACCTTAAGAGATTCTCAAACAGTTCATAAATTGACACTGAATGGTTGAAGTGAAACTCGGATAGCTCAAGAATGCAAAACTGTTATTGGATTGAAATGATTATATTATGCAAGTCGCTTTTTCATAGTTTTGTGTGACAGCAACAACTATTTTTGTGAAATTTGATCAGAGATATTTTTTTACCTCACGGAAAGAAAAACAGGATGCATAAAAACTCTTGGCACGATTTGCATTTGTCGATCTGAACCTTCAACAGTTTTTACAGATTCAAGAGGTTTCCAATTGAGTAGAAAAATTTATAACATATTATAATTTACATTAGTATAAACCTTGATTAATATACCTACATACCACCCCGGAGGTAGAGTACTGAGCGCGGTTTTTTTAAACGTGGTGTCCCCAGTAGGCCTAATCCACGATGTTTGTTTATTAAAAATACACAAATTACGAGTCTCCCTCATGTTCTGCGTCTGTTTCTTCAATCAGTATGTCTTACGCTGAGAAATTAACAAGATCTACATCCTTATCATTGTCCACATTACTTTCGGCAGTTATATTAGGTGCATTGAGACATGACTGGCCATGACAAGAACCGCACCCTGTGAACAATGCAAGCCAAGTTTCCTGCGACCGCAGTTTGATCCACAGCCTTTGGCGCAATTGGAAAAAATTACATTTAGCTGAGTGTCTAGAGCTGGCGGTAACAAAGTTGGAATCGGCTCCAAAATATCATTTCTCATTATCCATCCCCAGTCTGCAGGATTAAGTGCGTTACCGAGCCACACTTGCACTTGGTAGTACACCCGATATAAATGCTGGCGGGCAGCAGTAGATGTTGGTGGAAGTGTAGATAATTTCACTGCCTTATTAAGCCGCGTTGATTTGGCAAAGTAATAGTACCTAAATGTGTCTATTGAAACCTCATTTAATCGAGCACCATACATTGCCAGAAGAAAGCGTACTCTATTATTAAAAATTAATTCTGGCGAACACGCCCTTATTTTAAAAACCTCCGCGGAATTGCTTAAATCATCTTGTTTTTTTAGTATTTTCAAAGCCTGCGCTTTACCCTTGCTGAACAGAGCTGATGTTGTCTCGCACCCAGAGTAGTTAAGGGAGTGTCCTGCTTTATAAGGTCCAAAAAATCGATTTTTTTTTTATTGTCTAAATCGATAGATAAACTATCCAAGAATGTATTCACAAAGTTATAGCGGCTAATTCGAAGTATTTTTAAAGATACAGAACCGAGAGTAGGGAAGCGGCGAGCATCTGCGCGAGCACTCGGCCGGACACGGGCGCGTGCTTCACCCTTTGACGCGTCCCCATTCGTCGATCATTACTTTTAAAGACAATCAAAACGGCAGAGTTGTGCAGTGTAATAGTACAGAATAGTCTTAGAGCAGAGTGAGTTAGAGATATTATAAGTTGAACGTAGAGAATTGTAGCGATCGACCGCGAGCGAAAGATCGCGAACGCACGAGAATCTCTCACCACCGTCAATCGTTGCACCGGTGCTACTGGCAGATTCGCGAGCATGCGGGACCAATTCGTGTTTATTAACACTTCGAGAAACCGAATATTCCAGAAATTCAAAACAAATAAATAACGCGATCGAGTTCGGTAAGTGCAAAACGTTCGCCGATACCACTGATGCGCAGCGACTCGCGCGGGAAGACAAGCGCCAAACATACAACAGCAAGGAGGCTCGTACGGCTCGTAGGATTTAGCAAATACGAGAAAATGAGTTTTTTGAACAGGCGGAAGGACTATTATATGGGGCAGGAATAGCTGATTAGCAGATCACTGGTGTAAGTAACCAATAATTAATATTTTCTCCTGCCGAAAACTTTAAAGCGCGATTTCTCCAGTTTTCATTTTTACGATTCTTTCAAATTGGCGGGCGTGATAGCAAAAATCCGTGCGGCCTATTGAATTAAACTAAAGCTTATGCTCTTCAGTATTAAATTCTTTTCTATGCGAACTAAAAAGATTGTTAAAAAATTATTTTTAAATCACTTTTATAGCACGTTAAAGTCACATGTTGTTTTTAGAAAATAGACATTCTTCTTATCACACTAAAAAAAATCATGATTTCGCGCTTTTTTCTGCTTTTTCTTAGTTCACCCAGAAGAAAAATGTGTGAGCATTAAAAACCATTTTGGTTTTTTCATTTCAGACCAGAATTACGACCAGAATCTTTCCCGCCAATTGGAGACTGCAGTGGCAAAGCGCTCCGAGAATCGGCTGATAAATCTGCCATAGTTAATAATATTATGCGAAAACATTTTTTTTGTACTCATTGAATATATGTTTATATATATCTAAAAGTTTACGAAGATCAATTGTTTCCTTCCCTTTCAAAAAAATTCGTGAAAAAATCGATTTTTTGGACCTTATAAAGCAGGACACTCCCTTAAGCTATGAGAGTTCTAAACCAAGTGGGGGCAAGGGATGAGGCTAGGCTGGAGGGGGGGGGGGGGGTACGGTGTTCGTGGGCGAGGGGGATGACGTCACAGGGGAGGGGGACTTTCAAAATTTTCAAAATGGCGTCGCGCGCGCAGATAGAGTTCGCATGGAAGCGTGTACAGATCTTGCTGCTGTATAGGTATACATTTCTCTTAACTATTGTCAAACGTCGTGGTGGCGTATGGATTATACGTGTGTAACTCGATCTTCGTGATACGATTGTCGAAGGTTGGCGTATTCGTTACGTCCAAAATATTCGACATCGCGATTGCGTGTCTAATAGGGTACGATGAAATCTAACGATCGTAGGAACCGTACGTTTCGACGAGTCAACGGCTTTCTTATGCTTCTTACCGGTGCTCCTCTTATCGCTCCTCCCGTCTTTATTCTTCTTATACTTTCGTCGGCCGATAGAGTGTCGCGCAGATGACGCGAGACAGAGACGGCAGGAGTAGCAACGGCGATTGATGAGTCGAACGTATGGTCTAACACTGACATACTACACGCGCGCATACACGTGACCGCACACGGTATCTATCGCGCGGACCTCGTTGAACGTGCAAAGGAATCATTATTTCTTCTCCACGGAAATCTATAGGACGATCGTGTTGATCGACGATGCACAACGTTAGATCTTGTATTGCTCGCGCGACGATCGGCAGGTAAATGACGTGACGTAAATGGATCGTGTGTACTAGGTTATCGTTGCTGTATGCGCCGATAATGACATTGCACGTTACTCTGATCACGTTAACGCTTATAATATTCACCGGTACGTCAGACTCGTGCCAGATTCTCGATAATAAGACGCGATTCGGGGAAAATCCTAGCAACGAGCCCACATTGTTCGGTTTCGCAAAGTCCACAAAGAACGAACAGTACAGCTCGCTTTTCATGGTGTTGTTGTTAGCTCGTAGCATTAGAGGGTACTTGTCGTCATCGTCGTTCTCGTTGTTACCGCGTTTTCGAGGATATCAATCAAGTAATTGCTGTTTCAGGTACTCGGCGATAGCGTCTATTTCATAGGAGTCGTGGGGGATCGTGATGTATTCATGAGCAGCGTCAGCGCTGGTGCTGTTGTCGCTGTTATAGTTCAGGATGAAATAGAATTTATCGTTGCACGAGTCGATGTTCGGAATCGTGTGAAAAGTCTCCAAGTCCGCGAGTCCTAATTCGTATTGACTATCACTCAAATGTATCGGTGGAAAATAGTTTACCGTGAGCACACTGCTGCGTCCCACTAACGTAAGCGTGAACGACATATCATAGATTACACTCGCGAGACGGTGAGAGGGAAAGTGACGCACGCGTACGAATATTCGACAATTTATCGATATTATGTGTCTTTATTATAGAAGATATGAATCGCCATTGCGCATGAATACATTGTAATATAATCTTAGTATACACCGTTATTATTATTATTATTATTATTACTACATAGGCCATAATTCCATAGACTTTTGCTGTAAAAATTGCATGCGATCGTAATTCATCCCATCGAAACGTTGAAAACGATCGTGATTATACGTGATCATTGTACCGTGTCCGGAATAGTAGATCAATTCCACTGGAGGTCGCAGATTCCCAAAACTATCAAAGTATTGTACTCGTGGTCCGCGTTTCGCGTACGCGACGCAGTGCGTATCGGCGCCCCGATTCTCGTCCAGATTCGCGATACCGCGTTCGTTGGTTCGTACGCGCGTGGGAAGTGTATCGCGCATAAACACTCCGCGAAAGAACGGGATGTTTGCGCACTCGCGCTCTAATTGCAGGTTCGTTATAGGTTGTTGAATTATCGCCGCCACCGTCGCCACGCGCCTACGCGATCAACGTTTTTTTTTCTTCGTTTGTACTCGTCGTTGGCGCCGCCGTCTCGGGTTCAAGCCCGCGCCTCGCTTGTACGGTGTCAGATGCATCCCTCGCCCCTCCATCCCCCGATGATGACGCAACGTCTCTTCCAGCTGTTTTCGAGAGGCCCTCGAATCGTTGACTGTTTTTTTATACCAGCCGCTCCACCGGCCAATGCTCCGATAACCGATAAAGCGGGCAACACTAACGGAAGAAATGGAAGAAAGTCACCGCGTTTCGCTAGTCGTAGATTATAATGTTGACTAGGGGTGTGCGGATCGTCCCGAGGCTCGGGTTCACAGCCCTCGGGACGGGTCGGAAAATTTCGGGCGAGATCGGGCGGGGTCTCGATACTTTCGTATTGCTGGAGATCCCGAAGTTTTCGGGATCCCGAGACTCGTTTCGGGCTGCAAGCATGACCGCCGTGAGCGGGCAATTTGATTTCAGGTCGGCTCGACAAAACTCGGACGCGATCGGCTCGAAAGCCAGCTATTACGAGGGGACCGAGACGGAAGGGGCTATGCTTGTAGCCCGAATCGAGTCTCGGGATCCCGAGACTGTCGGGATCTCGAGTAATACGAAAGTATCGGGATCCCGCCCGATCTCGCCCGAAAATTTTCGGCCCGTCCCGAGCCCGAAAAGTCGGGTACCTGCACATCCCTGATGTTGACGTCGCCGTGGTGGATTTTTCCTTCCAGACTTTCTCTGTTTTCGTTTCGTCCTTCTCATACCCATGCCGAGTTTAGTCTTAGCCTTCATCGTTGCCCACACTCCAGTCGCTGCAGCTCTTTCGCCGAAGGTTGCGTCGTTCGCGAACACTCGTTCTCGCGCTCGTTCGGCTATCGCACGATCTGCCTCGTGTCTCCCCTCTAAATCCTTTCGACGAGAGTACGCGATATCGTGATCGCGGCAAGCTGCGTGTAGGGGATTTACACTTTCGTCGCCACGAGCCAATCGCTTTAGCAATCGCGTTCCCGGGCCGCAGAACTGATAGCCCGGAACGTGTAGTTCGAACGGCAGACGGTTTATGATACCGTTAACCAAACCAGATCCAGTCTTCTTATTCTTCTTCTTATTCTTCTTCAGATTATTCTTCTTCTTCTTACTTTTTTGATTGTTCCCTAGTCCGTGAGACGTCACAATCTCTGATGCACCCATATACGTTAGAATAGTCGCGATAGCTACTACAATAATAAATGCATACGCACGCTCCACCGATCACTGTGGTATTGACCTGCGCGACGCGTGCCACGAATATAAATAGTAGTCCATCGTCATAGACGTGCGCGCGAATATGCGATTCGTGAAACAGTCGGACATCATTCGCGTGAGTGCGAACAGGATGCTCGAGGATGATAGGGATTCGAGTTGATCGCACAGACACGGCCCGTTGCTGCCGAACAGCGTGCGAGGCGTGATTTGCGGACCGTCCGGATGTGGAAAAACTAACGTGCTTCTAACAAGGGAACACCGCGAACCCGGACTCACCGATTGGAATGCAACTTTGTGGGTTTATACAGTGACTCAAGACAAGAACAACGGCGTGTTTCATTTGTGCCCTATCGCCCTTTGAGGGGGTGAAAACTAACCTCAAAATCAAATTTGGACTTCCACTTTTTCGTGTATAACTCTTAAAGTACAACAGACAGAAAAAAATGTTTGAAACAAAAGTTTGATGGTGCAATAAGCGCTACAAACTTGAGTTTATAAAATTTTGAAAATAGTTTAAAAAAAAATACCTGAACGAAAAAAAACATTTTTCAAAATTTTGTTAACGCAACTTTCCAGCGCTTATTGCACCATTAAACTTTTGTTTGAAACATTTTTTATCTGTTGTACTTTGGGAGTTATACGCTAAAAAGTGGAAGTATCAATTCGACTTTGAGGTTAGTTTTCACTCCTTTCAAGGGAGATAGGGCACAAATGAAACACACCGTTGTTCTTGTCTTGAGTCACTCTATAAACCCACAAAGTTGCATCCCAATCGGTGAGACCGGGTTCGCGGTGTTCCCTTGTAAGTATGCTAGAGAGCCCGAACGGTTTGCGTTTCGAGAACGTGTACGTGTACTCGAAATCTTTGCATCAGCCAAAGTATTGATATCTCGAACAGGTGTTGTCGCTCGTCGACGCAATCGAATACTTTCCATACTCGGACAACGCTGAAATCGTTCCACCTAGAGATGCTCGGCCCGATTCAATCTTCGTATTCGATGACGTGGCTTGCGACGAACAGAACGCGATACGCGAATACTTCTCCATGGGTCGTCACTCGAACGTTGATTGCTTTTATTTGTATCAGTCGTACGCTAGAATACCTAAACATTTGATCAGGGACAACGCGAATTTTTTCATGCTGTTCAAACAAGACGGCACGAACTATGACATTCGCGTGAACGGAACGCGATACCCGGGGACTCGAGGTTTGTATGAATTGGTGTTTATGCGAGAGCCCGACGAGCAGGCATGCACGGAGGCTGATTTTCGCTCGTACCGACGTATCTTGTTGTCGACGAGCGCGCATAAGCAAAGCCATTCGCCAAGCAAGCGCACGCTGGGTAACAGGGGGTGCAAGTGTAACAAAATCATATCCTCGATGATTGGTGAGGTGCGGACATCGGGCGTCAGACGTGCTAGGGGCAGCGCGGGCGGCGCGGGCACGCGACGAGGTCGCGGATTACCCATCGACGAATCGATGACGGTAACCGATAATGCGATCGATTACGTGTACTGGGACGATCCGAACGAATTAATCGATAGACTTAGATTACTTATTGCATCGTGCGCGGCAGGTCACACGGGTCACGATAACAAAATCGCATCCATCGAGGAGGAACTTCGCGAGGCTAGATATATATCTTAAATTCAACGAACCGGTGATCGTCGCGTCAGTAATGTTCGCGCATACGCATCGTTATGTCGGTGAACAAATTTGGTTCCTCGTTACGCAATAACAACAACAACAACAACAGCGACGAAGCGAGAATGACAATGACAAAATTATTATCCTCGGAGGATGAACGCTTTATCCAAAAAATCGAAACGGTTATCGCGAGCGCCCGACTGGACTCCGCGTATCAAACATCTGAACTCGAGACGCGAGTACAACGAACGATGTCGGATATCGTTAACGCGCAATTGTCCCAGCTAGAGGATGATAAAAATACCGCGATTGAACGACGCTTCGATCACTTGAAAAACATATTCGAAGCGTTCACGACGACGTCGCCGACTGCGATAACAACCACGGATCGATACAAACGAAAGGAACCGCGAAAAGCAAACGAAGGTCTACGACGTCTTTGGAACATCGCGACCATCCCCGACCCACCCGCGAAACATGAGCAAGGAGCGAATACAACTAGTGAATGGATTACACGCTCCCACGAGACGAAATTTCCCACGGACAGCGTCGTGATTCGCGGCTATGATGATTTGTGGCAGGCCGATTTGGTGGAGATACGTCCGTACGCGAAGGAAAATCGGGGATATCACTACATACTAACGATCATCGACGCGTTCAGCAAGTACGCGTGGGCCGTACCCATGAAAACGAAAAGCGGGCGCGATGTGACCGCGGCGTTCACGAATGTATTGCGGCAGAGCGATAGATGTCCGCGAAATTTACAAACCGACATGGGAAAGGAATTCTACAACGCGGAGTTTCAACGATACGCGAAGATACACAGGATCAACCACTATTCGACGTACAGTGTGATGAAAGCAGGGTCATTCCATGCCAACTCGATCACTTTTTTTGCTCGATGCCTCGGATTTTGTTTAAACTTGAATATGTTGTAGTCCTCGTGAAAGTAGGGGGTGTTTAATTTGCCATTTTGTCGATTTCGAGTTTGTTTAAAAATTATAGGGCGTTGAATTTTGCGAGTTTTGCCAATTTTCGTGAAAATGCGGTTGTACTTATGAATTTTTAGCTAAGAAACTATTTGCCGGATTTAGTTGATCCTGACGTTATTTTAACCTAGCAGGATCGGCCTTTCTGAATATTTTTGTTCCCGGTTAAAAAATCATTTTTACAATAATACAAATTATAAATAAAGTTTTATTTTGCAAATTGAGGCTCAAGGTCGCGATTTTGAAAATCCAAAAAAAATACCACCATATTCGCTGAAGAATTTTCTATAAAATCAGCTGAACTCTTGTTGGTAATTTGCATATGCAACGTCGCAGGAAGCTGTTAAAGACAGCGGCGTGCACCGTTACAGGTAAGTGAACCGCGCGTTCCGCTATTACGGTCGCCTGGGGTACCCCTCGCAACCCTTTAATACCTCAATCAAGTCTAACAACGGTAGAAACAATAACTACATATCACGTATCCATCACGAGGGTGTCATTTATACCTGCAGAAAATTTTACTAACCCACTCTTGGCCAAGATGGCAATAAATTTATATAGCGCTACACATTTCTGCTTAGGCATCGTGCTTTGCAGTTTTCAATCTGCAGACAACTTTCGTATCATGCGCGTCTACTGTCTCAATATCTGCTTGTGGTTTTCCGAAAATGTTGCGTCAGTGGTGTTGCAATCCCCTCAACAAAAAGGGACACACACGATACACATATACACTTCGCAGAGTATCATTGGAAATGTGTCGTTCATTTCCATTTCTTACTCAAGAGACGTTCATTTGCAATAATTGTCGCCTAAAATTATATAAGGAAAAGAAGGAACAGCCTGAAACTGCAATAGCAGAACCCGGGCCATCTGGATTGTCGCGTATGCAGACAGAACCTAACAATAGTGACAGTTCAAAAAGTAGTTATTCATCCTTAATCCATCCAACCGATGTGGTGAGTTCCACCAATATATTAATGGCATCCGTAGGTGAGTCTCCACTAACAAGGAAAACTTTAAAATCTAGTAGAAGAACATTAGAAAAAATAGAACGCAAAAAATCAAGTTTAGTGGATGCTCAAAGTAGTTCAAGTAGTGTTGTAGAAGATAGTAATGAAATAGTTAAACAACTAAAGGTTAAATTTATTGAACATAATTTTATTTATTTATTGAATAAGAATCGGACAATAGTGAAAAAAATCCGTACCCTTACAGTCCTACCGAACTCGTGGAGTATTCGGAAAATTTGTCGGGAATTTGAAAGTTCATACCATAAGGCAAGAGTGGGTTAGTATAATTCTTCTGCAGGTATAAATGACACCCTCGTGATGGATACGTGATGTGTCGTTATTGTTTCTACCGTTGTAGACCTGATTGAGGTATTAAAGGGTTGCGAGGGGTACCCCAGGCGACCGTAATAGCGGAACGCGCGGCTCAGTTACCTGTAACGTTGCGCGCCGCTGTCTGTAACAGCTTCCTGCAACGTTGCATATGCAAATTACTAACAAGAGTTCAACTGATTTTATAGAAAATTCTTCAGCGAATATGGTGGTATTTTTTCGGATTTTTAAAATCGCGACATTCAGCCTCAATTTGCAAAATAAAACTTTATTTATAATTTTTATTATTGTAAAAATGATTTTTTAATCGGGAACAAAAATATTCAGAAAGGCCGATCCTTTTAGGTTAAAATAACGTCAGGATCAACTAAATCCGGCAAATCGTTTCCGAGCTAAAAATTCATAAGTACAACCCATTGTCACGAAAATAGGCAAAAATCGCCAAAATTCAACGCCCTATAATTTTTAAACAAACTCGAAATCGACAAAATAGTGAATTAACCCCCCCCCCCCCCCCACTACTACAACATATTCAAGTTTGAACAAAATCCGAGGCATCGAGGGAAAAAGTGATCGAGTTGGCGTGGAATGACCCAGCATCGATTGTCGAACGTTTCAATCGCACGCTGAAAAACCTTATGTGGAAAAAATTCTCCTTGAACGCGTCATATCGTTTGGTCAACCTGTTACCCGCGCTAGTGCACACCTACAATCATCGCAAGCACCGAACGATCAACGCCCGACCCGTCGACCTGACCCCCGCGACGCGTTTGTCGTTCGCCGCGAACGAACCACTCCCACCGGCCGCATCGGAAGGTGTTCGACGACGCGCGAAATTCAAAGTCAGGGACAAGGTACGCGTGAGCAAATTCAAGATACTCTTCGAGAAGGGGTACACTCCGAACTGGTCGACCGAGGTGTTCGAAATCGTAACCATACAACGAACGTTCCCGGTGACGTATATTTTGCGTGATTCCGCGGGAGAGCCGATCTCGGGTGGTTTCTACGAGTATGAACTGCATTCGGTCGCGAATCCAGACGTCTATCTGGTCGAGAAGATTATTCGTCGCAAGGGAAACCAGGTTTACGTTAAATGGCTCGGATTCAATTAATCGCGGAACTCGTGGATACGCGACGTGGATATTATTATTATTACTATTATTATTATTATTATTATTATTCTTAATTCAACGGGAGAACCCTTTAGATTACAAAAATAATACAGAGTATTACAAAGATACAGTGAAAAATAACATTAGAGATGAAATAAAATAAATAAAATAAACATAAAAACAGAGATTATAAAGTAACAAAACATAACGAAAATGATCTAATATAATGCAGTCTACAAGCGTTAATAACAAACGTTGAAAACACAAAGTTAAGCCTGTGGCAGCCGCCTGAGCAACTGATCCCTAAACGACGCAAGGGAGGATATGAAAAAATCTAAGTCAGCATGGCACCGGTTTAGTTCATCCATAGCTCGATTTATGGGATTAGCAGTGCAATGGTGATAATCCGGGACGCACGGTACGAAGAGAGGCCTCGGACGTAGTGACCGTTCCGGCGCATGAAAGCTAATCCGTGACACAAGCTCTTGGCAGTTAATCTGACCATGAAAAACTTTAAACAAGAATAGTAGATCTGAACAAACGCGGCGGTCACTAAGAGTGGAGAGCCTCATATTCTATGATTCGCGATCATAAACGTACTCTATGTTACTATTACACAGTACAACAAATTTAGACTTTTTTTCGGACTTGTAACATTCAATAGCAGTTTCTTATAGGTTTTCGTGCCCTGAAAACGAATCCGCATCCCGTTTGTTGCCATCACCCCCAGTTTTTGAAAAAATCGATTTTGAAAAAAACTGCAAATTTTCAACTTTGAACATTTTTTATGTCGAAACGGTAATAGTTATTCAATTGTTCGTTGCGTCAAATTATTCTATGAACCCTCCCGAATACAACGATATAAGTTATTATTGCATTATGAACATTTAAATATGTTTAAACAACGATAAAAGGGAAAAGGACACCCGAAATGCACCAATTTTTACGGATATCTTTCAATTTATTTCCAAAACTAAGGATCTATGACGAAATTTGACCATTCCACGTGATGCAGCAGACATTTTTCCTTTGGAAAGCATCGACAGAAGTCGTAAGTCTCGTTTCGTTTTCAATACAGAAACGAAATAGTTTGGCAAAACGCGCGGAGCCGACAGTGGTAGTCAAATACATAATAATAAAATTAAATATTAGATTTCGACCGCACAATTTAACACAATGATATCGGCGCACTGATTCGGTCACACAACAACAAATAATCAATCAAAAGCTATTTTTGCAATAAAACAAGAATATTCGACGTTTCGGTCCTTGATTTGGACCTTCTTCAGGAATGAATATATATTGTATTTGCACTTGCTAATGAACCGTCGCAGCAGTTTAAATCTGCGCAAGCGACACGCGAGCCGGTTGGAATATGACTAAGGTAAACAACGAACAAAGCAATAGACACCAGAAGGTGAGGCAAACTGTGGCTAAAGAAGCCGTTGACCAATACATATATACGAACTCCCAAAATTCAAATTTAAAATTGTCAAGGCATTAACCAAACAACCTCTTGCTCATGTGGCGAATTTTTAACTACAACCACAGGTGTCAGTGAGCAAAGTCAAGTTAAAAATTACATAACATATATAAGATATGTAATTAAAGAGATGTTATGGAGTTACTTAGAGAAACACATCATAAAACCATTACTTCTTGAGTAATGTTGTGTAATAATCTTGTATTTTAGGCGTTTCATACCTAAGATTCACGCTCGGTTGTTTAATCATATGTAGTGTCTCTAAGAGAATTCTCCTATTCAAATTGGTTTCATTATCAACCACTTTAGCATTGTTAAAGTCAAAACAATGATCAAACTCCATGGAGTGTTTAGTTAATGCCGTGTGCTGTGAAGGGGATAATAAAATATTTCTTTTGTGCTCGCATATACGCCTCTCAAGCAATCTGGAAGTTTGTCCGATGTAAACCTGGTTGCAGCCCAAGCACGGGATAGAATAAACTATGTTCGATTTTTTTAAAAGAGGTATTTTGTCCTTAACAGGGGGAAAAAGACTTTTAGTATAAAAAGGTAATTTAAAAATCGTGTGTATACCAACTTTACGAAAAATTCTTTTGACTTCTTCTTTTAAATTTGAATTTTGGGAGTTCGTATATATGTATTGGTCAACGGCTTCTTTAGCCACAGTTTGCCTCACCTTCTGGTGTCTATTGCTTTGTTCGTTGTTTACCTTAGTCATATTCCAACCGGCTCGCGTGTCGCTTGCGCAGATTTAAACTGCTGCGACGGTTCATTAGCAAGTGCAAATACAATATATATTCTTTCCTGAAGAAGGTCCAAATCAAGGACCGAAACGTCGAATATTCTTGTTTTATTGCAAAAATAGCTTTTGATTGATTATTTGTTGTTGTGTGACCGAATCAGTGCGCCGATATCATTGTGTCAAATACATAATACTATAAATCAGGCGAAATTTTGCGCACCGCTGTTAGAAAGGGCGCTAGTGCAATGTTAAAGAAATTTAACTCGAGGCTATGTTTGTTTGCCAGGTTGGATATCCTATTAATGGGATCGGCATGTCCTACACTAGTTGTTAGGAGCGCGGGCTTGAACAAGGGAGAAGATCTTAACATTCGTTCAGGCGCATTCAGACACAATTTGCTGAGGATCTCGGAGCAGCAAATATGACCGTTGAGAATTTTGAATAAGAAAGTCAGATCAACCATTAGCCTTCTTTTGTGGAGCGAGTCCATTTTAAGTCTGTCCATTATTTGGGTATAGTCATGATTAGTGTGGGACATAGGACAACAGGTTTTGAATGCTGCAAAACGGAGAAATATATGCTGCACCCTTTCGAGCAGCGTCCTGTGCTTAACAAGGCTAGGGGACCATATAACCGATGCATATTCGAGAAGTGGTAATACCAGAGAGAAATACAGCGTTCTGAGCGTACAAGGATTAGAGAAATTTGCAGAAAATCTCTCCAGGAAACCCAACTTCTTCATAGCAGAGCGGAAAATGCGATCTACGTGTTGAGAGAAAGTCAAGCTCGAATCAATGATGACACCAAGGTCGCGAACGGCATTAACTGGCGGAAGAAGAGTATCGCTAAGGGGGGACCCACTGTCTCAAATCTGAATTTTTTTTTTTTACATTTTCTGAAAGACGTACGTTTCAAGAATGTCCTCTTCAAATTTTATGAAGAAATTCGCAAAGTTGACGGAGATATGGTGTTTTTCGTGAAGCGGTGTCAAACGCGCGACTGAGCCACGCGGAACTTTGAACGCGTTTTCCTCAGAATGACATTTTTCAACCGCGTTGACAGTCTACAGGGAAAACTATACGTCCAATTGACACGAGCAAGGGTATTTATTGTTCGGAAAACCGGCCTCTATTACCTGACGATCAGTTTTTTTCAATTTTCGACCTGCTTCTATTTTTTTATCAACAATTCCCTAACTTTGTACCAAAGAAAAAATGATTTTTTTCAGTGCTCCGCCATTTTGTTATTTTTTACAATTTTTACTATTTTTGATCGTCATGTAATAGAGGCAGGCTTCTAGTTTCTAAATAATACTTTTTTTTTAATTCCGATTAACCATATGGCCTGAGCACTGTCAACGCGACTAGCATGTTTTTGCCGCAGCGCAAATTTTGACGAAGAGTATACAGGAAACGGATTTATGAATTTGTTTGAAAAAAAAATTTTCTTACCTTTCGATATGTACACTATTAACTATACTAAGCAATAAATTGATTTACTTGCGTTGTTTGGTTGAAATAAATTCCCGAAAACACCCTTGCATTTCGGACCGAGACAGTGGGCTCCCCCCCTAATGGAGTAATCGAAGGTAAAAGCAAACTTAACACGTGAAAAATGTATTACATGACATTTATCCGCATTGATACGGAGATTATTGCGACGGCACCAGTCTTCTACCATGCTCAGATCAGATTGCAAGCCCAGCGCATCAGATTCGGAAGACATGATTTTGAAGATCTTTAGATCATCGGCAAACAATAAAAACTTGCTATTGTTGAACACGCGGACTAAGTCGTTAATGAGGAGGGTAAACAATAATGGGCCAAGATGCGAGCCTTGCGGGACACCAGATGTGACCAAAACAGGTTCGGAATATGCATCTTTGACTCTTACAATTTGTGATCGATCAGACAGGTAACTCTTAAGCCGACTGAGCATGGTACCACGAAAACCCATGGAAGACAGTTTAGAGAACAATATATTGTGGTCAACCGTATCGAATGCTTTACTAAAATCAGTGTACATCGCATCCACTTGGTAAACCCTATCTAAAGATGATGCTACAAAACTACAGAATAATACCAGATTGGTGACAGTTGATCTTCCCGCAATGAAGCCATGCTGTTCATCTGATATAACTGAAGACACTAAAGAAGATAACTTGTCGGTAACAATACTTTCAAAAATCTTTGCCATGACGTTCAAACCGGAGATAGGCCTATAATTAGAGCTGTTACTGCCCGACCCGTCGGGTACTCGGGTACCCGGCGGGTACCCGGGTACCCGTCAAATACCCGGGTACCCGTAAGATACCCGGGTAGACAAAAATTACCCGACTACCCGGATACCCGTGAGATACCCGAGTAATTCTGATTTGACAGCCGATCGTCTTTTGACTTTCGATCATTTTCGGTTAACATCACTAATGAACGGAATAAACTTCAAGCAATTAAATGTGATATTGTCTGCGCATTATGGTTATGAAATTATGACTCTGATACATAAAATGTCGACGTTCTTTGCACCTACAATAGGGTAGTTTGCCCTATTACAGTGCCTGCCCCTATTAACTTAAGAGGAGAGGAATCAGTCTTATCTAATCCCAACCAACTCCGTCAGTCGATGGCAGAACTCGGAAAATCCTAGGAAAATGCACTCGTTCTGGGTTTTCGTTCGCATCGTTAATCGGAGTTTGTCGGGGCTAGATCTGTTTAGCGGCTTCCCGTGAAGGAGACCGCCAACTTTTATGATATTTAAGATGAAAAAATTTATTTCCGAAATAAGTAAAACAACACGTGTATTTGTTTGATATGAGTTTTACAAACTTTTTATGTTTCATTATTAAATACATGCATTGAATAGTTGCTCACACGCAAATTATATTTATACAAATTTAGAAAGGGATAAGTTTATCCTATTTTGTGGCAAAAAATTCATTCTGATATCTTTTACAGTTCAAAAGATGTACATAAATGTTCAGGCGGGCCGCAAGCGGCTGGCTGACTTTGTTTGGCGGTAAAAAGACAATAGTTAATCATTAAAAAAAACTAATATTTTATTATATATTCGTAACCAGTACACCCTTGGCTTCAATTTGAATATATAAAAATTGAAACTAAACATAAAATCTTTCATTTATAAAGAAAAAACGAAAAAGTGAGAAATGTCCGATTTGCCCCGAAACTTGGGGCGAATCGGACCATCCAGAAATTCCGTTCCAAGATTTCCAATTTTCCAATTAAGTTAAATTGTTCCTATTGTTTGTTTTGTTGTATGTTTATTTTTATTATTCTCGTTAATTGCGTTACTATATATAATTGATATTAGTTAATTTAGTTAGTCAGTGAACAGGAATTATTGTTACTTTAATAATAACCTTTGTACTATTTGCAGTGGTGTAATCATATTTCTGGTTTGTATCTTGTTAATCGTTTATGTATTGAATATAGAGTAATTAGTTTTTCAGTTAATAAGTACTGACAATTATTTATAGATTAATTTATTTGATTATGGCTCACCGTAAAAGCTGGGTAATTTCGTGTTAACGCATTTAACGCTGCCCAAACTCCGAAAATAAGAATTATGTGGTTTATGACCTGTGCCAGATTAAACTGTCGAAATTAATCTATGAGAGGTGATAATAGTGATTGTGTACCCCATAAGGTATAGAGGAGCTCATTTTCGGCGAAATGAGAGGAGGAGATAACTTAAGCACTGACAAGGGTGGTTCCGGCAAACATACTGTCTATTTCATTTAGCAATAGTGCGGATTTGAAAGATTTTATGACCGTGGTGAATGCCGATTATCGATGCCTGTGCCCCAAAACTCTTTTCAAACGTTTGCAAACTTGGAATTGTTATATGGAGAGAAACGGAAGAAAATTGAACAGGAGCTTGATACAGCGTCCTCGATATCTGTGACCATCGATAAAAGGCGCCCTACATAATCATAACGCGCAGACAATATCACATTTAATTGCTTGAAGTTTATTCCGTTCATTAGTGATGTTAGCCAAAAATGATCGAAAGTTAAAAGACGATCGGCTGTCAAATCAGAATTACTCGGGTGTCTCACGGGTATCCGGGTAGTCGGGTAATTTTTGTCTACCCGGGTATCTCACGGGTACCCGGGTAATTTTGTCTACCCGGGTGTCTCACGGGTACCCGGGTACCCGGGTACTCGGGTACCCGGGCGAAAACAACAGCTCTACCTATAATTGGTTACATTGGAATTGTCACCGGATTTTTAGATCGGAGTTACCAAACTGCGTTTCCAGGGGACTGGAAAGTGACCAGTAGATGGTGATTTGTTAAATATTAACCAAAGTGGACGAGATAGAACATACGGACAATTTTTTAGTAAAACAGACGGAACGCCATCTTCACCTGGACCCATGTTAATATTCAAGCTATTAACTTTATCGAGTACTCCGCTATTTTTTATCGATATGGAGTTGACGTCAACGGAGCAGCATTGCATAGCAGAAGCATGTGTAACAACAGGAGTTGTTTAAACCGATTCTGAAATAAATAAAAAATAAATACATATAAATATATACATTGCCCATTTATTGAATTATCACCATTCTTCTTCTTCTTCATCACATATATGTATACAAATTATTTTAATACAGGAGAATAAAAATATAATTTCCACTATTCAATGGTATATATATATATATATATATATATAATTAATATATATACATAATATATATATATATGATTGTATGTTTGCATGTACATATATATATATATATATATATATATATATATATACATTCTTTCTTTTGTTTAAATAATTTATTTACGAATATGTAATATATATATATATATTACATATTCGTAAATAAATTATATATATATATATATGTACATGCAAACATACAATCATGCAAACACACTATACAATGGGGTTCTCGAGGGACTTATCGGGCGCATGGTCGAGTAAGGGCTGTTTCACACTAACCGTCTGGACGGCGGCAAAATGACGGCCGTTCCACTAGCGCAACAGAGACACAGATTCATACTTCTCCGTTGCACTAGTGGAACGGCCGTCGTTTTGCCGTCGTCCAGACGGTTAGTGTGAATCTTACTTAATTCGTGAGTCTGGAGCTCGGGGATTCGACAATGCCCCCACGGGAGGGTGTCGACTCCACCGGCTAAAATGCAGCACTTATCGTCAAACGGACTGAGGGCATTGTTTTCCTCGCTCACGGAATACACGTCATGCTTCTTGGAGCGCATATTGCGTTGTCGAACCGACTTCTCAGTGAAATCACGGAGACAGCGAATGTAATCGTCAAATTGAATTTCATTCGCGACTACGTGTCTCCGCACACCCTTCACTTTTTTCGTCTCATTCGTGGACCCCACTGCCGCGTTAAACGTTCGAGTCGCGTACATCTTTGATCGCAGTCCGACGAACTCTGTCACCAAGGTGCCATTGTTTTCTTCTTTCATGAGTTCCGGCACCTTTTTATTTACGCGGGGCATACCATATGGATTGTCCACCGCGTAATCACTCGTGTCGAACCGCGCGATGTCGCACTTCATCGTTTCATACACATCCTCGCATTCCACACTATACATTAAACTATCGGTGTCCGTGTACAGGACCTTACAGCGATTACCGAACCTCGTACGCATATATGAATAGTGAAATTCATACAAGCATTCTTTCGATACGTCCAGCACACTCATCCCCACGTATATTGGCTTGTCGAACTTCACTTTCAGTTTTCGCATTTCAATGGCCACCAACCGCTCGGAGAAGATCGTTCGACCGTGAAAGTTCGGTTTCGCGATCAGCGCCTCCGCGCCGTAACGACCGTCCCACCGCGTCACCAGTCACACGTCTACGCGATTCAGCACATTCTCCATTGTTTTCCCGTATACCGCATTATTCATTAATTTATATAAAGTCATTTGAAATTCACTAGTGGCGCGTGTCTATAAATTGGTGTTCAATTCGATGTAGTCGCGCAACCGATGCGATTGATCGAATCGCAATACCCGATGAATTCGCGCCACGCGTAAACCGTGACGTATGCACTGTTTCAGGTAGCGATAGTGGATGACGTATCGCTCCTTATCGTCGAGCGTGGCAACCGCGTCTGTTTACCGTGCGGCGCGTGCTCGCGCAGCGGGCAGAATGGAAGGTCGGCGTGCGCGTTGTGAATGTCCTTGGGATATTCAATGTACACCTCCAACAGGTATCCCTCGGTTTCTGCGTCGCCGGGTCCCTCACCGTCGGGCAGGGATGACACGTCGAGCGCGGCCACTGTCGCATCGTCCAGCCATCGAAATCCACCTTTCGGCACAGCCTGCGACATTGCCCAGCCGTACAAGTTGTTGACGTCAAAGTACATCAGATACGTCGACGCCTCCGACTCGTCGTACAACCCCGTCGGTAGATACTTGTTGTTGGCTCGCGCGTACCTGTGCGAACACTGGCTCAGACCACTGCGTATGCCACGCTCCACGAACAATAGCATATCCACGTCCATCAGTAGCTCTAATTGTACACCGGTGTACTTGAGCATTGCGTCCCACGTGAAACTTGGTAGCGTAAAATAATGCGCGGGATCCAGATCGTAACTCGCGATACAGTCCGTGCGGAAACCCTCGAATACGTCGGCGAGTAACAGCACATCTGTTTTTAAGTACAAATCACTGTACTCGCCCAATGTCTGTATGTGAAAAGAATTTCACACGTTCACGGCGTGCGCGTAATCAGGCTCCGACTCGGCGCTATCGTTCAACCGGTTATAGAACGCTTCGCGGGATGGTAAACACGTGTTACATGCCCCTATCGGTTCATTTCCGTGCTTGTTGTCCACGCGCCGCCTTCCGTTCCGACAGTGCCGATTCAGCGGAATCGCACCGCGGACGAGAGCCCGCTCGCCGAACCAAGGACTCATCATCGTAAGCATAACGTGACCGCCGACGGCTCGAGCCATGAATTTCCTTATAAGGAGCGATCGACAGGTGTCGACGGGGCGGTTTTCCCCTACCAACGTCGAAACGCGAGGCACGAACAGGGACCGCGGAAGTTTTAGTGTGGATTCGTTTTTGCGAAACGCGAAAAGCCGAACTGGTTTGCTAAAGTGTATCTCCATCCGACGCACCGAGAACGGCATAGCCGGGAGAGCACCTACGCGCCGATCCGAGCCACCGCGATCGCGAAACGAGAGGAACCGCGAGAGAGTAATCGAGTATTCGAGCGACTTGAGTGAGAAGAGAGAGAGAGAGAGAGAGAGAGAGAGAGCGAAACGTTAGACGTTAAGCGTGCCGTACGTTATCTAAGGAACCTCCGGACGGCCGAGACCGATTCAAGGTCCAGCGACACGCGAGCGCCTAGCGATAACGGGGACGTGAACGCCGTTTCTGTGGTATGTTTGGTTTAGTACAATAATTATATTTTCTCCCAGAATATATCTCATCCTATTGTTTTCTCCTCTAATTTCGTATATTAGTTCATTCAACCCTCTTTCCTCCCCATCCTTCCCTGGTAAGTATAGTCAAGGTGTGCTTTAGCACTTAAACAGAGCAAGGACCCGATAGATCAGCGCTGCACAAGGAGCTGTTTTCGGCGCCTAGCGGCGAGCAACCCACCTTTCCTGTTGCTAAGGTTAGAATCGGTGAGGAGAACTGCAGTAGTGTATGTGCGTGTTCGTAGGCTCGTAGCATAGGTATATATGACTGGGTTCCTTGTGGGGCGCCAGTGCAGAACAGGTCCCGTAATAAAATTCGGATTATTTATTTGTATATTGTTACGTGTAGAAATTTATTAGTTATGTAATTTTCTTCTTGTAAATATCGCTAAATGTAATGACGAGCACCAAATGTGTGTACATATGTATATATTTATTTATATATAACTTTCCGACTTATAAATGATATATATCTTTAATTAAAATTTGGTTTTCTTTGAGTCAGAGTTATTTATTTGTATAGTTTTAACTTTCTATAGTATATTGCATGACAATATACACGCATTATATTTTTTTCAACACCTGCATGGAACGTGTGTTTTTGAAAGCCTGCTCAGCGATTCGCAAAAAATATGCATGTTGGATTGCTTTTTTATTCTGTCAAAATTAATAAATACGTGTATTTATTTTCCAACAAATCGATAACGATTAGTCGAACAACTGCATCTTCATACCATAGGGTAACGTCAAACTCCAGTTTCTTTGGGAGGAAAGTAAGAAATTGCGAATACGCATACGCGTAAAGTATTTTTCTATTTGGAGATAGACTTTACGCGAATAGGTCTGAAATTAGTCATTTTGCTCCCGCTCAGCAGGCGTAAAAAACACACATTTTCATGCAGGCCCCACAAGGAACCCAGTCATATATCCCTATGCTACGAGCCTACGAACACGCACATACACTACTGCAGTTCTCCTCACCGATTCTAACCTTAGCAATAGGAAAGGCGGGTTGCTCGCCGCTAGGCGCCGAAAACAGCTCCTTGTGCAGCGCTGCGATAGATCATTCCAGCCGCTCGGGGTGATTTATAGAAAAGTCCCTTCAGGACGTAACACACGCATCGTCCAACCATGGCGTATGTCGTCACGTAGTCGTACGGGAAGACGCCCTTCCTGGTCAGGATATCGAATTGATGGTGCGGCAGGTTTCGAAACTCGCGTCGTAGAATCGCTAGTCGTTCTCTGCCAAGGTCCGAAGTGAGTTTCTCCAGACTGGCGGCTAGCAACTTCAGCGAATCGATGAATCGGAACTTCAGTCGCTTCCAATCCTTGTTCTCGGCGTCGATTCCCTTGACTTGTTTTGTGAACGATATATATTGCTCCTTCGTCAACGGCAGCAGGTCGATCTGTCCCTCAAACGCGGACGCCAACTCCTTGATCACGAAATGCGCGTCGTAGCCTGATAGATTGTGGAACACTACCGGTATCGTGTACGATCGTTGAAACTGCAAGTTACAAGATACGTGGGCCGCGCCTCGGTACTCGCCCGTCGAGTGACAATGGTCGCGCACTTTTATATCCGTGTCGACGATTGTCTGTCCGCACTCGTGGCACACGATCGCACTGTTAAAACTACGCAGCTGCTGATTCGTTAACGAAGTCATCGGTTTCGCGTTCCGCAACCAGCAATACGCAGTGTCAGCAAAGTCACGAAGTTCTTTCACGAACCACTTCACGCACTCGGATTCGTGACGATACGCGCGATAGTGACACAGAGACGCGTGGAACAATGTATGTAGTATCCCACACCGTACAATCTGTGATGCTGGTACGCGTCCTCCAGCATGCACTCGAAGTCCGCGTAGACGATGAATGGCGCTCGTTCCTTGTTCTTGAAATTTTGGAACTGCAACCATTTATCCTCCACGGACGGCAATTCGACGGTACACTCGTTCAGACGCTGGCAGTCCACGGTGTGTTTCGTCAATCCTTCGGACGAGTAGAAGTAATTCAGGCATCTGCAACGATAACAACATCAATAATAATAATAAAACACATGAATGAATAAATAATACAGCGATCAAAATATTCCATATTTGACTCACCTTTCGCAAATGAATACTCGACCATTGTGGCTGCCGAGCTGCTTCGAAATCAACCTCGACAGGCTGCGAATGCACGCGAAATGGTATCGTTGAGGCTCGTTGGGAGCCTGCACCAGCAGCAGGTTCGCGTGTCTCTCTCGCTTGTCCTCGGTCAAACGTAGAGGAGAGCAGCTTCCGTCGGACCACGCGTACACGTTCACCGACACGTCATTCATCCTCTTGAACTTCGTCAGCTGGTCTAACGTCACGGGAAGAGTTATATCGTCCGTGCGAAGCAACTCCGAGTAGTGTTGATACGATGCGATCCTATCCACAAGCGTAGCAACAGGGTACAAACTGGCAATGACTGCCCACAAGAAGCACGCATTGTCTCTGTTCTTTACGTTCACCATCGCTTTTTCAGGACAACGGCGCGCGGCAACGGTACGTCGCAACCGGCTCGAAGTGGATTATGCTCATTAATGTTCACTAGAATATTTAAGACAGCCCTTATGGTCCATCCACTGTCGCGATCTTGAAACTCCTCGATCGCCACTAACGTGGGAGCGACAACGTGCTTCGAGTACCACTTGCGCACGTTCGAAGTCATCAACAGTACACGATTTCGCGTACCGAAACTTTTCATGTCTGTATTCTCCCCCAACATAAACTCCGCGTTCAAGTTTGTATTAACTGCCACACTCTTATGCGTCGTGATAGCGTTCGTGACGCGCGAGATCAAAATGCGCCGAGCATCCTCTAAAAATCGACGCGGATCGCCATGTACCACGTTGACGACTGCACCGGTTAAAATACGGCCTATAAACGCGGATTCCACGTTTTCCCATAGGACTTTAGGTGCCGTCGATCAGTCCGAAACTCCGCAACCGACTCGCGAAAACTTTTCCCGCACGATCGCACGCAATGTCTTTATTCGCGGGATCAGCGACACTAGGCATTGTTTCGCGGCCACTGACACCCCTCCGCTGCTCTGGTACTCAACGATGAGCTGCAGGCACGTGTCGCAATGATCCACCCAGTCTCGGAATTCCGCAATACAGCGTAAAAGCTTAGACATCCGGGACAAAACTTTGTACGTGTCCATGAACCCCTCCATATTCGTTTAATCACAATGGATTTTGTCTACCAGACACGCACGAATAGCGCCGAATGGGTGATACGGCTTTTCCAGGTGATGCGGTCCGTGTTCGGAAATCGGTAACCTAACGGCAAAATGACGCGCTTCGAGTGTAGTCGCACAATCGGTGTAGGGTGCTCATCCAAAAATCTCACTAATTTACGACACAAAACAGAGTCCACGGTAACAGTCAATGTTCGAGGGTATAACACTTTGTACACTTCGACCCTGCTCTTCTCAAAGTCCTGCAGAAGCGTTAACGGCGTACACACGATCGCGGTAAAGTACCTCACTTGCTTGCGATGTACGTCCTTTTCACCAACGATGCAATACAATTTACTCGCAGTACTGTATCGCGCAATATGGCGTAGCAATTGACGATGGTGATGTGACAATTGCATAAATCCGTTTTGAACGATGGGCTCGACGTCTCGAATAATGACGGTGGGCTTAACACGTCGCGGATCTTATGCTTCTCGATCGTAAGCGTTTGGAAGTTCACGTGTGACATCGCAGGGTACTGACATTAGTATACTGTAAATCAGATACCCATGGGTCTATATCGAACTCTTTTCACTCTTACACGGTAGCTACTACTCCCACGACTCAGATATAAACATACGGTATCGCGCGGTGCAACGTCATGTTTACTCTATGCGCTACCGCGACGATTGACTTAGGGGAAGGTTGCCTAGGTTGGACCACTTTTTTAGTTTTCTCTCCTACACGGGCATAACGCATTGTAGAAAGGAAACAAATACGGGAAAATGATCTGCATTTTATGTAGATTTTATCATATATTTACTGTGTTAATCAAATAATTGATTAAAATAATATCTCAAGAAAACTAAACTAATGACTTCGGTCCATTTCAGGCAACCGGTTTCGTAAGTTGGACCACCGGTTTCCTATATTGGACCGCTCCTAAAAATCAATGAATTTATATATACAATCTAAAAAACACTGATCAGGGCATTGAATAAAAATAGAAACAGGAAGAAACAAGTATTTTACCATGCACGTAGTGCAATAGTACGTTGTTTGGGTGTTTTTTTTATATTCGTCCCCGCATAACTCCCCAGCATATGAGCCGATATTAATGATCTTTTTTGATTCGAAAGAGGGCGATGCCCCGGTGGTCCCATCGTACACTGCATCAACATTGGCGCAATGTTTTGCCAGTTCTGATTAATAATAAAGACTATTGTCACCGAATTATTATTATTTTATCAACGTATGCGCATATATCTTCAGCATGTTGGGTCAATATATATAAAACGAAAAAGTTAAGAATAAAATAATTTCAAAAATTAAAACCGACTTCAAAAATTGAAATTGCAGTAAAGAGTAAAAAATAATTTTTCCCTAATGAGAGTCTTATATTACATAAGGGAAAATATTATTTTTTACTTTTTAGTGCAATTTTATTTTTTTGAAGCCAATTTTAGTTTTTTTTTTAAATTTTTTAGTATGCTTTTAACTATTCGCTACCAGAAAATAGATTGTATCCTAGAATGGACCGGTCCAATTTAAGCAACTAGTGGTGGTCCAATATTAGGCAACTTGTACGTTACATCGAAAAGATATGTTTTCATTGTTATACTTATACGAATATGGAAAAGTAAGGACATGAAATTACAGCTAAGACAGCACACTTTACACTAGTGTCGTTTAAAATTATGGTAGTTACAAGTTGTTGAAAGAAATTCACTTGAAATAGCACGAAAAATAATGATCGCGCAACACGTATTTCTATATTTCGACGACGGTGAACAACAAACTAATGAATAACCGTCTCGCTGTTCTCACACGTTCCATCTCCACTTCCTAAAGCAGTGTAGCCGAAAGAACCACTGCAAATATATTTATTTATCGAGATACACGAATGGTCCAATTAAGGAGACGGTCCAATATCGGCTACTCTCCCCTACAGCCTCCTCCATCGTGAAAATGCTCGGATACTCTACCCCGAATAATTATCGCTGTATGTTTACGATGGTTGCTTGCGTGGCTAGTGATGGGATCTGAAGCGTTTCGAAGCGCTTCGAATCTATATATATGACAAAAACTTCGGAGCGCTTTGAACATGATTCGAAGCTCTTGAAAAGCCTTGGTCGGCTTCGAAGTCTGAACGGATTTGAAGTCTGTTCGGCTTCGAAGTCTCGAAACTCTTGGCTCGAACCTTGATAGGTACCCCGTGGCGAGAACAACACTCCTCAGTGCCTCACAAAATTTTATGGCCTTCGACCCTCCAAGGGGTTTGAATACCATTAAAAAGTGAGAAATGTCTAGGATTTCCGAGTTTCTCATCAGATCTTTGCGAAAACGACGCCAATCGATTTCTTATGTTTTGCCGATGAAACTAACACCAAGAACGACGTAATTCTGACCATACTGAAGGAAATTCCATGAAAAATCGAATTATATCATTTGAAGCTGCCTTCGTTAAAAATATTCCCATTTACATGAAATTTGATATGATTTTCATCGGAAAAAGATAAGGAATCTATCGGTGTCACTTCCATATCCATACGATAAAGAATAAAGAATTATGTTATTTCTGAAACAGGTATGAATCCTCCGGCCGACCGCAGGCTGTGGTCCGCAGCGGTTCCAGGTCGGTGCCCCGCTGTCAATAGTAATAATGTGAAATATTCATTTTAGCGTAAGAAAAGAAATTCTTTATTCTTTATCGTATGGATATGGGAGTGACATCGATGGAATCCTTATGTTTTTCCAATGAAAATCATATCAAATTTCATGTAAATCGGACTATTTTTAACGAAGGCAACTTCAAATGATATAATTCGATTTTTCATGGAATTTACTTCATTATGATCCGAATGACGTTGTTCTTGGTGTTAGTTTCATCGGCGAAACATGAGGAATCGATTGGCGTCGTTTTCGCACAGATCTGACGAGAAATTCGAAAATCCTAGACATTTCTCACTTTTAATGGTATTCAAACCCCTTGGAGGGTCGAAAGCCATAAAATTTGGTAAGGCATTGGAGAGTGCTGTCCTCGCCACGGGGTGCCAGGCGGTATTCTCTAAATATGGGTCCCAAACGTACGGAGGTTTCGAACCAAAAGATTCGAGACTTCGAAGCCCACCAAGACTTCGAAGCCGAGCAAGACTTTTCAAGACTTTGTAGCTTTGAATCATGTTCGAAGCGCTTCGAAGTAGTCGCCTGACATTCAAGACCGATTCGAAGCGCCGGGAACCGCTTCGGAGTCCCATCACTATGCGTGGTCCTATCGGTCCTACGATTCAAATATATACACACGACACGAAGAGCGTGCACGTAGGCATCAAAACGCGTTCAATCCTGCTCAGATATAAACACACGGCACGGCGCGGTTCGCTCTATGATTTCTCAGAAATCATGTACCACCCTCTTTCTCAGAAATCCCCATCGAATGCAACGTCGTATTTATTTTATGGGCTATCGCGACGATTGATTTATAATAATTATCGCTATATGTATACATCATTGTACGTGCACTTTAACGGTTCCACGATTCAAATATATATACACACTGCAGGAAGCGCGTGCACGTAGATGCACAAAACGCGTTCAATCCTGTCGCGCGCTATGATCCCTTAACCCCTCAACGACCACCTCAGTATCTGGTAGGGATCCCAAGTTTTCCACTGGTCGCCCACCTTCGTATCTCGTACGGACCCTCCGTTTTCCACTGGTCGTCCGCCTCCGTATCTCGTACGGACCCTAAAGCCGTATTTCCTATACCCCCCGGGCGTACAGTGGAGGTTTTCGTTCCGAGGGCCTGGGCCGCACGGTCAGTTTTTCGTTTAACCCCTCAACGACCACCTCCGTATCTCGTACGGACCCTACGTTTTCCACTGGTCGCCCGCCTCCGTATCTCGTACGGACCCTAAAGTTTTCCACTGGTCGCCCGCCTCCGTATCCCGTATGGACCCTGCCTTTCAAGCGGCTACCGCGTCAATACCAGATACACTAGAGGTTGTCTGTACAGTGATGTTTGAGTGCGGAGGCCTCAGGTAGCAAAGTGACGATTGTCGTTTAAGGGGTCGGTCGTTGAGGGATTAAAGGTGGAGTCTCCATAGCGCGGCCGGCAGCCAAATCTTAAGCACCGCTCTTATGGAGAAGCATGTAACCGTTCTCCTAGCCACGTTTTCGACCGGCCGCGGCCGCATGTCTACTACAGTAGCAACCTAGGCTACTCGAGACGCAACACAATGCGATGAGTGTCTGTTTTCCGCCATGATGGCGGAATCTACTAGCCGCACGGCTATCCACGGCGACAAACCGCTATAGGGCTGCTTCATACTAACCGTCTGGACGGCGGCAAAACGACGGCCGTTCCACTAGCGCAACAGAGACACAGATTCATACTTCTCCGTTGCACTAGTGGAACGGCCGTCGTTTTGCCGCCGTCCAGACGGTTAGTGTGAATCTTGCTATACTCCTTCAAACTGAGTCATAGCCGCGGCCGCGCTGCGGTCCAACGGCAAAGTAAGACAGAATCCCAAAAATAAGGAAACAAGATAGAATTAAAAAATTATGGAATTATGTTTTTTATATATTTCTTGTAATCTAATAATATGAACTCCTAAAAAAGGGAAAAATATTGTGGCGTCTACATCTGATCTGTGTGTAAACACGTGTCAAAGTTTGTAAGTTTTATTCTTGTGGAAAATTTTGAATTGAGTCTTTTAAATTTTAATGATATAAAAGACACAAATTTTTTGGGAACCGAAATGAGTAATATCGTTTTTGGTAAGCAATAACAAAGAATTAGTTACATACTCTTCTTTTCCATAAGAAATCCATTGAAAAAATATTAGCAATTATCGTCTTTTTAGTTACCCTCCGGGAATTTCCTAGCAAATTTCATTTTTGTTTTATAATCAACATATATTTGGTTTTGCAACTGCGAAAACAAGATTTGGCAATATTTACCAATAATGGAGTAATTACCTGTATTCTTTGCACAGTGAGGCTGAATCCCAATAAATAGGGAAAAATTCAACAGCATCAAATTTTTCGGACTGAAACTGCCGAATATAATTAAGGAAGTTCGTAAAAAAGTATTAATATACAACTCATACGGAAGATTGCCGTTATTTAGAAAAATTAAGTCGATAATTTCCCAAAAACTAGAACAATTTGATAAATATATCTATATACTATGGAAAGTGCAGAAATATTTGCAAACCTGTATCCATGTTATCCTATATACCAAATACTATTCATAAAGTGTTAATACGAGGTGTGTAAATAAAGTAATGAGACTGATTTTTTTTCAAGTTTTTATTCAAATATAATTACAATGCAATAGTGTCTCCTTCAAAATAGGTCCCTTGGGAAGCCACACAGCGCTGGAGACGGTCCTTCCAATCATCATAGCATTGCTGGAACTCGGATAGTGGAATAGCCTTCAGCTGGTCGGTTACAGCTGTTTTAATGTTTTCAAGTATCCCAAAATGAGTTCCCTTGAGGTGATTTTTCAATGGGTGCCGGGTCAGGAGCCAAGCATGGAGCTATTTCGTTGCTCGGTTTCACGCTCGGCTGTGCTATTCTTTGCTACTATACAATAGAATTATTTATTATGGTAAGGAACCTCGGGATGATGCATATGTGTAACAAGCAATAAAATTGAAAATATAGAAACGTATTATACATTCATATTTAACATAACATATTTAGAATGTTATTACTATAAAAATAAATAACTTACAAAGATAAAGAACAGAATTTTATTGAACGATATATATACACACACATTTGCAAAAGTTAAAAATTATATACTAATAAATATATACATACATATTATATACATTTGTGTATTAGTCTTTATTGCACTCAGCGATTGAGGCAAGCGCAAAATTATATACATATATACATTGGTGTATTAGTCTTCATTGCACTCAGCGATCGATGCAAGCGCAAAGTTTTATACATAAGGAATGTGTATGTACATTACTGTTATACGGGGAATTAATGAAAATAAAATATAATTTTTAACTTTTGCAAATGTGTGTGTATATATATCGTTCAATAAAATTCTGTTCTTTATCTTTGTAAGTTATTTATTTTTATAGTAATAACATTCTAAATATGTTATGTTAAATATGAATGTATAATACGTTTTTATATTTTCAATTTTATTGCTTGTTACACATATGCATCATCCCGGGGTTCCTTACCATAATAAATAATTCCATAGTAGCAAAGAATAGCACAGCCGAGCGTGAAACCGAGCAACGAAATAGCTCCATGCTTGGCTCCTGACCCGGCGCCCAGATTCGCAAAGAGTCGTGGTACGAGCCTACATGGACGCACACTCATGCAGTTCTCTTATTACAAATTTCGCAATGTGTAGCAACTTTACAGTCCCGCGCTCGGCTGTTGCCCGGGTCCCAGAAATTCAGGAGGTATTTGCACCCGATGGGGCAGGCCTGCGGTAGATAAACAGAACACGATATACATATAAGAAAAATGGCTAGTCATTCACTGTCTTCGACGGTCCTCGAGACCTCATACAACAATAGACCCTCTTTTCAAGTGCTCGAAAAGGGCCTGTGCGGCGCGTCGTTGCACTGGTGGGGGCCATGGCGTCGACGCTTACGTATAGGAAATACCATTTGCGACGACGCCAGTTGGAGTCGCTGGCGGCTGTAGCCGCTTATTTGAACGGCCACCTTTAAGGGGGTAGACACGTCACGTGACACGGACGATGCACCGCGCTGTAATACCGACAATCTAACCTGAAACATGGGTTTGGGATTTTTCGTTTTTCGTCCTTATATAAGCAGATTTTGGGTTGGGCGAGGTCTCATTCGAAAGAGGAAGGTTTAATGCGGAGCGCCTTACTCACCGTTTGAGTCACAAAACTCTTTTAGTGACCTAAAAATACTTAAGGAGGTAAACACGCCACGTGACACGGGCGATGCACCGCGCTGTAATACCGACAATCTAACCTGAAACATGGGTTTAGTAGGATACTTTTAACGTCATTATATGAGCGAATTTTGGGCTGGGCGAGGTCTCATTCGAAAGAGGAAGGTTCAATGCAACACGCTCTGGACATCGTTTGAGTCACAAAACTCTTATAGTGACCTACAAATACTTGGAATCTGCGAGTGTATTTTGTCCATTTTTTCTCTACTTTGGTCACTCATATTATTACATATCAACAAAACCTCGTCGAACCATGGCCAGAGCGTGTTGTACTGAACCTTCCTCTTTCGAATAAGACCTCGCCCAGCCCAAAATTCGCTCATATAATGACGTTAAACGTATCCTACTAAACCCATGTTTTGAGCCAGATTGTGTCGGTATTCAGCGCGCTGCATTACCCGTGTCTACCCCCTTAAGGTGGCATTTTCAATGCGCGGCTCGCCGCCGCGGCGCGCCGCGGTACACTGGTACAATGGGAAAGCATTCATCTGTTCTCCTATCTGCGACTTCAACCGCGCGCGGCTGCGGCAGATTGCTATAGTGTATGCAAGTCTGCTCCAGGAGCAGCCTAGGCTACTGGAGAAGCAACACAATGGGACGAGTGTCTGTTTTCCGCCATTTTGGCAGAATCTACTAGCCGCTCGATGGCCCGCGGCTGCCACTCGCTACACTGCTCCAGAAACAGTGCTGCGCGGCTAACCGCCCCGCGGCCCATCGCCACAATGGGACAAAATCCCCAGAAATAAAGAAACAAATCAGAATTTTAAAAGTTATGTGACTTCCGTTTCCAGTCGCGAGCGTGGCAGAAGTGTGTGTTTGGTGGTGCGAGTGGCGGGAAGGAAGTGTGAGTGAAGGGAGGTACGAGTGGACAGGGAGTGAGTGGAGGAGGTAGGGGAGAGGTGAAGAAAAGGGGAGGCTAAAAAAGAAAAGGTCAGAAATAGTGGGTGGTGAAGTGCGAAGCAGGACGAGGGAGCGGTTTGGAGGTTAGGTAGGAGGATAGGTTTCAGGTGGCGGGAAAAGGTAGGCAGAGGAGTAAGTAGAGGAATCTAGCGGGCAGGTGAGGAACTAGGGAGAGAGGACAGGAAGGCGGGAAGTTCGAACGGAGTAAAAGGAATAGGAGGTAGGAATAGAGAGATAAGGATAAGAGTCGGATAAGAGTCGGGTAGACGGTGAAGGATATGAGCGGGAGAGATGGAGGACAAATGGTGGGTGAGAAGAAAGAAGAGGGGCGGGAGGGTGAGACAGGAAAGGAAAAAGGAAGGCAGAAAAGTGAGGGAAGACGTAGGAACGATAGTGGGAGTAGCGTCAGCAGCTATGCGGGTAGTGTGGACAGCGGCGGGGGGAAAAAGAGGAAGGATAGGGAGGAGGAGGAAGGATCGGGGGAGGAAATGAAAAGAGCAGGCTTCAAAAAGAGTGGAAAGACTGTAAGATCGCCGATAGGAGGAAGGAAAATGGAGGAGAATGAAGAAAGAGAGGAGTCAGAGAGTGTGATGGGGATGTTGAAGGAGTTGATGAAGGAGTTAAAGGAGGAGAAGGAGGAAAGGAGGAAGGAGATGAGGGAGGTGAAGGAGGAGATGCGGAAGGATAGGGAGGAAAGAAGAAAGGTGATGGAGGAATGGGGAGAAGAAAGGAGGAAATGGGAATAGGGAATGAAGGAGGAGAAGAGGAGGTGGGAAAAGATAGAAGAAAAGCTAGAGAGGTTGGTAGAGAGGGATGGGAGGGTGGAGGAAATGATAGTTAGGATGGAGGAATGGGAAAAGAAAAAGGACGGGAGGAAAATACCGGAAAGGGGGGAGGGGGGTGATATTGAGGAATGTTGGCTAAGAATGAGAAGGATGGAGTTAAAGCAGGATAAGAAGGAGAGGGAGGAGAGAAGGAATAACGTGGTGGTAAGGGGACTGGGGATAGAGGGAGGAGAGGAGGAAAAGGAGGTGAAGAAGCTGTGGACAGCGTTGGGGTTGGAAGAGGGGGGGATAAGGGAGGTGAGAAGGGTGGGTAGTAGGGGAAAGGAAAGAAACGGGTTGACCTTGGTGAAGCTGGCGGGGCGGGAGGAGAAAATAAAGGTGATGGAGGCGAGGAAAAAACTGAGAGGAAGGAAGCAGAGGATAGATGACGATTTGACGGAGGAGGAGAGAAAGGCGAGATGGAAGGTGGAAAGAGAGGCGATGAGGGAGAGGGATGAGGGTAAGAAGGTACAAGGATATATGAAGATGTGGGTCAACGGAAAGATGAGAAGATGGGATGAGCTGAGAGAAAGATGGGTGGAAGAGCAGGGAAACGAGAGATAAGGGATAGGGGGGGGGGAGGGGGAGAGTAAGGGGGTGGAAGGGGAGGGAGGAGGAGGTAGGTACAAGATTGTGTTCTGGAGTGTGGCGGGATTGAGGAATAAGGACGAGGAGTTTTGGAAAGGCTTGGAGGAGTGGGACGTGATAGTGATGATTGAGACGTGGATGGAGGAGGGGGGGGGGGACATAGAAAGGAGGCTGCCTAGGGGATATATTTGGTTTAGACAGTGGGCACGGAGGGAGAGAAGAAAGGGTAGAGCAATGTTGATGGGGGTGAGGAAGGGGTTGGAAGTGGAAGAGGAGGGGGAGGCAAGAAGGGAAGGGATCATGGCGAAAAAGGTGAGGGTAGGGGGGGAATGGTGGAGGATAGTTGGGGTTTATGTGAACGGAGACATACAAAGGAAGCTGGAAGACTTGGGAGAGTGGATCGAAGAGACAGAGTGGGGAGTGAGGGGGTTGATAGGGGGGGATTTTAACGCCAGGAAAGGGGAAGAAGGGGGGCGGATATTTGGGTGGGAGGAGGGTGAAGGGGGGGGGGGAGTAGGAGATCGAAAGACAAGGAGGTAAATGGGGACGGGAGGAGGTTATGCGATTACCTGGAAGAAAAGGGATGGAGCATCCTAAACGGGGGTGTGGAGGGGGATGAGCAGGGGGAGTGGATGTTTACAGGAGGGAGGTCTAGTACAGTAATAGACTATGTAATTGGGAATGAGGATACACGGGAGAAGGTGGAAAGGGTAGAAGTGGGAGAGAAAGTAGACTCAGACCACCAACCATTGGTGGAAAAGAAGAAGAAGGAGATGGAGCGATGGGAGAGGGAGCTGGAGGGGGTGAGGACAGAAGGACAGGTATGGAAGGTAGTAAATAGAGAGCGGGGAATGAGAAGGAGGGTGAACGAGAGAATAAAAATTGAGGAATGGGATGAATATTTTAGGGGACTGTTGGGGGGGGGGTAGAGTGGAGGGTACTAAAAGGTGAAGGGAGAGTGAGGGAGGGGGACGAAGAGAGGGAGATAGGAAGGGAGGAAATAAGAAGGGTGGTAAAGGGACTGAAGGACGGGAAGGCGGGGGGTGGGGATGGGATACAGAATGAGGTGTGGAAGTACGGGGGGGAAGAGGTGGAAAAGTGGCTGTGGGTACTATGTAATAGGGTGTGGAGGGGGGAAAGGTGGCCGGACGGCTGGAAGGAAGGGGTGGTGGTTCCGGTAATGAAGAAAGGGGCCGGGGAAAGAGTAGAGGATTACAGAGGGATTACCCTAACACAATCAGCATACAAGATCTATGCGGCAGTGCTAGCTGAAAGGTTGAAAGTGGAAGTAGAGGAGAAGAAGCTGCTGCCACCGAGTCAAACGGGGTTTAGGAGGGGGGTAGGTTGTATCGACAATATATACACTCTGAACTACCTGATAAACAGGCAATTAGGTAGGAAGGAGAGGAGGTTAGTGGTATTGTTTGTCGATATGAGGGCCGCGTTTGACTCGGTGGACAGGGTGGTGTTAGTAAAGGCTATGAGGGACAGGGGAGTAAGGGAAGGGCTGGTAGTGAGGTGTGAGGAGGTCCTGAGAAAAACGATAGGAAGGGTCAGGGTAGGGGAGGAGGAGGGGCCCTGAGGCGGTAGCGGGGCCTTCAGGAGAGACAGAGACGGTTCCGGTGACAGGGTCGTCAATGGAGGCGGTAGCGGGGCCTTCGGGGGAGACAGCGGCGGTCCCGGTAGCGGGGCCGTCACGGGACGAGGCCGGCACCTCCGTTGCAGGCCAGGGCAAGCGGAGGCTGCGCGACGAGACGGAGGGGGAGCGCTCCTCCTCCCCTAACTCCCCGCCGAGATCCCCTCGCAAGCGGTCCAGGACCGCGGATGGGCGTCGGACCGCGGTCTCGCGTTCGGAGAAGGAAGACGTACCGGTGGAGGAGGAAATGCCGGTGGTTGCGGAGGCTCGGGCTATGTCGGTGGATCCATCGGCTGGGTCGGTGACGGCGGCCGTTGAGGCTCCCGCCCCCGAGTCGTTGTCCCCGCTGTCCTCGGACGGGGATGTTGAGATCATCGCGCCGGAACCGGTACCGCCGGTTGCGGCCTCGGGATCGAAGTCGGGGGTGTCGTCCGCCCCCCGTTCGGACTGTCCGGCTTCCCCAGGGGAATGGATCGATACCAGGGAGACAAAAGGCGTCTCCGCCGATGGTCCCCCTGCGGATCCTGCGAGCGGTGACCGCGGGACGGAGGTCCTGGACACGACTGGGATTGTGTGGGACGACGTGTCTTCCGGCAAGGAAGTCGAGGAAGCCGGCATTGGCAAAAAAATTTCGGGGGTTGACCCTCACGGGGTTATCCGGGAGGAAGACCTGGACCCGGATACCGGTCGTCCTTTCGACGAAGACGACCGCGTGTATCCGAACGACGAATACACGACGGATTCGGGCCAGGTCTGGCTAATGAGGGGGGAAATTGGAGGAGACGGTCAGGACGGCGACAAAGCGTTCGTCCGGTTCGTGGACCGGTACTGGGACGACCTGTGTGACCAGCGGCCCCAGAAATGGCCCGGCCGCGTGGAGTACTATGGCGCCTGGACCAGGTGCGCCGTCTTTCGGTGCCTGACTCCCGGCGGCAAAAGTAGGGCAGTGCTCCTGGCCAAGGCCATGGAGGAGCACTTCAATGGTATGGGGGTGGTGGTCTCGGAGGCGGGCCCTGTGTCCCCGCGAGTGCGGACCGACCTGCGGCCTCCAAAAGCGCGAGACATGGCCAAGCGTAACGGCTACTGGAGGCAGTTGCGAAAGGAGTTCGCGGCGTTCGCTACGCGCGCCAAGGCCAAGGAGGAGAGGGAAGTGGCGAGCGCGGTAGCGGCGAGACAGACGGCGCAGCGCGACACCGGCGTGTCCTTCGTTAAGAAGGGCGCGAAGCTCTGGTGAGCCGTCGGGGTTGGCGCGGACGCAACGGGAGGGCGCGTTGAGCAGGGGCTAAAGAGGTGGTCCTCCCTCTCTTATATTAAAGCCTCATCCGCGTGCAATGCCTCCCGGGGCGTGGAGGACATCGTCACGGGACAGTTGTCGGTCACCGTGGGGGGGGTTGTGTGGACCGGGTACACCGGGCCCGTTCCTCCCCGAGTCCGCCTCAGGCGGCTAGCGGCACCGGAGGGCTGTGGGGGGGCTCAACAAGCGGGGGCTTGTTGAGCCTGGTTAATACAGCCGGGGACGAGGGGCAGCGTTGGCGCGTAACCCGCAGCGCTGCCCCGGCGATAGCGGGGATTCTCCCGGGGAGCTTCTCTCCCCCTTGGGAAAGTGTCAACTCCTGACAAACGAGCGTTGGGGATCTGGGGTCTTGGAGGATGGCCTAGCGAACGTATCGCTGGTTTGATCTCGCGCAAGAACGGCCATCTTCCTTGCCTGATCCCCTCGCTCTAGGTGGTTACCGTGCAGGTTTTAGTTGGTTGGAGCCCAACATAGCCCCGAGCTTCCCCCGAAGCTCGGGGTATACGTTCCGGATTTCCTGCACGTAAAAAAAAAAAAAAAAAAAAGGGGAGGAGGAGGGGGAAAGGTTTTGGACGGCAAGGGGGGTAAGGCAGGGTTGTCCACTATTTTTTTTTTTTTTTTTTTTTTTTTTTTTTTTTTTTTTCTTGGTGGAAATCCCCTCGGATACCCTCCGCCCGCGGGGGCGGACGGAGGGTTATGTGGGACTCGAACCCACTAAAACCACCAAGATGGCCTCCTCAGGGGCGGTGTCGCGCGCCTGAGGGGGAGGACTTTGGCGAGATCAAACTAGCGATACTTTCGCTTGCCTCCCCCCCATGCGCTTGTGAGCGACACCGCCCGCCAGCCCCGGCGCGTGTGATGCGCCGGGGTCATCCCTGGGGGAGATGACTCCTCCCCCAGCTCCTTCTCGGCGACGCGCGACGGGCCATACGCCCGCGCCGCCATGTGGGGCCGTTGCTGCTAGGGTGAGTGGTGCCCCCCGACACCCTCACCCCACGGCCCCGCGATCGAGCAACCCGCCGCTCGGCCCAGAGATGTAGCGACGGGCCGAAGCGGTACGAGGGCTAAGGTGTGTTTGGCCACGAGGGCCGTCAGCGAACACACACTGGGTGGCCCATCGGTGGCCCACCCGCCCCCGGGGCTGTCGATCGCTTCCGAGGGGGCGACAGCTGTTCGTCGCCCCCCTGGATGGTCCATTCCTCGCAGGGACCCTCCGCACATCTACCCTTCGTCGCCGCCGCGGAGTTGACGCCCTGCCACTGCGCGTCCACGGCGGCATTCGCGACGAAGACCGTGGTGGCCCGACTAGGGGGCCACCCTCCACCTCTTCCTCCCACGCTCCTCTCTCTCACAGAGGGCACCTTTGCCGGGGGTTACCTTCGATCCCCCCGGACTTGCCTCCCTTCCCCCCATCACTGTCGTGGGGGGGGAGTCAACGACGGCGCGCGGCCGGGACCAATACCGGGGGAGCGGGCGACTTACAATGTCGCCGGACCGCGTCCCCCGGCCCCGGGTCATCTGTTGCGCGCGCGTCGTCGTCGGCCGGGAGGAGGGTTGTCCACTAAGTCCAACCCTGTTTACGTTACTTATCGCGGACTTGGACGAAGAGCTGGGGAGGGGAGGTTGGGGGGGGGGGGGGTGAAGCTAGGGGAGAGGAAAATTTATACCCTAGCGATCGCGGACGATGTGGCGGTACTTGCGGAGGATGTGGAAGGAATGAAGGGAATGATGGGGAAATTAGAGAGGTATGTAGAGGGGAAAGGGCTGCAAGTAAACGTGGGGAAGTCTAAAGTGATGAGGTGTAGAAGGGGGGGGGGGGGGCAGATGGAGCAAGGTGGTGTGGAGGTGGAAGGGAAAGGAGTTGGAGGAGGTTAAAAGCTTCAGGTATCTGGGATACACCCTAATGGGTAATGGGGGACAAGAGGAACATATTAAGGAAAGGGTAAGAAAAGGGGCTGCGGTGATGGGGCAAGTATGGGGGATTGGAAAAAGGAAATTTGGGAAGGACTGGGGGAAAAGGTTGTGGCTTTTTGATAAGTTGGTGTGGGCGGTGGTTAGCTATGGGGTGGAGGTGTGGGGGTGGAAAGGAAGGGAAAAGGTGGAAGGGCTGCAGGAGAGGTACATGAGGTGGGTGTTGGGGTTGGACCGGAATACCCCAGGGTATTTGATAAGGGAAGAACTGCAGAGGGGGTTGATGAAGGGAGGGGCAGGAATGAGGGCATGGGGATACGAGAGGAAGCTAGAGGAGGGGAAGGGGGGTGAGTTAGCAACAGAGTGTTGGGAGGAAATGAAGAGGAGGATGAGGAGGGGAAAGGTGTTGCAGGGATGGGAGGAGGAAAGGGAACAATACTTTAAGGACAGAGGATGGACCGTGGAAGAGGTAGAAAGGGTGAGAGGCAAAGGGGGGATTAGGGGGGAGGATTTGGTGGAGAGGGAGAGAAAGATGCAGGAGGAGCAGAGATGGAGGCGGATTAGAGAGGCGAAATATAAAGAGTGGTACGGGAGGGTGAAAAGGACGGGGTTGCCGGGGTATTTAAAGAAAGGGTGGGGGGAGGATAGGTGGAGGAGGGTAGTGAGGTTTAGGCTGGGGAATGAGATGAAAGGAGGGAGATACTGGGAGGAGGAGGATAGAAGATTATGTAGGATGTGTGGGCAGGAAGAAGAGTCATGGGAGCATGTGTGGGAGGTGTGCACAGGCTGGGGGATTGAGAAGGGATGGCAAGAGGTAGCGAGGGAGGTGTTGGGAGATGAGGAATGGATGAAGAGGTTGGAGGAAAGAAGAGTGATGTGTGAGGGGGGGGGGCGGAGGTGAGAGTGGAGGAATGGGAGTGAAAAGGGAAGCGAGCGGAAGCGGAGGTCCGGGAGACGGAGGAGAGAGAGCGAGCGTGCGAGCGAGCGGGAATAGAGAATAGGAGAGTTTATATGTATATTTATTTGTTAAGTTTAAGATTAGGTTAAGTTAGACTAAGTTATGGATAAGATAAGATAGTGTATAGAAAGGTTGTATGGAGAAGGAATTTGGGAATTTGTAACCCCTAGGGGATCAAGTAAAAAGGACTACTACTAATTTAAAAGTTATGGAATTATGTTTTTATATATTTTTGGAACCTAATAATATAAGGTCTTAAAAACGTAAAAATATCATGGCAGCTACTTCTGCTGTATGTGTAAACATGTGTCAAAGTTTTTTTTTATGCAGAATTTTAAATCGAGTCGATTAAATTTCGATGATATAAAAGGAAAATATTTTTTGGAACCAAAATGAGTAGTACCTATCGATACTGCAAAGTAATAGCGAATAATTAGTTCCATTTACAGTAATTCGTCGTTAGTGTCGCATTTGTACCATGCGTAAAAATATAATCCCACTCACTATCCCCACCATTTCTTGGAATCCTTCGGTGGAGAGTGAGAGAACGAAAGAGACGACGGCAACTTCGTGTCAACTGTTTCGTTCCCTCTCGCTCGGCTCTTGGGTTTTCTCACTCGCGGCACCGGCCGCACGGAATAGTCTTAGAGCATATACTACTCTAAGGGAATAGTGTCCGCATCGCGTTAGTGTCCTGCCGCCAGCCCCGATCGTCAGGATTCTAACGAGGCATTACTGTAGTTCTTTTTCCATAACAAACTCATTGAAGAAATATTAGTATTGTCTGTTTAGTTACTTTCCGGGAACTTCCAAGCCTTTGCTGTTGTATAATTAATATATATTTGTCCTTGTATTTGGAAATATTTGCTATTGATGAAGTAATTACCTGTATTCTATATCGTACAGTGGAGCTGAATCCCAAGAAATAGGGGAAATATGCAACATCCCATTTTTCGCACTGAAAATGCCGAATATTATTAAGGAAGTTCATAAAAGAGTATTAATATACAACTCATACGATGGTTTGACGTTATATAAAAAAATAACAGCATAATTCCAATAAAACTAATACAATTTGTTAAATATATAAATATATATTTTTTAACTAACCCCGCAGCCGGGGTTTGTTGACTTATTCGTCTCACTACTCTGAATACAATAAAAACTACAACCTAGAATCAATTAAAACGATTTTAAAAATTAAGCCTGTATACCTAATGAAATTTGTAAACTTTTGGTATACAGCAAGTCAACAAAATACTAATGGTCTATTTATAAAAATTTGAAATGTAAAAAATTAATCAATAAAAATTATTATTATTATTTCCATAGTATCATATCACTTTATATTTATCGTTTATTATGCAACTCTAACTTGATTAGCATAGTTGGTTAGGAACTACCTTAAAACAAACAACCAAATGTCACTGACTTTTTCAACCCGGCCCACTGTGCCGTTGTAAATCGGACTACTTTTATACAAGCAATAAGGTAAAAAAATGCCTACTCTTTTTATGATTTGTATTGCTTCTGTAAAAGTAGTCCGATTTACATGACATTTGGTATGATTTTCATCAGAAAAACATAAGGAATCTATTGCTGTCACTCCCTTATCGATACGATAAACAATAAAGAATTTCTTAATAAGCTGAAATGAATATTTCACCCTCGATTGTAGCTCGCTGACCTCGATTCGCTGGGGTCGGCCGAGGATTCATACCTGTTTCAGAAATAAAATATTTCTTTATTCTTTATCGTATAGATATGGAAGTGACACCCATGAATTCCTTATATTTTCCCGATGAAAATCGTACCAAATTTCACGTAAATCGGACTAGACCTATAACTTACTAACTGATAGTCCCAATTAAAAGAAGTAACTTTTTCCTGAACACTTTTTTCTATCTCCTACAGTTCGCGAGTAATAATACCAACAAAAAAAAAGTTTAGGGGTAAATTGCACCCTCTTGGAGTGAATTTGGGCATCAAACGAAATTGCGTTGTACTCAGGAAGACTTCCCCTACATATTTTCAGAGTTTTATAATTTTCTAAATTTTCGGGTTCAGGATCTTCCCTTGTCAAGTTTATGGGGGCTGGAACTTGGTAACCCGACATACATGAAAATGGTTTTTGTAGAGAACTTCCTAGGCTACAAATTGTATAATAACTATTTTTGTCGCAAAATTGCTAGATAGCGAGATATTTGCGAAAAACAGTATTTTCTTGTCAACCCTCTGTAAAATTTTTAGCAGCAGTCGGATTGATGGGGACTTTTCAAATATTGTTTAAAACGACCAAATAAAGGCCCATGCCAAAATCAGCTTGATGGGAATTAGTCCGTAGATTAAGCACATTTTCGTCTAATTTCACTGGACTAATATTACATACGGCGTGGTCTGATACGTTTGCGAGAAACTGTATATCTCCATATTTAAAAAATTAAATTGTGGGTTTAAAATAACACATCCCACGCAGTTTATAAAACATTCATTACAATAGCGTACCTACACGGTGTTCCAAAAATGTCAGAGTTCCTTGGAAGGGGTAATTCAGGGGATGATTTGAAACAACTTTTTCCTTAGCGAAAATATTGTCCGAAGCTTCGTTAAGGAGATATTAACAAACAACCCCGACCAATCAGAGCGCGCGCCTTCCGCTCGAGCTCTCGTGGTAGCGTTGGCTACGCGGTAGGCGACTGCGCTTGTACTACGAACGTACGAACAAGCAAGTTAGCATGCATCAAAGGAAACCGCGTTACACTTTTTTTTTTAAAGCAAAATCTTAAATAAGAATCATTTGAAGTGACAAGAAGTACGTAAATTTCGTTTTTAAATAAGGCATAAACGAAAAGGTAATGTAACAGAAAATGTAGGACATGTGATCGTAATTCGTTATTGAGGTAAAACTCCGTAGTTTAATAACGGCCATCACAACTAAATTTAAAAAATAATATTAGGTGTATGAATAAATTCTTTCCGACTGGATTTACATAACCAGTACAAAGCTGCTGAATTTCTATCGCGGTGGTATTCATAAGCTGCCAGAAAAATGGCAAAAAGTAATTAACAATAATGGAAATTATTTCGATGATTGAGTTGTTTTCATATTTTTTAAATCGAACTGTTATTGTACCCTAAAAGCGAAAAGAATTTATTTCTACACCTAATAATCACCAATAAATTAAATAAAACTCACCCATTCGGACATTCCTTTCCTTCCTTTTCGGAAACCTGTGTCACTAGGTCACTGTACCGATCCTGATTTATGGTAGGGTAGCACCCAGTGCTCAGCTGATCGCAGGTATTCGCAGGACACCACCCGAAGGTAAGGGTCGCAACGTCAAGTACGTCCGGGTTGATGTACCGAATATTCACTTCACTGCACTGATACTAATACTGATCATTTAATTTATATTTCACGGAATGTGTTGTTCCTATGTTATAAAAATTGGTGGCCCCGCAAGGGGCCGCGCGTACAACCAGAACATCGCGTAATACTCTTCGGCTGAGTACATTTCTGGGACGACATTACTAGCTGACTGACAGGATTTTTTCCCCAAGCAACTTCCTCTACCCCCAAGTAGTTTCTCTCGTTCCATTATGAGTTTACTCCCACCAGGACAATAGGTGTTAGGTAAAAAAAAGCCAGCACATTTTCGAAACACACATGTTTTGCAGAAGTGCAACGAACGAACGGAATACGTCGACGCGTGCTTTTGTTTTGAAATTCGAGCGCGTGTTTAAACACGAAAGATAAGGGATCCGTCTTTAATTTGAAGATAGGACGAAGCAGGTGGAACTACGCGCAGTCAGCGGACTACCCCTTCTCTTCCTGTGTCTCTTCGCGAGGCGTATTGATGTTGGATAATACTCTTCAATTTCTAGTTCTCCAAAATTAATCAGGGTGGTAGAGAACGATTTACTACAGTTTTGGGTAATTTGTGGCTTAACTAGTTCCGCCTCGTAGTAAACGTGAACTCAGGGCATCGGGAAATGGAAACAGGAATGGTATGCCTTTTTTTCTTTATAACAATTCCAGGACTTTCTGTTTCTCGTCTCTTCGGACCTTTTCGAACCGAGACACGTGGTGTCTGCTGTCTATCTCTAAGCAATGGGTACATTGGCAGTAAAAGGACGGAGCGCGGGCTTTTGTGAAAGTGTAGGTTGGTTCGTTCGTTGCACTTCTGCAAAACACGTGTGTTTCGAAAATGTGCTGGCTTCTTTTTACTTAAAGCCTCTTGTCCTGGTGGGAGTAAACTCATAATGGAACCTGAGAAACTACTTGGGGGTAGAGGAAGTTGCTTGGGGAAAAAATCCTGTCAGTCAGCTAGTAATGTCGTCCCAGAAATGTACTCAGCCGAAGAGTATTACGCGATGTTCTGGTTGTACGCGCGGCCCCTTTCGGGGCCACCAATTTTTATAACATAGGAACAACACGTTCCGTGAAATATAAATTAAATGATCAGTATTAGTATCAGTGCAGTGAAGTGAATATTCGGTACATCAACCCGGACGCACTTGACGTTGCGACCCTTACCTTCGGGTGGTGTCCTGCGAATACCTGCGATCAGCTGAGCACTGGGCCCTACCCTACCATAAATCAGGATCGGTACAGTGACCCAGTGACACAGGTTTCCGAAAAGGAAGGAAAGGAATGTCCGAATGGGTGAGTTTTATTTAATTTATTGGTGATTATTAGGTGTAGAAATAAATTCTTTTCGCTTTTAGGGTACAATAACACTTAGATTTAAAAAATATGAAAACAACTCAATCATCGAAATAATTTCCATTATTGTTAATTACTTTTTGCCATTTTTCTGGCAGCTTATGAATATCACCGCGATAGAAATTCAGTAGCTTTGTACTGGTTATGTAAATCCAGTCGGAAAGAATTTATTCATACACCTAATATTATTTTTTAAATTTAGTTGTGATGGCCGTTATTAAACTACGGATTTTTACCTCAATAACGAATTACGATCACATGTCGTACTTTTTCTATTACATTACCTTTTTGTTTATGCCTTATTTAAAAACGTAATACACGTACTTCTTGTCACTTCAAATGATTCTTATTTAAGATTTTGCTTTAAAAAAAAAAGTGTAACGCGGTTTCCTTCGATGCATGCTAACTTGCTTGTTCGTACGTTCGTAGTACAAGCGCAGTCGCCTACCGCGTGGCCCAGGCCTTCCCAAGTAGGGGAAATACAGTCCTGAAACACATGTTTCGGTTCTCCCTCCAACACTCCCTCTCTCAAAGGAGACAGTACCGCCGCTAGGAAGCAGAGAGAGAAGACAGTAGGAATCGTCCCACCTTAGCTGAAGGCGCAGCGTTGGAGGGAGAACCGAAACATGTGTTTCAGGAGTGCATTTCCCCTACTTGGGAAGGCCGGGCGTAGCCAACGCTACCGTGAGAGCTCGAGCGGAAGGCGCGCGCTCTGATTGGTCGGGGTTGTTTGTTAATATCTCCTTAACGAAGCTTCGGACAATATTTTCGCTAAGGAAAAAGTTGTTTCAAATCACCCCCTGAATTACCCCTTCCAAGGAACTCCGACATTTTTGGGACACCCTGTATAACCATTGAAAATTTAAAGGAAAATTACCATCATTCACATTATACGCGTTTGCCCGTTGTAAGATACATTTCGAAACGGAAAATGCAATGGCGTAACGAAAGTGCGAGCTTCCAGAATAAATAAATTGACATTAGAAAAGCGTTTTTTAACCGCAACATCTTCAAGTAATTGCGTTTATGTTGGGAACCGTTCGCTGGCTAATATACGAGTTAATATTGCACGCTCGAGTGCCATGGAAGTGGCTAATTAACCTGCAATACTTATTCGAAAATCTTTATGAGCTCCTGCAATATAAGGGCGGATCCAGGCAACTAAATGAAGATACATCTTTTGAGGGTCCTCTAAATGTGCAGCGATAACCAAGCCTCCTCAAGTTCCACCTTAAGTCCTCTAATTATGTGACGTTCGTATAACAGATACGAAGCGGAATGCAGCTGCTGCTTTGTCTCTGATGCGAATTTAACTCTGTTTTTTCGTTAGTACTACTGAACAGCTTCGAAATAAATATACAAAGTGGACCACTGTTACGTACATAGTACTCTAAGGGTTCAATAGGTGCAGAATATTTAATTCTCAGTATCTTCAAGAAAAATTTGCAATCAATCGATCAAAATAGTTATTTTTTCAACTGTTTTATTCTTTTCATGTGGGAATTAGGGATTGTTGTGTTGGGATATCATAAGAATGCTCTAGTGCTTTGGCAAGTAATGGATAGCTGGAAAATTGAAACTAGAATTTTTTAATGAACAAGCAATTCTGTGGTACAAATAATTAGAGAGACTGAACTGATGTGTGCTTAAAATGCAGTTGTCCGTTTATTTTAGTGTGAGTTGTCTTGCGAAACAAGCGGATCAGTTAATTTTAAACGTTTACCATTTAGAAAATACTGTGTTCCATGTGATTTATTGGTGAGACATATTCGGTTTAAAACAGAAAAGTAAATGTTATTGTCTAACAGATCACCGTCAAAATGAGAATGTATCGCAAACGAAACTTGTTCGAGGTGGCGCCCTGATCGGAGTGCGTAAGATGGCGTCTGAGCATGCCCGTGATGACGCTGTGACGTCAAACCAAACAACGCCAATATGAGTTTGGCTTTGTGGCTTTGCGCTTGCGTCGACTTGTTTATAGTGTTTATTATTATAACCTTAATTAAAGTTCCATTAATGATGCAGTGCTGTGTAGTTGATTGTAAAAAAAGGTCTACTTTTATATTTCCAAAAGATGAAATTCTTAAAAAAAGTGAATTGAAGCTATAAAAAGGCCTGATTTCAAACCAAATAAGTACCATGCGTTAGTACCATGCGAGTTTGTGCGTGAATCATTTCAAATCAGATCAAATTATCAGAGAAAGTGTGATTGCAGGTAAGCAAACATTAATTTTTTCATATACATATATGTATTCTATATGTTAGGAAAACGTAAACATATAGAATACACTGCGAATTTTAAATTTGCAGCTTATAACCTTGAAAGATTAAGATTAGTAAAAGTAGTTGTACCATCAGTTTTTTCCTGGAACACTACAAATGAAAGTAACAATACAGACGATATTTCTGTATTAAATCCTAAAATAACCAATATTGAACACTTGAATTACCAAAAATTAACTGCAGATATTGATGTTGATGTTTATGAAGAAGTTGTTACGACTACTATTGATGAAAGTATTGTACACAAAAGCAGTGAAAATTGCACAAAGGATGAAAGTAATACAAGTTTAAATAGTAGTGTTAACATGTGTACGAATCACAATTGTCAAAAAAACTCTTCACATGGAAATAATAAAAGTATTGGGCTGTACTTCCGAAAACCCCCATGCTCCAAATTGGCTGAAATTTTGGAAACAGGTTCATTTTGCAAAGAAATAATGTTTGCGAGAAGGATTTTTGGCGACTCGAACTTTTTTTGTCATATAAGTGTCACTTCCTATGTTACCGACACGTTGATGGCGGCTCTAAAGCCACCGAACCTGCTGTTTTCAATTGTTTTTAAAATGTATCGGGATTGTTGAGACTACAATGTAACGCGTGGTTCAGTTCCCTGTGGTTCGACGTTATCAGTAAGTCTAGGTCTTTGTGTAAAAATGAGTCATATAAATTTATTTTTCCTTGCGAAGAAAATGACCGAGCACGAAGCAGGAATTGAATGACTAAAGGAAATGTCTTTAATTCCCAGGAAAAAGTGTTGTGCAAAACATAAAAAAAAGATGGTTTATATCGAAACAAGAGGAGGTTTGGGCTATTTTCGGTGTTATAAATCAGGAAAATATGACCATAGTATTACAGCCGCACATAATACATGGTAGATATTACTTTTATTGACTAACTTATTTTAAAGTTATACTTCTATTATGCATGTTATTATTGGTAATGGTATAGATAGAGGGCAACCTCACGGATTTTGACGACCTTGAAATATGTTGTCAAGGACATCATTCTGAACGTCATTCTGGACGAAATTCGCGAAGCGCCCCGAGGTGGATAGCACGTGGGAATGTGATTGAAAAAAGAAAGTAATTTTTTCAAAAAGAATGTAATTTTTTTCAATCACATTACCATGAGCTATCCACCTCGGGACGCAAAGTGCCCCGAGGTGTCTAGAGACAGGGATAAACACATCCCCCAGATGACCAACCACCTCAAGTTGATCGCTGTGTCCGTTGCGTCGGAATAAATCAACCGAAAGGTCGACATTGTATTCTACCTATACGTACGCGTTAGTAGCAGCACAGCGTTCGGCGATGTTCTGTGCAATTATCTCGGAAACTAAGGTCGACCGCCAAAAAGTTTAGAGGAAAAAGTTGTTTAGAATGACGTCCTTGACAACTGTTGTGCCCGGACCGACACCTAAAGGCTCGTATAGACTGGGCGATAATCGCCGGCGACCTTGTCGCCGGAGTCGCTGGCGAGTCGGTGGGATAACCGACTTGTCTCCGGCGACTTTTATCCGGCGACTTGTGTCCGACAAGTTGTGTCTAAGCGACTCGTCCTTTAAAGATTAAGAGATACGAATATACCTGGGGAAGTCGCCGGATACAAGTTGCCGGCGACTTGCAACAATCGCTGTGGGATACAGCAACTCGACCCTTGCCTCAAACGGCCTTCTAGAAATGACTGTTGGCCACATGTTCCCGAAAAACTGTATTCAAGTGGTCGGTGAGCAACATCGCCCGACTGTATTCTGTTGCCCGTTCCGAATGGGAAACATCGCCGACTCTGTGGCAACACACCACACATATATATGTATATGTTTATTTTATATGCTAATTTTTAACGTATACATGTACTATATGTTGTACACACACACACACACACAGAGAGAGAGAGGGAGAGAGAGAGAGAGAGAGAGAGAGAGAGAGAGAGAGAGAGAGAGAGAGAGAGAGAGAGAGAGAGAGAGAGAGAGAGAGAGAGAGAGAGAGAGAGACAGACAGAGAGATAAAAATATGCATGTGTGTGTGTGTATATACATCATATAGTAGATGCATACGTTAAAAATTTACTACAGGATGTAGTTCAATACTTTACAGTTAATTATCAATTTCTTCTTTTTTTCTTCAACACGCCCTGTATTGTTCTTAATCTGTACAATCTCACTAACTTTTTTCTCGATGTTATACATCGCAACTACGCATCGATATTTTCTTTAACATCGAATACTTCTGCGTTTTGAATTAATTAACAGGCCATAACTAGTGAAATAAAATAAAATACCGAAAAGAACAATTTAGAATCATACCCATTTGTTATCATTACAATAATAGGGTTCCTTCTGTAGGCATAGTAAAAGTAATTGTTTGCTCAATCGTTTAACCTCCAGCAAAGGAATGGATTGGACGGTAAACACTGGGACATTTAAATAAAATACTGTTATAGTAATGATAATAAATAGATTTGATTCTGAATTGTTCTTTCCATATTATTTTTGCTACAATATCAAACATTCTATTAACCATAGGCAAGGAGGATCAAATGAGTAATTTTTTCCCAAAGTGGAGTAAAATCACGACATGATCAACCAGCATCCTGGATCATTGGTTTGATCAGCCTCTTCTGAAGCATCGAATGAAATACATCGATGTATCGAATAAAGAGTGATCCAAGAATGAGGCCTTTTTTAGCCGTTTTTAGTTTGGAACTGAATTTTGTGCCAAATGATAGCTTATGATGAGACATTAATCACAAGAAATTTTCAAATTGAGGTAACAATTAGTTTATGAGATATGGGAGGTGAAAGAAGTGAAAATTCATTAACGCGTCAGCCTATACGCTTTGATGTATGGACTTTTATGTCATTCCGATAATTTAGATAATTACTTCCAGGGGTTTTGCTGACTGCTAACAACGAATTCGAACTTATTGAGTCAGCGGTTGACAACGCTACCCGCGCGTCCGAAGTCACCTTGTATAGCACCCATTATCGACATCTGGTAGAGGTAGACAAATGTTTCCCAACGAACACTTCGAGAACAAGCTATTGCCTAGTCGGAAAGAAATGAAGAAATTTCGCTTCAAAAATACTAAATTGCCAGCTGTAAAAGATAACTGAATTCGGACGCACAGGTAGCGTTGTCAACCGCTGACTCACGGGACAATACAGTTAATAAAAACAGGGACCCTGTCGAAACCCTCTGGCCGATCAGCTTGATTAATTTTTGAGAACCATATGTGGTATACAACTCAGCCTTTTCAGTTTTTATCTAAATGTACCAGGTATAGCAGTTAAAAAGCATTATCCAACATCAATACGCCTTGTGGAGAGACAGAGAGACACACAAGAAGAAAAAATGGTAGCCCGCTGACTGCGCGTGGTTTGCAAGCGTAATATCTCCAAAATCAGTTAAAATAAGGTGTCTACATTATAGGTTATTGAATTTGTCTGGAAAGTCACTATCAAGTGATCTCTAAAAAGAAAATAGTTCCAGTTAAAAACCCGAACCTGACCATTGTAGGGATCCGTTGTGGTCATCGTCGCTCCACCAGAGGGCCACGAGGCTTGAGATGTTTCTCGCCGGTGGTCGTGGTCCCTCCCGTTTGTATATATACAAGTTCCGTCCCAGTCCTAATATCCCAGCGTGTCTAAGGCAGGGTCCCGCCAAGTAAGCCTTACTGATGAGTCCTCTGGCGGGCCCGGGACGAAACGCACTTTCCTTTTCCCTCTGTGAGGGTGGTGACCCTACTTTCCTTTCTTTCCTTTGTCACCGCTATGGAGATCCAGTCAGATCCGCTACACCATGATATCTCTTAGAGTAATAATCGAAGAAAAATATCGTATGCGCTAATAATTTTTTTCAACACCTGAATGAAAATGTGTGTTTTTTTACGCCTGCTGAGCGGGAGCAAAATGACTAATTTCAGACGTATTCGCGTAAAGTCTATCTCCCAAGGGAAAAAGACTTTACGCGCATGTGTATTCGCAATTTCTTACTTTCCTCCCAAATAAACTGGAGTTTGACGTTACCCTATGGTATGAAGATGCAGTTGTTCGACTAATCGTTATCGATTTGTTGGAAAATAAATACACGTATTTATTAATTTTGACAGAATAAAAAAGCAATCGAACATGCATATTTTTTTGCGAATCGCTCAGCAGGCTTTCAAAAACACACCTTTCATGCAGGTGTTGAAAAAAATATAATGCGTGACACGGGAGAGAAGCGATCTCGACGAGCGTGAAGTTTGCTGCCCGAGCGTAGCGTCGAAATCTCTTGCTTCTCTACCTTGCCACGAAATATACTATTACACCCCCCGAAGCATGCAATTGAATATAAACAATTCTTTTATTTCCAATACGTTTGGAACCATCCAGCTGTTTACTGTTCCCGTGGATACCTGCGTATTAATGAAAAGTCGCATTTTTGATCACAGTGAATAATCTATAAATTCTTAAAGACTGCGAAGGTACGTTCTTGATTGCCCTTTGAAAATGTGGCAACCAGATGTTGTCGAAGCTGTCTTGGGAAATACAGAATTGCCCACCAATAAACGATAAATGAGTTTTCGCTTCGCTCTCAACTGTTACCTCCCCGAGCCCGCTTCGTTTGGGATAATTACCGACCCAACATAAAGGCAAAATACAGAACAGAATACAAAGGCCCAAAATATAATAAAATTTGAAAATAGAATATAAAGCGGCCTTTTTGTTAATCCGTTTATTGCTGTGTCGGCGGATGGTGAGTAGGTATAGATGGTGACTTCGCACCCATACACACCGTTGTGTATAGGGTCATCGTTTAATCCTGCAACCCGCGCGCGCTCGAACTTGTAAAATGGCAAAACCGCCTCAGAGCTTCGAAAATTTTAGCGTCGCAAAGAGGTAGGTATTGGGAATTTTCCGGCCCAGGCAATCGAGCTGCGCGCTCCGCTTTTATGATGGGTTTACCACTCGCACCCCAGATTACTAATGAGGTTTGAAAATAATGTCAACTGATCTCGTACTCGTCTCAATTGCAAAAATTTTAGCTACGACAGGGTTGACCGCGGCGCAATACCCTTGTACGGATTGATTAGCTTTTAATGATAATTGTTAACATCTGCTAATTATGATTTCAAGGATCAAGACTGTTGATTGTTTAAGCACAAAAGAAAAGTTGATTTATTACACATTTTGTTGTCTACAATCATTAGTAATTTTTTTTATACTGCACCCCACCTGACCCTACACATATGCAAGTGATAGGTATACATATGCGAAGAGAACACTTGCGAGGTCGTATAGTGAAGTGGGCAGCAGCGGCGCCAATTCGTGTAACAAGATGATGAGCGTTTAATCCAAAAAGAGGCCGAAGTTCTTATCACGTCATATTTGTGTTAATACCGAGTTTACGACCATCCTGCAGTGCAAAGGTGGCAACATGTCTTGCAGAGGAACACGGGAACAAAAGGGGTAATCCTCTGTCTGCGCGCGGCCCCCGCGTACCGTCGGCGTCCCTTCGAATTGGAGATACATCCCTTATTGCTCGAGTATAAACACGCGTTCGAATATCAAAATAGTAGGACGCGCGACGTATTGGGTGCAAAATTATTTGTTCATAGGGACTGATTTTAGATAATTTTTAACATTATAAATTACAAATTATCATGCAACAGAATTAAGGATAAATTGTAGACTCAATTTTTTGTGATTATAGAAATTATATAGAAATAGTGTCCTTTTGGTATAGTAAGTGTAGAGCCTACATAATGTGTACAAAGGAGATGAGAGCATACGATAGAAAGTCTTATGGCAGAAATTTAAAAAATGTTGATGTTAATTTAGCGAAAATGAATGAAAAGATTCAATATTTTTATTGGTGTTGGTTCAGTATAGTATAATAATATTTATTGATGAATTGAAATATTGTTAATGGAAAACTAGTAAAATTAATGAATAGCATAGCAACTGTATAGAAATAGAGTGGCATTTTGTTAGAGTAAGCGTAGATTACAAAATGTGTCGAAAAGAAATGAGAGCGTATGGGAGAAAGTCTTGTTGCTGGAAATTGAAATGCTAATGGTAATAATTCAGCAAAAATGAACGAAGAGATGCAATATTTTCAACGCACAATTTATTGGTTTTGGAATAAAATTAGTTTAGTATGTTAATGTGATACTAAAAAATGAATGAATCAATGAATGCATGGCAACTACCGTGCATTTTATTAAAGTATTACGAATGTGTTGCACAAAAGATTGGGAAATCTGAAGGGAGATGCGTTTTCAACGTACTTTGTTCACTAATAATAATCACAAATAATTTTTGTTCACAAATAATTTCTTATTTAGATAATGCCCATCTCTGCCGCACGGTTGCAATATATGATGGAAATCACGCTTGCAACCGATATGTCGCGCCTCCTTTTCTTTTCATATTCGAGCGTCTCCAAATCGAAGGGAAGTCGACGCAGGCAGAGTCTGTTTAAAATAATGTCGCAGTTTTCCGCCGTGGAGAATACCCTGCCCTTCGTTAATCTGTTCAGGGCTTTATTGTCGGTGATACATATACCTAGCCACTTCAAACCATCGTGTATCTTTTGACCACCACCGACATCGTGATGGTGCCATAAACCGCGGCCCCTGGCAACGCCGTCACTTTTCTTGATCGACGAAGGTGTTCAAAAATTCTTGGGCCCGACCAGCGTGCGGACCAATTATGCTCAACAATGGAGGGGGAAAAACACCGACAGAAGGTAGTGGTAATGGTGCGTGAACTGAAGCCAGCGTTCAGTCCACGCACCCATTACCACTACCCCCTGTCGTTGTTTTTCCCCCTCCATTGTTGAGCATAATTGGTCCGCACGCTGGGCCCGACACCGACGCGAAATCAAGGTGGAAAAGTCCCCCCTCCTTGAAAACGCATACCTGAGTACCTATATAATATCCTATGTCGGTGGAGCGAAATGTCATTTTTCCGCAAACAGTCGGTGGCAACAGTGGACATTGAAGACAGTGAATAGAGACGTCATAGAAAATCGTGCGGCGCTCAAGACACAAAAATGTAAGTTTGCAATATTATTACTATTATAATTGGTGTTCTTATTTGTACACAACACTACAATGTTAATTGTGATTATTTACATTAATATATTCATGTGTATTACTTGTTAACAGTTAAAATGTGGACTTCAAAAAACACGCTAGAGCTTGCAGAGATGCTGCATGGCCTGCCGGAATTATGGGATGCCTCATGTGAGGCATACAAGAATAAATCCATCAAAGATGACGCATTGGCAGTGATGGCTGCGCATTTTGGAATGGACACGGAAGCCATGGGAAAAAAAATAAAGAACATAAGGACCCAATTCGGGAGGGCCCTTAACGATAAAAAGGAGCAGAGCAGGAGTGGAGCCGGGACGTCAAAAAAGAAAGAATGGTTTGCGTTCCAGGCACTCCAATTTCTTGGAAGAAATAATACGTCGGTGGGCAGTCGCAGTACTATGGAGGTAAGCATTACTATTTTAAATATACAATTTCCTTTGTTACACTCTCGGGCCATTCCACGCGAACGCGAACACTCTTTGGAGCAACATTTCGGATTTTGTTGGAACTTGGATATGTTTATACTTACAATTAGCCTTTAGTGATATGTAAACATGTGTCGAAGGATTTTTCAAAATTTGAAAAAATGTTATCTTAACAGCTCTTGATAGTCGCTTTCATATTGGGTAATCAAATATATAGCAGTGATGCCAGATCGAGGACGGGTGCCCTCGAGAATTTTCCCCACCTCGCGCATACTACGCCGGAGCAGCGCGTCCGTGAGTTGGACTCCGAAGCGCCGAGCTCACGGACACGCTGCTCCGACGTAGTATGCGCGAGGTGGGGGAAATTCTCGAGGGCACCCGTCCCCGATCTGGTATCACTAATATATAGCATTCCAATGAAAAACCTAAAGGTCGCGTTCGTTTCAAAGAAAATCTTCTGAACACGAAAAATTGACATACCATATTATGTTGGGGATAAAAATCAGTAAATGTTTCATTTTTACGTTCTTTCATTTTTTTTACAAATACTTACCATTTGCGAGAAAATGGTAAGAAAAAACGGCCCTCTCGCGAAAAGAAATAAGTGGAAGTACAGGTAAATAACTGTTACGTCGTGAAGGGAGCTTTCCTTAAATCACCCCAAGCGGTTGGAATGATTTACCGGGTTCTTGCTCTTATCAAAGGGCTAAGGCCCACCTTGACTATACTTACCGGGGAATAGGAAGATAAGAGGGGTTTGAATAAGATTGTACGCAGGAATTATAGGAATAACAATGAAGTGTGATATATATATATTCTTATAGAAAGTAAATAAATGATTACACACTCTGGAGACGGCGCTTCGCCTCCGCTGACGCTAATGGGTCGCTGAACCTATCGTAGGTCATGTTCGCTCGCGTTGTTCTCAGGTAGTGCACAGAAGTCGGTGAACCTGACGTCTGTCGTTTCGCTCACTCGCTCGCTATATCGCACGTCTTCGCGGTCGCGGTGGTCCGTATCGGCGCGTACTAAGGGCACTCCCGGTGCATGCCGTTTCTCGGTCTGACGGATGGAGATACACTTTGCCTAAACCAGATCGGCCGAGCGCCATTCGCGAGATAAACGCGGAGACGAGGTCGCGAGCTCTAAACGGCCGTCTGCTCGTCGTTATTCCCTAAATCGAACTCCAAATCACGACTCTCGCTACGAAGTCTCGCGTTTGAGGGCCGCGCCTTGCGCTCCCGAAATCGGTAAGGGAATCGCCTCGTCGGCACCTGTCAATCGCTGCTTATTAAGGAAATATAGGAGCCCGGGCTGTCAATGGTCACGTTGTGTTTACAACGATAACTTCCCCGGTTCGGCGACCGGAGTCACACGCACGGGGCGACTCCGCTGAATCGCCGATTCGAAGGAAAGCGACGCAAGGACAGCAAACACGGGATGAGTCGGAAGGGCCCATGTAAACATAACAGCAATTACTTTTCCTTCTAAGGTAAATGTCCCCATTAGCGACCGTTTAAGAGTGTGACGGGTTCGAAATAGTATATTTTTTACTAATATACGACAATATTTGAGTAAAGTATGGATCATTGTATTTTTTGAAGTCTCTAGTTTCTCAATCAAATTAGTTTTACAGTGATATTTGACTATTTACACAAAAATTATGGCGAAAATTATATTGGACCTGATGTCCCCTTTAGTGATCATCTATTTTATACCACGATTTTCCGCTACAATAATGAAAGAAAATGGACATTTTCTTTTTATTTTATAATTTTGTATATATTTCTCGTTAATTTGAGTAAGTTTCTGCATGGATCCATTTGCGAGTTTAATGATATCTGAAGTATAACCTCACGGTATTAGAATTTGTCAACTTTCATGTCAATGACCAAGTCTTAATTTACATGTGAATTTACTTAAAGATAAATGTACGGCTACATAAATAACGTATGAAACAATAACTAAAATATTTCGCTTATATTTCGCTTTCTGTGTTGCAATAAACAATAACAAAATGAAGTGGTCACTAATGGGGACGTGGTCAGTGATGGGGACATTTACCTTATCTGAATTTTATTAAAAATTTAAGCAATTTCAAGCAACTTCATTCTGCCATGGCACGCTCCCCTGTGGTGATATAAAATATCGGGCAAATTCATTTCGAATTTCCTTGCAGCCTCCAGGTGGTCTCCTGGCTAGATTTTGAAGGTTCAGAAAACCTGTGCCTTCTGTACCCTCTCGCCAACTACCTGGCATAATGTCACCCCTATTTGAGTGTTCATAGTCAAATGTGCCTTGCGGTGTGTATAGTTGCCTTGATTCGGTACTCCGTCGCAAGAAATTATGAAGGTGCACGCACGCCAGCACTACACTCTCAACTTTCGCGGGTTCCAATGGCATTGGTTTACGAAAAACTCTGAACACCGTAGCTAGCAAACCAAACACATTTTCCACCACTCGCCTAGCTCTGCTTAATCTATAATTAAAAATTCTTCCAATCGAACCGCTTTCGGGCGAACCAGGGAATGGTTTCATTAAATGGTGGCTTAACGCAAATGCATCGTCCGCTACTAGAACAAAGGGACTATGAATTGTTCCTCCTAACAGTGATCTCGGCTGTGGAATATTTAGCTCGCCTTTTATTAATTTATCATAAAACTTGGTGTTATGAAAGACTCCACCATCGGAAATTCTGCCTTGTGATCCCACATCAGCATAGATAATGCGGTAATCGGCATCTACGATGGCCATAAGCACAATGCTGAATGTCCCCTTATAATTGAAATATATACTCCCACTATTTCGTGGAGCTTCAATTTGTATATGCTTCCCGTCGATCGCACCAATACAATGGGGGAAATTCCATTTACTACTGTAGTCTTCCGCTATCTGCAACCATGCCTCTTCTGATCCTGGTATCTGCAAAAATTCAAAATACAATATATATACACGTGTATGTGCAGGAGCATATGTATATCTGTGTGTGAATATAGGTGTGTTTTTCGCAAATGGTTAATCCATAGTAAATATTTCATTATCTATCTCAAATTTCAGGACGATACGGAGGTGCCTGCGAGTACCACAGCTGGCGATGGAGCATCCACAACAGGAGCCACTACTGTTGTGGATGAAACTATTTCTCCGGAGGAAATTATTACACACAGCCACGGATGGAACGTCTCCAATAAGAGAAGAAGAAACGATTCGAGAGTGGACGACGCGTATTCGTTTATGAGGAATGTGGAGGAGACAATGAAGGAAAGGGACGACTTTGCGGCATATGGTGAAGTAGTAGGAAGGCGAATGCGCAGTGCCAAACGTAGCAGTCGCGATACGGCACTTTTGAAAAATAAAATTGATAATTTGTTGTTTCAATTTGAAATGGGAGGACCTGAAGCAATGAACGAAACACCATCCGAATACCCGTTACCTGCAAGCACATCGAATGTAACCCCCACACATTGCCCGGAAACTGAACCATATAGCCTAACAAATTATGTTAGATTTGAAGAACAACGCTAAAAAAAAAGTGTACATAGAATAAAATGTGACAGACAAAAGTGAAATGGTTTCGAAGGGTAAGTATTTCCTATGCGGACGCGTAGAGGAGATATGAAGGTCAAATTTGTTATTTTACATGGAATCATATGCTTTTTAATACATTATTCGTTTCAGCTCGGAATTCTCTATAAAAAAGTGTTAAACTATGTATAGTAGGGGAGACCGGGGCTAGTTGTTACACTTTTCAGTTTTTTATTTTTTATTTTGTTTGCATTCCATATTCAATACTATCAATGACTCTTACTTAAAGTACGTTCTTTCCTCTACCGATGACCGCTATGGCATGTAATTAAACGCAAACCATGACTTTGAAACAAGCCATTTTGAAAGTCGAGACATGTTGTATCAACGTGCCCCGAGTAGGGGCTAGTTGTTACACAATACGGAGCAAGTTGTTACAGAATTAAATTTTACGAAACGAGGCTTATTATGAGTAATATAATTATATTTTCTTGGACAAAAGTAAATTTATTAATGTTAAGAATCTGTTACAATAAAAAATCTATTTTAAAAATAATAAAAAACTACTGAAATCATTATCGTCAATTATCGTCGTCCGTTTCATACGGGGACTCGCAATTAATGCACACGTAAAAGTGATTCTTTGGTTTTGCACACTTCTCATGTGTCCACTTTTTGCATTCTATGCACTGAATCCACTCTGTGGAGACATAGTAGCGTTCCGTCCCCGAAAAATCATTTAGCGCGAAACTACTATAGTGACTCGTGGTAACTAAAGGATTAAATTAATAAATTAATTACTAAATACAATGTAACAAAATGCCCCTTTCGCTCTGTAACAACGTACCCCTTTTCGTATGTAACAACATGCCCCTTGTCTTGTGTAACAACTTGCCCCGGTTGACACCATTGTGTATAAAAAGCTATAAGTTCATACCAGTTGGGTGTATTCTTATGTTCTTGGTGCCAATCTGTAGCTAAAGGAACACTGATTCAAACCTGGTAATATTAATTTACATACATTTATCTGTCTTTGCGGTAGAAAAGATTCAAGTAGAAAGAGAAAAGTTACTATTAGTACCGAAAACACAAAAAACTGTAATAAAGTGACAACGCGTGAACCGACTACAAACAAACAACATACACAAGTGCGTATGGTTGAAACACATCAGCCACTTCATCGTCGAAGTGATAGTCCAAGCGAAAAAAATTTAAACTGCTTTGTAACAACCTGCCCCTGTAACAACTAGCCCTGGTCTCCCCTACAGAGCTTTCCGATATACATAGTTTAATACTTGTTTATAGAGAATGCCGAGCTGCAACGAATAATGTATTAAAAAGCATATGATCCCATGTAAAATAACAAAATTGACCCGCATATGTCCTTTACGCGTCCACATAGGAAATACTTGCCCCCTGAAACCATTTCTCTTTTGTCTGACACATTTTTACCCTATGTACACTTTTCTTTAATTTTGTTAAATATTTATGAAATGGTTCAGTTTCTGGATAGTGGGTCTGGGATACATTCGATGTGCTTACGGGTAAACGGGCATTCGGATCGTGCTTCTGCTTCCCCTGCTTTGTGTATGTTGTATGAGTGTGTTATGTGAATGTATTGTATGATTGTGTTGTGTAATATTAAGTAATTTTAAGGACCATGTATGTTGTATGAGTGTGTTATGTGAATGTATTGTATGATTGTGTTGTGTAAATATTAAGTAATTTTAAGGAACATGTATGTTGTATGAGTGTGTTATGTCAATGTATTGTATGATTGTGTTGAGTAATGTTAAGTAATTTTAAGGAACATTAAATTAATTATTAATTAAAAACATTTTATATATACATAATTCTGTGTATTTTACTTACCCGACAGTATTGTCGAAGAACTTCGATTATCGCCTCACACACTTCCGGCACAATGGATGATATTACTTGTTTCGATATTTTGAATAGATACATTAAACTGGCATAAGAATCACCTGTAGCCAAGTATCTAAGCGTGACAGCTAATCGTATGGTGGGCGGAATTGCAAGACGACAATTTGTGTCTTTCTTTGCAATTTTTGGAGCCACTAAAGTCAGGAGCTCTTCAAAATCAGATTTTGTCATTCGCACAAAATTAATAAAACTACTTCCGTCGTTTAATAGAAACTGTGACATTAAATCATCACCGTAATGTTCTCCATTTCTCAAAAACGCCTTTTTCCACCAACGCCTTTTTCTTTTTCTTTTGGTCGATGCTATTACAATGAACGCGGCGGCAACACCCATAGCTATTGACGGATCCATGGCTACTAAATAGAGTTTGGAATGGACGCCGAAGGGTCTTGGTCATAAGGTGTGGGACACAAGTTGCCGAGTCGCCGGACACAAGTCGCTGGATACCAGCCGCTCGGTAAAAGTCGCTGGCGACAAGCCGATGCATCCCAGCGAGTCGTCAGGCGATTATCGCCCAGTCTATACGAGCCTTAAGAGTGTCGGCATCACAACATTCCGACTGACACAATCGAGGGGCCGGAATCCAGCACAATCGCATAAAGGATTTCGGAAATACATCAGGTTCCGTCAGCATATGGCGACAGACCTACAAACAGGCCAAAGGCGGAGACCCCGATGGTCCCCGCTTCGTCCCGATAGGAGTATAAGAGTAATGTACGAGCCATGCGAGGCCAGAATTGATAACGCTCTGTAACGGGAACATCACCCGTCGTATCTATACTCACGCCAATCAAGGCTCTGTGTCACTTTCACCCAGATCGGGACTAATAAACTTGGTGTACCCTCACGGTGAGTCCTCACTCTTTGACCTGCGACGATCCCCTACCTCCGGGTTCTACACCGAACCCTTCCGTCCCGGTACCATCTTCTAACTCAACGAAGCCCGTGGACAGCATACGCGAAGGACGCCCAGGAACACTCGAGATTCACACCCTGAATCTCGACCCTCCGGCGCTTCGGCACAACAATTGGTGGCAGCGGTGGGATCCCGCTAACGTAAGGACCAAGCCGATCAACGGTGACAACAGGACACAGCTGAGACAACGACCCCCTTAACCAGAAGGACGGTTACTCAGCAATACCGACGGACGTCAGCAGAGGACGCCGCCAGGACCATCTACTTCTCATAATCGACGAGCGATGCATCACCTGATCTACGTACTGTAAGTGCGAAATATCACACTCAGCGAATTCAGGCCGCACGCCGCATTTCCCATGCGCCGAACAAAATCATTAGATAAAGACATCGAGCGTAATTTAGAATTAGCCGAGCGAAAGGAAATCCTCTCGCCTACAGCAATTCGCCGAAGTGCCCCCCGTAGATTCTTTAAAGTCCGTACAAAACAGCTCCCCGGCGAAGCTATCTTCGACGCAACATTCGAAGCCTTTCGCGAAATTGGAGAGCGTACGCGACTTGCTCTAGACGACGAAACTAGCGGAGAGCGTCGTGTCTCGACCAGATTACCCGTTACGTCTAGACATATAATCGCTAGGAGATTATACCCGTTCAACGAGTTAGATTATAGTTTAATACCGAGCGAAGGAATCGCGACCATGTCGTCCCCTAACGCAGCGTTCGAGAGCGGAGACGTAGAGCCAAGTCTCGCGGACAGGCTAACGAACGTAGAGAAATTACTCACGGGAATAACCACCACGCTAACTCAAGTAACGAACGGAATGCTAGGAATAAACGATAGGTTAGGAGCACTAGAGGCAAGGGAAGGTCCACTACAGGACTCGATAGATAGAGAGATAAGTAGATTAAGGGAGACAATGAACTCGACACACGCCACACCCGGCCCTTCAGGCAGGACCACGGTCCACTTCAACGATTTCGTAACCCTGAAGAAGAGCCGAGGCGCTCTAGTCGATTCGTCCCCGCCAACCTCGAGGTAAACGACCCAACTTACGCACCGAACGCAACAGGCAACCGAGAAATATTTCATACAATAAAAACCCTACCCCTGTTCAATGGGAAGGAACCCAAGGAATTATCCGGTTTCCTAACCGCCTGCAAATATGTCTACCACTCATATCAAACGGCAGAGGAAAAAGCCCAGCTCCTACGAGGAATAATCGCGTTACGGGTCGGGGGCGAAGCCCTAGACGAAGTACAGACGCGCCACATATCATCCATGCAAGATTTAGAGGACGTATTAACTTCAGTTTACAAACCTCCCCGTACAGCCTCAACGGTACAAAGGGAATTGTTATATAGTAGGCAGGGTCCCAAGGAAAGCGCGCATACATACGAAAATCGCGTCTCAAAATTACTAAGAGAACTAATCGCGACAGGAATCGACGATAAAGACAGTCTAATAGAGAAAAACGCAACCGTGAAAGTATTTAAAAAACAGACATTAACTATATTCGAGGACGGACTCCGCGATGACCTAAAAGTCTTAGTGAAGTCACAAAGACCCGCCGACTTACAGGAAGCAATCACAATAGCAATAGATGAAGAACGGTCCATCACGAAACAACCAGCGACGCGCGGGACAAACCCCTCTACGCAGAATAAAAACAAGGCAGCATCGCGTTACTGCGACAATTGTAAGCGAGCAGGGCACGACACTACAGATTGTTGGTAAAACAAGGATAAAGATAAGGATAAGCAAAATGGAAAAAAATTTTCTCCAGAAAACAGCCGACGAGTGCAAGTAGCAACGGCCAAAGGAAAGAACGAGAAGTCGACAGGGCGTAAACCAGAGAGTCAACGACCGACCTCTGAAGAAAAACACCAGTCGCGAAACAGAAGCACTGACAGCGCACATTCCATACAAAGCAGCCGCGACAGCTCCGAATCATCGGATTGCGACTCACCTACACGGAAAACCGCGCAAACCTATCGCATGGTTAAAATAGAGTCCCTCTCCAAAGACGGACATACCTCGGATAGGATAGAAGTAGAAATAAAAATCAGTAAAAATAAACGAACCGTAATGCTAATAGATAGCGGGGCGGAAGTGTCCCTAATCGCTAGGAGAGCCCTCCCGGACAACACCAAAGTGAAAAAGTCCGACGTTACGCTAATTTCGTTCTCAGGGGAAAAAACAGGAACACTAGGGAAAATAGAAGCCACATTTAAAATAAATGGGAAAAGGGTAATACATCCACTATACGTAGTAGAAGGAAACACGTTAACAAACGCGGACGGAATACTAGGAATAGATTTTCTGAAAGATAACGGAGTAACCATTAGTTACCCCGAGCAAAGGTTATTAGTAAACGGAAAACCCTGGAAAACGCTAAATAGAAGCATGAAAATAACAATACCCGCACGCACACAACAATTGATAATGGTTCCTACGGATAGCACTCGAGACGGTATAATAGAGAAGCAACAACTAGCTGAAGGCATATACTTAGGAGAAGGGCTAACAAGACCTAAAAACGGAAAATGCGTGGCCTGTATTGTAAACACGACCACAAAAAAGAAAACAGTAATCGTGCCACGAATTCAATTAAATGAAATATCGATTAACGAAGTAATTCATTGCAACAATAGCGCTGCAGCTGTGCGAGCTCTGACCGCGAAAGAAACGCTGACAACGCGCATCGCTCGAGTTATAGAACATGTAGACCGTAAGCACATGAATAAAGAAGAAAAGGCAGCTATGGAGGAAATATGCAGGGAACATCATGACACGTTTCACTTACCCGGAGATCAATTATCAATGGCCACAGTAACCGGCCATCGGGTCCCTGTAAAAAGCGACACGACATCCTGCAACATCAAGCCCTATAGATTACCCGAAATACACAAACAAGAAGTGCGGAAACAGGTAGAAAAAATGTTAGAAGATGGCATCATCCGACATAGCGCCAGCCCATGGAACGCACCCTTATTAGTAGCACCAAAAAAAACGGACAACGAGGGAAATAAAAAATACCGCGTAGTAGTCAACTGTCGAAAACTCAACGAAGTCACTATAGGCGACTCATTCCCACTACCCAATATCACAGACATACTAGATCAATTGGGGAAAGCGCAATATTTTACCACACTCGATTTGGCGTCCGGATTAGGGTGGACCTTATTTTTCGACTGTTACGTCCCTACTTCCTATTTGGGGCCGCGTTTTTAGGAATTTTTTATATAGTTAATCCGCTTCGAGCAAATCCTGGGATTTTTAGCTCTGGGTTAGTTGAGGGTTGTGGGTTAATATGTTAGTATGAAATTTTATGATGTTTACCTTTTATTTAGTGATTGGTATGAGTCGCCAGGGAATAGGATGCGCTGGTAATCCGTTAATCTCGGGCGCCTGGTTAATCTTCGGTGAAGCCCAGGGTTCCACTTCGATGATTTGCCCGAAATTGACGGTCGTTTCAACCTGGTTGACATTTAATGTTTTGAGCGTCACGAGCCTAGAGCTTGCTCTGTCTTCCGAGGCTTCTTATTTGAAGCCTATACGATCGATGTTGTGTACCACTTGCGAAAACCACTGCGAAGGGATTACATACGTAGATGTTCTGTATGGGGGCTTGGAAAAACCCCATCTTCACCACTTAAGGATCATCAGATGGGCAGATCGTCCCGGAGGGAAGTGACCCACTTAGCCATTACGTCTGCATCATCCACCAGGGGTTTCAGATTGGAGACGCAATGTATCCAGTGGGGGCCACGAGGAGGCGGGGTCACCAGCAGAAGGCTCAATCTCTTACGGGCTCGTATCAGGATACGAGAGTTTCGCAGTAGTGGAGGACTACTGCGTACCGTCTCAGCACGATTGGTCTGTCGACGAATCGCCCGCGTCGCCTCAACGGTGTTCTCTACATTACCTGTGTAATTCGCGTTCCTGCTTAACCTCGTGTCAGATGCTTCTTGTTAGTAGCTTCTGCGGTGGCCAGTGAGTTTCTCTGGTCCTGATTGATGTTATCGATGATGGCCTACTTCTTCGTCTCTGCTTTTCATGACATATGTTGCAAAGATTGAAAGCTGCTTGTATATTTCTCTTCGTGTGAGGGTTCCAGGATCACAAGGCCACTGGAAGTCATTATATCTCAAGCAGTTGATTAAGTCCATACGTTTTGTCCGGAGTGTCTCACATTCAAAGAGAATGTGGATAACCGAGTCTGGTTTATTGCATGAACATGTATCAGATGCAAGGATCCTGCGCTTGAGTAGGTAGTCTCTGATTTTTCCATGTCCCGAGAGAAGTTGCGTAGTGTAGAAATCAAGATGTATCCACGTTGACGAGATTCTTCTCCTGATATCATTGAAGAACATGTACGTGACTCTTCCAGTGGTGGATTGGTCCCAGTCTAGTTGCCACTTGTCTAGGATATGACTTCTTATTTCTTCTCTGATTCTCGTTTCATTATATTCTTCATCAGTGTGTACCGGCGGAACCTGGTTGACAGTCGGGGTGCTGGGTACTCCCAATAATTCAAAGTTGGTTGCCGGGGTATTTACGAATTTCCACTTTAGTTTGCGTTACTGAACTCGCCACCCAGCGCGATGGTTTCTGGGCATTGGTCTTTTGGTAACAAACAATATTTTTATTTCTTTTGATTAATCGATAAATCACTCTCCACCTTTCGCTTCAGGTGCTACCACGGGCAACGTTCTGCTCTTAGGTGACACCATCGGCAAGGCAAGCGTGATTTTTCTATATTTTGTTTTTATATGGAGTTGATCACGCGCTACACTTGATCTCTAGTAAGACCGCGGGCAACGTTCTGCTCTTAGGTGATACCTTTGATCTATGCAGCCCGTGAACTGTCAATATTCGTTAAATACACGCGTCGATCACGTTTTACGCGTAATCTTCGGTAAAACCGCGGGCAACGTTCTGCTCATAGGTAATACCTTCGATCCACACAAACCGTGAACTGTTAATATACATTTACGTATTATTTATTTTCTTCAAGACCAATACTCAAAATTTAAAAGGAATAAATAAAAGTGGAATACTTCACTCACTTTAGTAACTTTTAACACTTTTATTATCACTTCTGGTATATAGCTTAACACTTTCACAATGTTTTATTATTTTTTTGTGTAATATAAAGAACAGTAAATTTTTCTTATTTTTTATGGTTGATGGTAATAATCACTTTATAATCATTGTCGCGCTGCGGGTGGTCAGTCCCTTTTATAGGGCTGTCGATCACTCCTTCTCTAGGATTTGTCACATGACAAATCTTAGGTGGGAGTTCCCATTCCGCAGTTTCGACCTGGAAACTTCCAGGAAGAATCTTCCCATCGCTCTATTCTGGGCTTTGTTTACGAATTAAGCACGTTCCATTTTATCAGATTCCCAGCAGCGACGATAGTATGATTCCTCATTCTTATTTAAAGTTACATTTTGCTTATTTATAATATTTTTTATACGGTTTATGTATTAGGGGTTGAAGTTAGGTATATGATAGTAGTATGGGTGGTTGGGTCTTCGAAAAAATGGCGGAAGGGCAATTTTCTGTCGAGGATCAGGGGCACAGCTTTGTAGAGGTGGTGTCGTCTCCGCTGGTTGATAAGGGGCCTCCGTCTCATGCCGATCATCAGCTGGTGTTGGCTGGGCCTCCTCGGTGTGCGTGCGGTCAGCTACCTGCTACAGCTGGCTGTCCTTCTCGTTGCCATTCGCGTATTCTTTGTGGTTCTGGTTTTATGATAACGCCTTATCGGCTATTTGTTACATAACATCCGTATGTTTTCATACGAGGCGATTACAACACCTCAGAGTACGAAATAGTAAATAATGGTTTAAAAGGTTAAATAACATTAGACTCCACGTCGCGGGACGTGACATCGACCATCAGATTTTTTTGGTCCCGTACCCCAGAAATGTGACACTTGTTGGAAAAATGATCTGGAAAAAATTTCAGCTCGATTGGACCACGGGAAAAGGACGCGCAACGCATTTGAGAATTTTGAACTTTTTAAACCTTGACATAAATATACATTATAATACATCGTTGAATTTGTATTTTTTTTTCTGTTTAAGAATACATACACAGCATATACGATTGTTAACAAAAAAAACGTCCATGACCTTGAAAACTCGAAAGAGTAACCTTGAAAAAAAAATTTTCTCCCATTATATTCGTCTCTTTATATAGTAGAACTTTTGTCGAAAGAGTTTTTTCATATATCCATAAACGATGGAGTTATTAAACATTCTGATCATCGACAGAAGGTCCGAAAACTCATAGTTGGGCCATTATGTTCTGAACGTTCAGCGAGGTAACAGTGAAATATCGTAGTGAAAGTGAAAGTGAAATGGAAGGTATAAGGAAAAAATTATATTTACTTGATCATGACGAAAGTCAAATTATCGGTGCAAAATTGCCATCCAACAGGCAAGTCTTAAGAGTTCTATTTCACAATATGCGAAATTGAATCTTAAGTCTTGTGGTTCTTTAGTTATTAAGGACGTTACAATATTTTGGGAGAAAGCGCGGATTCCAACGAAAAGACCACAGCATTGCATTGACAAACTAGATGCATTGTGTCAAGAATGGGCGACTTTGCATAAAAGTTGCAACCGCAGTACTGAATCCCAAAAAAATCGGGAGAAGGAGTTTGTAGAAAAGCTAGATAACTTTTTTGATATTGCACCCGCCGATGCGTTAAAAACTATTAAAGTAGAGGAAGACAAACCTTTTCTATTAAATCAACGAAAAAAAAGTACGTCCTGGTTCTATGATTGGAAGCGATCATACATTATACTGGAAAGAACAGAAAAAAAAAACGTTTCGGAAGGAGCAAGAAAAATGAAGGCAGGCGCAGTGTGAAGTAGGCAGAAGCTGTGCAAGGTAAATATTCTTTATGTAATTCATTTTTAAAACTCAAAATATTGATCGTTATCTGGGATATATAATATAAGATATATTGGTCTTTATTGATACTTGTATATCGTTTAAATCAAGACGAAACAATGGACAAAGTAGCATCATCCAGCGAAGAAGATGGTCACCTATCAAGTGAGGGTGAAAATATTGAATTTATTATTCCCGTGGATGAAGCTGGTCCAAGCAATCCTAAAAACAGACGTGCTCAAATTGATATAATTACGCCAAAACTTGTTGCAACCCTTGACAAGTGCAAAGTAAGCGATCGTGATGTTGTTCGTATAATAACAGCAACAGCTCAAGCTCTTGGTCATGACCTAGGCGACTTAATTATCAATCGAACGTCTGTACGGCGTCATCGCACGGATCTTCGAGCACAACTTGCCGATAAATATCGTGTAGCGTTCAAAGACTGTGAGCTTGGTGCTATTACACTACATTGGGACGGAAAGCTGCTGCCAGCTTTAATAGGCAATGAGAAAATTGATCGTTTACCTGTACTAATAACTTGCAGAGGTATTGAGCAGCTGCTTGGAATCCCTGCAATTTTATCGGGTACTGGAGACAAAAAAGCTTCTGCGGTATACGATTTAGTGCAGAAATGGGATTTAAGTGGCTAAGTGCAAGCATTTTGCTATGACACAACATCATCGAAAATGGGACGTTTCCAAGGCGCATGCATCCTTCTCGAACAAAAATTTGAAAGAGATTTGCTATATTTTCCTTGGTGTCATCACATATATGAAATTATATTACGGATTGTTTTTGATATGAAGTTAGAGAAATCATTGAGTCCAAATATTCCACTTTTTAAACAATTTCTACAGGCGTGGCCCCAGATCAATAAATCGAATTTTGTGACAGAAATTGAAAACGAGTACGTCCACCAATCTACAATTATAAATAGTACTGAAGTGCTGGAGTTTGCAATGCAAACCTTGAAAAACATCAATCAGCCACGAGAAGATTATAGAGAATTCTTGGAGCTTACAGTTCTTTTCTTAGGCGGTGTTACGTCCTGAAGGGACTTTTGCGATACACCCCGAGCGGTTAGGGTGATTCGCAGGGTTCGCTGCTCTGTTAAGGTGCTAAAGCACGCCTTGACTATACTTACCAAGGAGAGGAAGGTGATTAAGGGTTGAATAAGAGAGTACAATGGAAGATAAAGGAAAACGATAGTGAAAATATATTGTTACACAAATAAATTGTCCTACCTAGAGACGGCGCACAGTGGAACGACGTAAGGACAATAACTGGACATGGCAATTACTTCCAAACCGTTTGGATTTTCATTGTAAAAATTTGCACACATGCAAGTCATGTTAAGTAGAATAACACAAAATCGAAAAATAGCCAAATTTTCGGTGGTTAATTCCCCCCCCCCCCCCCCCCTTGAATGAATTATTACGTATAACTTATAGTGACGATTCATTATTAAATATAACAATTTTATTAAAAATATCAACAGAAAAATATACATTTAAATATTAATTATGTATTAATGTTCATTAGAGATTCCTCTTCTGCTACATTTACATCAACATCTGTTTCGGCTAAAAGTTCTATTGCTTCCTGAAGTAATGCTTGTTTTGTAGTTTTAACTAATGGAAGTCGGAGAGTTGATATTAATGGATCATGCGTTCGTCGATATACGCGTGTCGCGGCGATCGAGCATTTCGGCTAGCTGAGGTTAAATACGTATGAACTGAAATGTTTACATTAGATTTATTTTATTAATCGCAGCTAGTAGCAGGTAATTTTACTACAGTTCAAAACCTTGCTATTACAGGATTAAATTAAGGTATTTTAGACCTTGGGCGACTTTGAGCAAAACTTTAAATCACTAGTTGAATTATTATAGTACCGAGTGCAACACACTTTTATTTAATACAGTTGTTTATTGATGAAATCCAAGTTAATTCCGAATGTTTTGTGTGCAAAATCATTAATAATAAGATACTCAGTAATATGTAAATTATTGAGAACTTATGAAGTAATAGGATGTAGGCAATAATGGTTTAAAGTGGTGCAACTGAAAGACAAAAAGATTGAAATTTTCATATAGGTCAGATTCATATACAATTATATCAAACTTAATGTGAATATAAAGTTTATTTCTTTGTGTTTTCTAATGCTACGAACACTTAATAAAGATTTAATGAAGCTATAGAACAGAATTTTGACACTTCAAAGTTTGGCCAATGTCCAAATAAATAGGGCATTCTCGTTCCACTGTGCGGCGCTTCGTCCGGCTGTCGCTCGCTGTATCGCGCGGCACGCGTTCCTACTCGTGTTGCGCTCGCTTACAATGTCGCTGACCGATCGTAGGTCGTGGTCGCTCGCTGTGCTCTCGGGTAGCACACGGAAGTCGGTGAACTGGGGTCCGTCGTACTTCTTACACTCGATTCGTCGCTGTTCCTTGGGGTCGTACGTCGATCGCGATTGACGCTCAAGGGCTCTCCCGGCTAGGCCGTTCTCGGTGTGTCGGATGGAGTTACCCTTTCACGAATTACTATCGGCCGAGCGTGACTCGCGGAGCGAACGTCGAAGTGAGGACGCGATTTCTAGACGGCCCGCTGGCTCGTCGCGACTACCTAGCTCGAGCTCCCGAAATTGATTGATTATTTCCGCGGCTCTGGATCGCGGTCAGAACCTCGGACGATCCCTACGAACGGGGATAACTGCCCCGTCGGCAGCTGTCGCTTGCTTAACTATTTCTTGGATTATTGCGAAAGAATCGGCGCCCGGGCCGAACGCGGTCGTTGTCCCTAACGCTGTTGCCACGGGCTCAGCACAACGTGAGTGCTACACGTGGGGCGATTCCGCTGAATCGCCTTTGCGAAAGAAAGCGACGCGAGGGCAGCAAGCACGGAATGAACCGATAGGGGCATGTAACAGCGGTACTCCTAGAACAAATTATATATTTCGAGTTCCAGGAGCTTTACATCACGCTCGATGGGTGGCCAAGGCGATATATTGTATAAAAATATATTTATTCCGAAAAGAATTTATCTTAACTAGCGAAAAGGCCACTGGAATTCGCGACATTTGTATTTTCTGGTCCTGCTGGGCCCTACTGACGAGTCCACGAGCAAATATGGGACGCAATACTTTAATGACATTTCTATTTGTAATTTACATAGTAGCTATAATAACTTATTTTCAGTCTTAGAACTGCTTTTCTTCTGTATAATTGAGCGTTATAATGAATATAAAAAATGTTTAATATCTTCATCGTTTATATATATATGAAAAAACTCTTCAGACAAAAGTTCTAGTATATAAAGAGGCGAATATAATGGGGAAATTTTTTTTTCAAGGTCACTCTTTCGAGTTTTCAAGGTCACGGACGTTTTTTGTTAACAATCGTATATGGTATGTATGTATTCTTAAACAGAAAAAAATACAAATTCAACGATGTACCATAATGTATATTTATGTCAAGGTTTAAAAAGTTCAAAATTTTCAAATTCGTTGCGCGTCCTTTTCCCGTGGTCCAATTGAGCTGAAATTTTTTCCAGATCATTTTCCCAACAAGTGTCACATTTCTGCGGTACGGGACCAAAAAAATCTCGCAAAATAATTTTCGTCAAGAGTAGCTAAGGTCCACCCTAGTCCGGATACCATCAAATTCCTATGGACGAACGCGATAAGTGCAAAACAGCATTTTCAACTCCTCAAGGGCATTTCGAATTCAACCGAATGCCATTCGGACTAAAAAATGCACCGGCGACATTCCAGCGAGCAATGAACGCCGCGCTTATAGGATTACAGGGAATAGACTGCTTCGTTTACCTGGATGACATTGTCATCTATGGAGCGAATTTAAGAGAACATAACACACGACTGAGGAAAGTTCTAGACACACTTCGCAAGTACAACCTCAAATTACAACCAGAAAAATGTGCGTTTCTACGAAAGGAATTGGGATTTTTGGGACACGTAATTACCCCTGAAGGGATCAAACCGGACCCCGAAAAAACTAAAGCCGTAAAAGAATTCCCTACTCCAACAAAACTAAAAGAATTACAAGCATTCTTAGGATTAGCAGGATACTACCGCAGATTCATCCCCGAATACTCAAAAATAGCTAAGCCCCTATCTAGCATCACGAGTAGCAAGGTGGAGTTCATCTGGACAGCCGAGCAGCAGAACGCTTTCGACACACTAAAAGAGAAACTGACTACGGCACCCCTATTAATCTACCCAGATTTTACAAAGGAATTCGTAGTAACAACCGACGCATCCGATGTAGCAATAGGCGCGATATTGTCACAAGGGAAAATAGGCGAAGACAAACCAATCGCGTACGCGAGTCGAGTACTAAATAAAGCCGAAAGAAATTATAGTACAACAGAAAAAGAACTGCTAGCTATCGTCTGGGCAGTCAAACACTTCCGACCTTACGTCTACGGCACTTCATTCAAAGTAGTTACAGACCACAAAGCACTCATATGGTTATTTAGAGTACAAGACCCAGGATCCAGATTAATAAGATGGAGAATTCTATTAGCTGAATACGACTATGAAATCATACATAAGTCAGGAAAGAGCAATACGAACGCAGATGCATTAAATAGAAACATACACGCGATGCAAAACGAGGAACAGGAAACAAGAACAACCAACGTCGACGACGAAGAAACGAAACAACAAATTCTTTACGAATACCACCACACGCCCGTAGGAGGGCACCAGGGGGTAAAAAGAACCACGGAAAGAATAAAACAGAGATACAGCTGGGAAGGAATGAATAAAGATATCGAGGAATATATACGAAAATGTAGCACCTGTCAGAAGAATAAGTTAGGAAAGAAAACTAGGGCACCAATGGAGATCACTGACACACCAAGGGATCCCTTTGAAAAAGTAGCACTAGATATAGTAGGGCCCCTGCCAGAGAGCAAGCAAGGGAATACCTACATACTAACCTTCCAGGACCTCCTTACAAAATTTAGCAAGGCGATTCCCTTGCCAAATCAGGAATCAGCCACGATAGCGGAAGCAGTAGTCGAGAAAATTATCTGCGAATACGGCGTACCTGAAAAAATCCTTACGGACCAAGGGAGAAATTTTCTAAGTGAAATGTTTAAAAACATATGCAAACTTTTTCGAATCACGAAGATACAGACAACCGCGTACCACCCAGAATCTAACGGAGCATTAGAAAGGTCACATAAAACCCTAGTAGAATATTTACGACATTACATAGATAATGATCAGTCGGACTGGGATAATTGGCTACCCTATGCCATGTTCACATACAATACAACGCCACATACGGCGACAGGGTTCACGCCATACGAACTAGTCTACGGAAAAATAGCATCAATACCAACCGCGTTAAAAGCCCCGCCTAAATAACAATTAACTACGAAGACTACGCGCAGCAAACAAGAGAACGTATCAGGACAACAAATGAAGCAGCTAGAGAACAACTCCAAGCAACAAAAAAAAGGACCAAAAAGGAATACGACAAAAAAACGCGCGAAGTAGAATTCAATATAGGGGACAAGGTCTGGTTATTCGATGAATCAGTACGTCGAGGAAAATCAATCAAACTAGGAGGGGATAGAATCCAACTACATTGTTTCAGGACAACCGTCCTAGCAGGAGGCCTAATCGCAGCAGCGCTAACTGGCGGCCAGGCCTCATATACGATATCACCGATCAAGCATAAAGCCGGAATCCACTTTACGCACCTCGGAGAACTGCACATGGTAACCGACTCGTGGAAGATCGTGACCCATCTAAAAATGGACACCCTCCTCGAAAGAAATCGACAGATAGCTTCATATATTAATCAGTTACAGCGTCGTTGTGAAAACGAAATTGCGATACAACCTACATGTGGGGAACACTTAGACCCCCTACTCAGAAGAGCGGAAAAACTGTATAGGAGAATAGACCAAGTATCGGAAATGCCGACGTATGTACCAAATAGGCGACGGGGGTTAATCAACGGAATAGGAACCTTAGCCAAAACCATATTCGGGACTATGGACGCCGACGACGCCGAACAAATTAACAACCATTTGTCGCAATTAGACGGAACACAAAAAACGCTTATGACTGCCATGAAAAAGCAAGTCCAAATAACAAATAACACTCTGCATCATTTACATAACGCGGAAAAAACAATACAGCGAAATGAACAAATACTGGAAAAGCAGACGAGGCTATTACGTACACAAATGGAAACGACCATACTACAACAAACGCGAAGAGCTGACATAATAGATCATTTCATTACGCTGAATAACCTACTGATCGACCTGATTCAGGACGTAGACGATGTGTTGCAATACTACACCGGCCTAAAACGAGGCATCATCAACACAAACGTACTGTCGAGCGCGCAAATCACTAGGTTACTACAAACCGCAGTACAACATCTCCCAAACGGACGCACATTCCCAATAGCACCCAACTTAGAAAATTTTAACGTGATCGAGAAATTGTCATCGGTCACCGCGTACTTCGATAGGACCACGTTGATAGCAGTAATAACCGTCCCCCTCATTTCCTCACAAACGTTCACGGTGATTGAGGCAACCCTAGCCCCAATCCACGTTCACGGAAATTCATACGCGATATTAGTCATAAGAACACCGATACTCGTCATTGACGCAAACAGCAACCAATATGTGCTCACCGACCAAGACGAGCTAAGGGGATGCAAACGAGTAGCCGCTCAATATTACTGCGAACAACCCATGCTAGCGCACAACGTAAATAACGACCTCGAGTGCGAAGCAAGCCTATGGTTACAACCCGCGGACAAGTCCCCAAAAAATTGCGAGATCAAGTACATTGCGGCGAACCACACAATGTGGATAGGTACCTCACACGCGGACACGTGGATTTTCGCGACTCACCAGCCCGAGACACTGACTATACAGTGTAACGAACGAGAACCTGAACACGTGGATATAGATAAAACCGGAATACTCAAGATTACGGGAAATTGTAACATCCGTAGTAGGGACGTAGTATTAAAAAAGTGACAAACAACATATAGCCAAGATTTCGAATTGCCAACGGCACCACGTTACGACATAACAGTAGCATTAAATGCGAAAAAAAGGGTGAACAAGCGCAACCCCTCTCGCGGTTTCAGCTGGACAAGCTTCTAAAAAATCCATCCGAATTTTCAGCACTATATAACCAACTTAACCAAGTAGAAAGCGAATTAGAGAATAACAACTCCCAATCGGGACTAACGACCTGGCAAATTGTACACCCAACATCAACAACTATCGTACTAATAATACTTAGTCTAATAGTCATATACCTGTTAACACGCGACTACCAACTGCGTCATAAAATACAGATTCCCACACCGTCGAAAGCAAAAAAATCCAGGAGACCAGCTGAGGACAGCGAGTACACCGAAGCTTTAACGATTTAGGGTACCGGAAAATTTTGAAAAAAAAATAAAATTTCCTAAGCACCCTTCTCATAAGGGGGGGGGGGGGGGGATGTTGTGCCCGGACCGACACCTAAGAGTGTCGGCATCACAACATTCCGATTGACACAATCGAGGGGCCGGAATGCAGCACAATCGCATAAAGGATTTCGGAAATACATCAGGTTCCGTCAGCATATGGCGACAGACCTACAAACAGGCCAAAGGCGGAGACCCCGATGGTCCCCGCTTCGTCCCGATAGGAGTATAAGAGTAATGTACGAGCCATGCGAGGCCAGAATTAATAACGCTCTGTAACGGGAACATCACCCGTCGTATCTATACTCACGCCAATCAAGGCTCTGTGTCACTTTCACCCAGATCGGGACTAATAAACTTGGTGTACCCTCACGGTGAGTCCTCACTCTTTGACCTGCGACGATCCCCTACCTCCGGGTTCTACACCGAACCCTTCCGTCCCGGTACCATCTTCTAACTCAACGAAGCCCGTGGACAGCATACGCGAAGGACGCCCAGGAACACTCGAGATTCACACCCTGAATCTCGACCCTCCGGCGCTTCGGCACGACACAACTCTTACGTGGATATTTCCATAGGTTCGAACGTTGTCATTTGAGTTTTCAAACTTGCATGCTAATAACTTATGCTTTTGCATGGCGATATTCATACGAACAAACACAGCATGAATGTTCTATCGCTGAAGACCAAACAATTTCGACAGAATCAATTGCAGATAGATTTTCATTCTGTAGAGAAGTGTGCACTCTAGCACTTGGCAGACGATACGAAATGCAAGGTTTAATCCGTGGTCCTGGTATTATAGGCGAGATTGACGAATGCAAAATTGGACGCAGGAAATTTGAAAGAGGACGTTTGCGTGAAGGAGCATGGATATTAGGTTCATTTTTTATGGCCATTGTTATTTAAATTTTTTTTAAATAATTAGTTTAATTTCTATCGTTTATTTTATATGAAAAATTTGGAATAGGTATGATAGAACGAGGAGGACAAAAGTATCGTTTAGAGATATGTCCTGAAAACAAACGAGACGAAAATACTCTTATTTCATTAATTGAGAAACACGTAGCAGTAGGATCAGAAGTACACACTGATTGTTGGAAGGGCTATGTAAATTTAGACAAGCATGGTTACGTTCACAAAACTGTTAACCATAGCACTGATTTCGTAGACCCGGAAAGCGGAGCTTATACACAGAATATAGAGTCGTCATGGCGTGTTTTGCGAGCTCGACTAAGTAGAGGTGGTATTAGAGAAGATACACTTATTGACCACATGTGTGAATTTCTATGGCGTTTTGAAATAAAAAGAGATGGGACAGATCCATTTTTACAAATAATAGAAGATATTAAATATATATATCCAGCCGATTAATAAAACCGTTCTAAAGACCTAATCCAAGCCTGTAACCTTGGTTATTGTATTTTCTACGGGGTTGTAGGGTGGGGGATGTTTTATATTTTATCTTGATATTCCGCGCGCCCGCTTGCGGGCGCGTAAAGCATGGTAGCGAACCGATGAGAGTTTGGTAATTATATATTTTAAAAGTTTTGACCATTATACATTATAAAAAACTTCAAAAAAGTAAAAAAATACGCCAAGTACTGTGGTTTGCAAAAATGTTGCCGGCAGAAACTTGGTGGTCCGATCGAGTGTATCCTCATAGGCCCACTTTCTCTGACACTGTGGTAGATGTAAAGCACACGTATGTCGCTATTGGCCGACGCGTCACGTCAACGAATCGGTCAGCAGCACCGCAGGACGAAGAGAGCGAGCAGGGGAATTGGGGAGTCCGCGGCAGAGAGTGGGGCGGCGCGAGCGAGGTAGTCCCCTTGCCCCGCTCCGCATACGACTGCCAACAATTTTGCAAACCACAGTACATGAAAATCACAAAAAATAGAAGATAATAATAATTACAAAATTAAAAAAAGATGTGAAATCAAAATGAGCTGCCAGTACATAAAGATGCTTTCCAACTGCGTTTTAGATGACACTGTGGCAGTTTCGTCTCTGCCACCATGTTCTTTCTCGGCGGCATTTTTCTTTTCCTATGTTTCTAACTTTCACTTTTCTAAATTCTGTTACCGTTAGCAACTTCCTGTCTATTCTTCTACTGTTCGTTTCTCTAGGGTTTCGCCTGGGCCTGGGGTTCGTTGAGAACATGTGGCGCCCAGGCCCGCGCGAGCCCAAGCGAAGTCGCTTCTCCCGTAGCTTTCTCTTTTACCTTTATCTTGGCTTGTCTGCAGTTTTCTATCTACCTCTTTTTCTATTTCTTTCCTTCGTTTCTTCCACCCCCGGTAAAGGGGACGGTTGGTGAAGGGAGTCAGTTGGTGTCGAGCAGTTCCTACGAGTACATGCCGATGTCCCATCACGAGCTTTCGTTGAACGTTGCGATCCTTAGAGTTAAATAAATTGAGTGTGGTTTAACGGAGTTCATTTATTTTATTACCTTCCACCTCAACACAACTGCATATGCACAGCTAAAATTCCATTACTCATAATGGCTATTTATACAAAGAAAAATGTATTCAATAATATTAAGCAGATATATTTTTATACAAATAAATATTTTAATACGAATAAATATTTGATTCAAAATACTTGGCGCTGCGCCCCGAATTGGTGTTGCTAAACTCAATAAATATGTATAAATTGCATTAATCCTTTTCTAATTTCCTTCATTTCTATCCATCGAAGCCTGTGCGCCTCCTCCAATTCTACTATCCAAGCCTGTGCGTCCCCTTCATTTTTATCGGAATCCTGTGCGCTCCCTTCATTTCTATAATATACATACAAATTCTAAATTGCTGGTATACAAATACAAATATCTGGTAATTTAAATGCAGTGCAATTTTTTACTACAATATATATATTTTATTTTGTACATGCATGGTACAAATTTCCAGAAACTTGTGTGAAAGGAGATTTTGTACATTCATGGTACAAATTTCCAGAAACTTGTGTGAAAGGAGATGCTTCTCAGTCGAACCATCTCCGGACAACTTCCAAGTCTGCGACTCTACATAAGAAATCTATTAAAAAAAATTTGGCGACTTACCTTATTAATTGAGACAATAATTCAGTCTCCTATGTAGTGTAAAAACTCGTGATATTCCAAATTCGGACAACTTATTTATTTGACACTTAGCACTTGGTAGGTTATAATAAAATTCAAAATAGTATATATAAGTATGTATGTATCCCGAGAGTCGACGAAAGAAGAACGAACATGTGTTGGCTGAAGGTGTGTGTGTAACGCGTATATGGGTCATTCCACGCCAAATCGATCACTTTTTTCCCTCGATGCCTCGGATTTTGTTCACACTTGAATATGTTGTAGCCCTGGTGAAAGTAGGGGGGGTTTAATTCATCATTTTGTCGATTTCGAGTTTGTTTAAAAATTATAGGGCGTTGAATTTTGCGATTTTTGCCTATTTTCGTGAAAATGGGTTGTACTTATAAATTTTTAGTTCGAAAACTATTTGTCGGATTTAGTTGATCCTGACGTCATTTTAACCTAGAAGGATCGGCCTTTCTGAATATTTTTGTTCTTGGTTAAAAAATTATTTTTACAATAATGAAAATTATAAATAAAGTTTTATTTTGCAAATTGAGCCTCAAGGTCGCGATTTTAAAAATCCGAAAAAAATACCACTATATTGGCTGAAGAATTTTCTATAAAATCAGCTAAACTCTTGTTGGTAATTTGCATATTCAACGTCGCAGGAAGCTGTTAAAGACAGCGGCGCGCACCGTTTCAGGTAAGCAAGCCGCGCGTTCCGCTACTACGGTCGCCTGACCGTACCCATCGCACCCTTTATTACCTCAATCAGGTCTAACAACGGTAGAAACAATAACGACAGATCACGCATCCATCACGAGGGTGTCATTTATACTAGCAGAAGAGTTTCATTAACCCACTCTTGGCCAATGCTACTTTTTTTTAATAATAATCAGATTTGTAAGTACCAGCTTGACTGTTCGTTGATTATTTGTTGAAGAAATGCCATTGCTCGATGGAAACTTATATAATTTCACGCGACAATTATTGCAAATGAACGTCTTTTCAGTAAGAAATGGAAATGAACGACACATTTCCAATGTTACTCTTCGAAGTGTATATGTATATCGTGTATGTCCCTTCTTGTTGAAGGGATTGCACCACCACTGACTCACCATTTTCGGAAAATCACAAACAGATATTGAGACAGTAGACGCGCACGATACGAAAGTTGTCTGAAGACTGAAAACTTCAAAGGACGATGCCTAAGCAGAAATGTGTAGCGCTATATAAATTTATTGCCATCTGGGCCAGGAGTGGGTTAGTAAAATTCTTCTGCAGGTGTAAATGACACCCTCGTGATGGATACGTGATCTGTCGTTATTGTTTCTACCGTTGTTAAACCTGATTGAGGTAATAAAGGGTGCGATGGGTACGGTCAGGCGACCGTAGTAGCGGAACGCGCGGCTCGCTTACCTGAAACGGTGCGCGCCGCTGTCTTTAACAGCTTCCTGCAACGTTGAATATGCAAATTACCAACAAGAGTTTAGCTGATTTTATAGAAAATTCTTCAGCGAATATGGTGGTATTTTTTCGGATTTTTAAAATCGCGACCTTGAGGCTCATTTTGCAAAATAAAACTTTATTTATAATTTTCATTATTGTAAAAATAATTTTTTAACCAAGAACAAAAATATTCAGAAAGGCCGATCCTTCTAGGTTAAAATGACGTCAGGATCAACTAAATCCGACAAATAGTTTTCGAGCTAAAAATATATAAGTACAACCCATTTTCACGAAAATAGGCAAAAATCGCAAAATTCAACGGCCTATAATTTTTAAACAAACTCGAAATCGACAAAATGATGAATTAAACCCCCCCTACTTTCACCAGGGCTACAATATATTCAAGTGTGAACAAAATCCGAGGCATCGAGGGAAAAAAGTGATCGATTTGGCGTAGAATGACCCATATACGTATTCCCGAGAGTCGACGAACCAAGAACGAACATGTGTTGGCTGAAGGTGTGTGTGTAACGCGTATATACGTATTATGTTGACGAAAAATTTCTTGGAGAAGAAGGAGGAGAAAAATTTAAAATTCTGGCAGATCCATGAAATGATATTATGATATCTCTGTTATGTGTGGACCGATTTTATTGAAATTGGTCTTGTTCGAAAGCCGATATGCGGTTTACATAAGAAAAATGACTTTAAATTTACAAAATATTGCAGGCGTGACGAGATATTAATGCAGGGGTGCACAAGGGAGCTGTTTTAGCGCCTAGCTGCGAGCAACCCGTTTGTCCCATTGCTAAGGTTAAAATCGGTGAGGAGAACTGCAGTAGTGTACGTGCATGCTCGTAGGCTCGTAACGTAAGTATATATGGCTGGGTTCAAGTCATACCAAATGCACGTACACTACTGCAGTTGTCCTCACCGATTCTAATCTTAGCAACGGGACAAACGGGTTGCTCGCAGCTAGGCGCTAAGACAGCTCCCTTGTGCACCCCTGTATTAATGTAATAAATGTCAGAATTAGGTTAGAGTGTCTCCGCGACGAGTAAAGGCTATCGCCCACTAGGCCGAACGGAACCGAACCGAAGTTCGTCGGCGCTCTTCTATCATATGGGCGATGCATGGTCGCTGCTGTTCTATCATATGAGCGATGCGTGGCTGTCGCGCTTCTGTTCGGTTCCGTTCTGTCTAGTGGGCGATAGCCTTAAAGGTACACAGCAGCGACAGTTGACATATATATAGGGTGTCTTTCATGTACTTGGCGTCGAGACGCTACCGCATCTCTAGATACTATATTGCGCCGGTAAGGTAGAGAATGACATCAAAATGATAAAAAAAAATTTTAAAAAATTTCGAGTCGCCAAAAATCCTTCTCGCAAACATTATTTTTATGCAAAATGAACCTGCTTCCAAAATTTCAGCCAATTCGGAGCATGGGGGTTTTCGGAAGTTTAGCCCCATCATTTGCCCTTGTACTTGATAGTAATACAAATTATTTTTTTTTCAAAACTAACTTATTGTTTTGATTTTTATGTAAATAGGGAAAAGTTTTTTCATTAACTTGTTGCTCTCGACTAACGTAAGGACATTTGACTTCCACGACTGTTTCCATTGCCAACAATCGATCCGGACTGGCTCCAATAAATGGATATTCTTTCATTACGAACAATCCACATTCACCACATGATATGAGACCACATAACATGTATGTGGTAAACATGTGGATAGCAGTCTCTTCATATATCAGCCCATGCGATGTAGCCTTAGAAACGACTTTGTTTTTATTTATAATAGACTGTGCTAAAGTTTTACTTTGTTCTTCATTTAAAGATTTACAGCAGTCAAAAAATTTACTGACTGTAATCCGGTGACGTCGAAATTCATGCCACGCTGAACTTTTTTGCTGATTGCGTGTATTTAACTCAATTTGGGCAACATTATCATCTGTTAAATCAATTAAAAATAAATTTTTTAATAAAGCATATTTACAATTGTAGTTCGATTACGTATGGTCATTTTCTATTGCATATGGATTTGCTGGAGGAATTAACATTTTTATCGGCATTGAACTATTGAACCTTCTGCTTACTACAATGTTTCGGAAATGTGTTTTATACCAATTATCATAGTTTTCTTTCTCTTCAGTTTGATTTAATTTAAACTGTATTTTTTTGTGTGTCAGTTGCCTACCACCTTTGGCTTTCAATTGCCTAATATCTTTGGCTTTAATGGGAGAACCATTGTATTTCCTTTTTGAATGGTGAAAAGTTTGCAGTGTGTCTGTTGTTGTCTGTTGTGTGATAATTGTGTTTCTCAAGCAAGCATCGCTAAGTGCAAGTAATACCACGCACACCTGTTTACAGTGGGCTAATACTGAATGACCAGCAGTACATTCACAACTAGCTGCTTGTACTCTGCGTGCAGGGCCACACTCATATTCACTTCATAAGAAATGTGCTTTTTCATCTGAGCACTACAGCTGCCTTTGACGTAATATAAGTCACCTGTATATAATATAATAAAAATAAAATAAGTCTTCTTTATATTCATAATTTCTCAAACATTTTCTTTTCCCTTTTGTACCTTCTACACAATAACGAATGAATCGAAGATATCCATCGTTGTACATATCAGAGGCCATTCCTCGGTTCTTATCAAATCTATAAATTAATGATTATAAAACATACATAATTATGTTTAAGTATTATTTGAAATACCTGTTCAAATATTCATCAATATGCAGTGCAGTGATGTTTGGTATGGAACTGGATGCATTAATGTCTTTATATAAAGTGGGCGGTGGGGTTTTAATAATATGTACAGGTTCGACTATCGCTTCATTAATAAAATTGTTATTGCGAGCATAATATAGTAATCTAAGAACAATATTACTTTTTAACAACATACTTTATTAAAAGAGAAAAGAATTATATTACAATGTATACAAATAATATGAAAACAACATACTTTATTAAAAGAGAAAATAATTAAATTACAATGTATACAAATAATAGTAACCTGTCTATCAAATCCTTTTTTCTGCCTCTCAATGATGCGCTTTGATTTCTCAGTAATACTTTTAATTGAGGAACAGTCATTGCACTGTACATTTCTTCCATTTTTGTTTATAAATTGCACGCAGCAACGCGCATGGATACGCACATATACGTTAAAAGTTAAGTAAAAAGAGATTTATTAGTGAAATGTTATATAGGAAAGGTGGAAAAAGTATTTTTATAATAAAACAATATTTAAAGAAATCCACAATTCTATTCTTTATTACCGGTGGTATGCCTGTGGGGGGAAATAGAGGAGCAGGGGGAGAGGAGGAAGAAGGGTGAGGGGAAGAGAGGGGGAGAGGAAACTGGACAGCGGAGGGAAGGGAGGAATCTGCAAGGAAGTTTGGTAAAAGAGACGGGGAGAGGGGGGAGAGGAATAGAGGAGGAATGGGCGGAATTGAAGAAACGAGTGAAAGGGGCAATGGGGAAGGCAGGGGAAGGAGGGCAACGGGGAAACAAGAGGGGGACAGAGAGTTCAGTGAGGCGAAGGGGAGGGTGAGGAGAGAAGAGAGCTTAGGAGGTGGAGAAGGGAAGGGGGGGTGGGAAGGATTATAAGGAGATGCAAAAGGAATACAGAAGGATATGTGAGGAAAAGAAGAAAAAAGAGGTGGATAGGTGGGAAAAGGAGGTGGAGGGGATAAGAACGGAGGGGCAGGTTTCGAAGGTGGTAAATAGGGAGAGAAAGGGGAGAAGAGGGGTAAATGAGGAGATAAAAATAGAGGATTGGGACGAGTATTTCAGGGAGTTGCTAGGGAGGGTGGAGTGGAGGGTAAGAAAGGAGGCAGAAATAGGGAAGGGTGAGGACGGGGAGGGGGATTTAGAACAGGAGGAGATAAGAAGTGAGTAGTGACGGAGTTGAAGGATGGGAAGGTGATGGGAGGGGACAGAATACCGAATGAAGTTTGGAAGTATGGGGGGGGGGGGGGTAGAGGTGGAAGAATGGTTGGGGGAGGGGTAGTTGGAAGATTTGAGGGTAGGAGTGGTGGTGCCGGTGGTGAAGAAAGGGGTGGGAAAAAGAGTAGACGAATACAGAGGAGTGACACTGACACAGACTGCATATAAGGTGTATGCGTCTGTGTTAGCGGAAAGACTGAGAAAAGAGGTAAGGTAAATGTCCCAATTTCTGCTCATTCAAGAGGTTACTCATCATAAAGAAGGTGTAAAAAATTTGTTTGTGATCAAAATTTGCAGAGTAATTGATTAATTCTTTAATAATAAATCAACCAATTCAAAAATTAATTATGAAAGATATTTCAAGATGTTTAACTATTAGTAATTTGTAATTAAATACAATGCTCTAAATGTCCGTATTTCTACTCACGAAAAATACCGATGTACGCATTTCTACTCACCATTTGTACCAATTTCTGGTCACATAATATGTTGCCTTTTCACGTTAAAATAAGTTACATCTTTTATGAAAAGGTTTTATAACACAATAGTAAAGCATAAAATAATGATAAACAAAAAATAAAGTGCCTTCGAATAGAAATAGGAGTTACAGCATACATTGAATTGTGAGGTTATATTACTATAAGTGTTGCGAGTAGAAATGCGGACATGGCGGTAATTCACTTGACCCTAAACCTACTCACCTATTTTCTATTTATAAAAGTTAAAAATAGTAAAAAAATCGAAATCCAGAGCACAATACAGTATCTGTTTTTGTTATTAAATAAGAACTTTTACTGCAAAAACTAATTTCTGCCCAATTATCGAATACCAATAGTGACGCTGTTCCTTAGCACAACCAGCTAGAATACGATCGAAAAATCATGAGACTCTCGTTTTAAAAGTTTTTCGTCGCTTATGCTGTACTTGTTTAGCCCCAACCTCGTGCAACACGCGCGTAAATGTTCAAATAATTTAGAATTATTTTGTTGCAACTATAGTACAAACGTAACGCTAATAATAATAAGAAAATACGAAGTGAGCAGAAATGGAGACATGAGCAGAAATTGGGCCATTTACCTTAGAAGAGAAAGGGATATTGCCACCAAGTCAGGCGGGATTCAGGAGGGGGATGGGCTGCATTGACTGTGTTTATGTGCTGAATTACCTCATTAACAGGCAGGTGGAAAGGAAAGGGGGAAGGCTGGTACTGCTGTTCCTGGACATGAAGGCAGCATTTGACTCAGTGGACCGGGAGGTGTTAGTTAGGGCAATGAGGGAGAGAGGAGTGAGGGAGGGGTTTGTGGGGAGATGTGAAGAGGTGCTGAAGGAAACGGTAAGTAGGAAAAGGGTGGGAGAGGAGGAAGGGAAAGACTTCTGGACGGCAAGGGGGGTGAGGCAGGGGTGTCCTTTGAGCCCCAGCCTGTTCACCTTGCTGTTGGCGGATATAGACGAGGAGTTGGAGAAAGGGGGGGTGAGGGGTGAAGATGGGGGAAGACAAATTTACACGTTGGCATACGCAGACGGCTGGCGGGCGGAGGACGAGGAGGGGATGAAAGGGATGATTGAAAATATGGAAAGATATTTGGATAAGAAGGGGCTGCAGGTGAACGTGGAGAAAACAAAGATGATGAGGTGGAGAAATGGGGGAGGGAGGTGGAAGAAGGTGACGTGGAGGTGGAAGGGAAAGGTGGTGGAGGAAGTAAAGGAATTCAAATATCTGGGGTACACGCTGATGAGGAACGGGGGGCAGGAGCCACATGTAGGGGAAAGGGTGAGGAAGGGGGCAGCAGTGATGGGTCAGGTGTGGGGGATAGGGAAGAGGCGGTTTGGAAAGGATTGGGGGAGGAGAGTATGGTTATTTGAGAAGTTGGTATGGGCTACGGTGAGTTATGGAGTGGAGGTATGGGGGTGGAAGTGTAGGGACAGAGTTGAGGGTTTGTAGAAAAGGTTTCTGAAGTGGGTGTTGGGGGTGGAAAGGTGTGCTCCAGGATATATGGTGAGGGAGGAGATGCAGAGGGAGATGTTGAGAGGGAAGGCTTGGATGAGGACATGGGGGTATGAAAGGAAGTTGGAGGAGGGGTTGGGGGGGGGGGGGACTGGCAAGAAGGTGCTGGGAGGAGATTAAGGGAAGGGCAAAGAGGGGGAAAGTGCTGGGAGGGTGGGAAAAGGAAAGGAAGGAGTACTATGAGGAAAGGGGGTGGACAATAGAGGGAATAGAAAGAGCGAGTGGGGGGGGGGGGAGCTGAGGGGGGAAGAATTGGTGCATAGGGAAAGAAGAATGGTTAATCCCCGTGGTTGAGATGACTCGTTCGGGGTTTGTTAAATTTGCAAAACTATTTGCCGACTATGAAGGACCACCCTCAAATAGGGACAATGTTCAAATGTTTTCAAAACTAATGTTCAATTTGATAGTTCGTCCGGCACAATCTATGTACTTGTTTGTACGCAAAAATTGACAAGTTCGACCAGTCTTGTCTGAGATTCTGTTATGATCTGATCTCTGCTCGTCGCCGAGTTTCTTCCCAGTCCTCCTTCCCGATCTGGAAAATGGGCCTTGCCCAATCAGCATCCTGCAATGCTGTAACACCCTTCCATTGCGCCCCTTGCGTGTTTTCCGGAGTGGGGTGCGTTGGCGCTAACCTCCTCCGCTCGGTGATAGTGGCTTGGCAACGCGTGGGAAAACCTCCAGGCCTTGACGTCACTGGCGGCCCACTAGCTGGCGAAAACCGTTGCAACGGTCGGACCCATGGGGTGCCGTCAAGAGCCTGATGGTATACTCTGGGCTTCGTCAAACTCGGCGCTCCGAGGACGATACTGCGAGTCAAGGACTCCTTAGTCTTGCAAGATTTATATTTCCGTATCTCCTTTGGAGATACAGAACTCAACAGAAGATACAACTGAGGTGGTCTGGTTAATGTATGATCAAACAAAGAATGCAGGAGGAGGAAAGGTGGAAAAGGATTAGAGAGTCGGAATACAACAGATGGTACAGGGTGGTTAAAGGGGGAAGGACTGCCAGGATACCTGAGGAAGGGATGAGGGGAAAGCAGGTGGCAAAGGGTGGCGAAATTTAGATTGGGGAATGGGATAAGGGGAGGGAAATATTGGTAGGAGGAAGAAAACAGGAAGTGTAGGGTATGCGGGTGGAAAGAAGAAACGTGGGAGCATGTGTGGGAGGAATGTATAGGTTGGGAGGAAGGAGGGTGGCAGGAGAGGGTGGGGGAGGTACTGGATGACGAGGGTGGGGGGGGGGGGAGAAGTGGATGAGGAGTGTGGAAGAAATGAGAGGGGAAGGAGTGGAGGAATGGGTGAGGAAGGAATGACAGTGAGTGGTGGCGTGCGGAAGCGGAGGTAAAAGGATAGGGAAGGGAGGTGAGGGCGGCGTGCGTGACGTAGGAAAGCGGGCGAGCGGGCGAGCGATGACTAGAGGCGTGTAGGTTTAAGGAATAGATTTAAGAAGTAGAGTAAGGAATAGGTTAAGGGTTAGGTTAAGGTAAATGTACAGAAGAGAGGAGGGAGCAAGGATTGTAATCCCCAACGGGAAGCAAATAAACATACAGATTTTTTATTACCATTTTTCATAATACACTCTTTGAAATTACATAGCATAACACAAACTCCATAGATAGAATTTTATAAGTTTTTAATAAACCTATTATTCGTTCAACATGAACTCTGTACTTAGACAATTTGCGATCTTGTAATAAAGTTTCATGAGGTAACCTTTACCAATAGCCTTTACCCTTTGTAAATTAGGGTGTTAACACTATCACATCATCGTTTATAAGCTGCAAAATTAAAATTCTCAGTGTATTCTATGTTTACTTTTCCTGACATATAGAATATATACAGGGTGTCCCAAAAACGTCGGAGTTCCTTGGAAGGGGTAATTCAGGGGGTGATTTGAAACAACATTTTCCTTAGCGAAAATATTGTCCGAAGTTTCGTTAAGAAGATATTAACAAAAAACCCCGACCAATCAGAGCGCGCGCCTTCCGCTCGAGCTCTCGCGGTAGCGTTGGCTACGCGCTTGTACTACGAACGTACGAACAAGCAAGTCAGCATGCATCGAAGGAAACCGCGTTACACTTTTTTTTAAAGCAGAATTTTAAATAAGAATCATTTGAAGTGACAAGAAGTACGTAAATTTCGTTTTTAAGTAAGGCATAAACGAAAAGGTAATGTAACAGAAAATGTACAACATGTGATCGTAATTCATTATTGAGGTAAAAATCCGTAGTTTAATAACGGCCATCACAACTAAATTTAAAAAATAATGTTAGGTGTATGAATAAATTCTTTCCGACTAGATTTACATAACCAGTACAAAGGTACTGAATTTCTATCGCGGTGGTATTCATATGCTGCCAGAAAAATGGCAAAAAGTAATTAACAATAATGGAAATTATTTCGATGATTGAGTTGTTTTCATATTTTTTAAATCGAACTGTTATTGTACCCTAAAATCGAAATGAGGCCAATCGAACCTCAAGGCAGGGTTTGGAGGACCCCGGCCATGCACCACTCCTACAGGAGCGGTGGTAATGTGTGCGTGAATTGATGCTGGCGCCAAGCCAGCCACGCGGCGACATCGCGCAACGAATGTGACGTCACAAATCTACCGACGCCAACGCCAAGCCAAGCCAAATACGTGACGGGCGCGTACAGGAACTACTACTCGATTGGAGACGAACCGACGCCAGCGCCAAGTGAGTGACACGTTCAAGCGAGTAATATTAAAAATGGCAGAGACCGTTGACATAAGTGACGTGGATAATGAATTTACCGATAGTATTCCATCGACGAGTAGTTCGTTCAATGAAACGCTGATCAGCGAGTTAGCAAGTGCGAAGGAACCACTGAGCCGGAAACGATCGCGAAAGAATCAAAGTTGTGTGTGGAGGTGGTTTACGAAGGAGAGCCGTGAACAAAGCTGTTGCACGGTGTGCCATAAGAAGATGAAAATGACAAATACGACGACGAAAACGCGAGAGGGACATCCGGTCACAATTTCCATGCTATACTCGAAGTCATGCAAGAAGGGTCTTTTTCGCGCATGTAGAATGAGCTCTTCAACTGTCGCGAGATCTGTGTTCCCCCAATTGGCGCCACACCAATGCTTTCGGCACAGCACGCATGCGCAGCCGAAAGACCATTGGTGGTGACATAGCCAATGACCGCCAACATGCGCAGAACCGGTCTAAACTCGTCGGTCGCCACAATCCTTCTTACATGACTTCGAGTATAGACAAAAATACACCCCGGGCCGTGGAATTAACAAATACAATTGCCCGGATGATAGTGTTAGATTTCCAACCATTTTCTTGATTGAGCGATAAGGGTTTCAGGGCACTGTTGCAAGTGGCCGAACCACGCTTTAACATTCCCAACCGCATCACTTTCTCACAAGACATTATTCCCACAATGTACGTGAAGGAAAAGAAGAAAGTGGCAGACACTATTCACAGCGATGTCACAACTGTAAGTAAAATTTGTTTAATACTTGTAATGGTTATCAGCATCTCCCGAAGCGTAAGAGTAATAGTACGTAAATCTCTATTACGATATCTTTCGAACCGCATATAAAATGTTTAAAAGCAGTTCTAATTCTTCAGGCAAATGTACAAAGTCTCGCCTTTATAACGGATGGCTGGACATCAAGGTTCAATAAAAGTTATATTTCTTTAAGCGTCCATTACGTTACTAATGAGTTCCGAATAAAAAATTTCACGTTAAGAATACAACCATACAAAGAATCGCAAACTGGTGACAACTTAAATCAAATACTCCGCAAAAATATCCAGGAATGGGGATTAAACAAACCGCAAATCAGAGTATACTTCGTCACTGATAATGCAGCTAACATTGTACGAGCTATGAAATTGGGCAGTGAGTGGAAAAGGATACCCTGTTTCGCTCACACATTGCAGGTTAATGCACCAAACATATTCAACAATAAAAGTAGTTTGAAAATTATTAGCAGTTGATCTTAAACCTAATGTTCTATTCAGCTCGTAGTAAAAGATGGCATTAAAAGTTGCAAAGACCTCCGAAATTTACTTAAAAAATGCCAAAGGATTGTCAGATTTTTCCATCGATCTGTGCCGGCGACACAAAAATTAGAAAGAGAGTAGAGAAGAGATTTGCCAGATTTGAAACCACATCGCCTTATTGACGATGTGGAAACGAGGTGGAATTCACAGTTTGACATGATGGACCGCCTACTTCAAGTGCGACGTGCACTAAATGCAGTATTGGGTAAGCAACGAATGCCGATGCCTATATCTAGGCGCGAGTGGTGCATTATCCAAGAGTATTGTGTTACGTGCCGGTTACTTTTTCCAAATTCATTTCTAAATTTTACTAATTTTTACAGTCATTTCGCAGATGTTCTCTATTAATCCAACCGCTTAGCGTGTTATGGGAATTTCCCTCGATCAATAGTCGATTATCTGTAGATATTCTTAATAGTGCTTGACTTATTTCTGATTTATTTCTGCCTGAAGCCGGTCACGTCAGGGCAGGTACTCATGAAGGAATATTATCAACGATCCTTCAACGCCATCGACGTTCCTGGAATGCGTGCTGTGATAAGTCTTCCGAGGCATTGTAGTAGACTACTTTATATTTTTCTTCCCTGTTAAAATTTTATTACAGTATCATTGACATCTGATCCTACCATTGAGTGTTGTGGGAGTTTCCCTCGATCAATTGTCAATAAACCGATATGGTATACTAACCAATTTATAATAATAATTGCTACGCCACTGCGTTCTTCCATGAGAGGATCTTTCATCAGCATCGATGTTCTTGGAACGCCGGATGCGATAACATTCGAAAACCTAAACATTGCGAGGCTGGGAACGGTCCGAGGCGACGACGGTTGGGCCTGTGTGTACGAAATGCATGCTCAGCAATTTGACTCTCTTTGTTCAAAGTCCCAAGTGCTCGGGCCTGCCCTGCGAACGCTCGACACAGTCGGCTGTTAAGTCGCATAGTGCGTGGTCGATCTGTCCGAGGGACATAGCTATTCATTAAAAATAGTCTTGAGCCGGAGTTCCCGTATCTTGCAGTGATCGTGGAAGGACTCAGTCCCCGTAGAGACTCTTATATATTCTTGCGTTTTTCAACAATTTAAACTCTTATTTGTTTCAAACCGTATATTTAACTAAACATTAATATTTTCGGCTTTATTATAAACTGACTTTCGACATTGTGCGTGTGTGTTGTGCGACGCTCCTGCGCTTCATTATCCAGTACGCGGGACCCTCCAGGTCGTACAGAGCCAGAGCCAGAGAGAGAGAGAGAGAGAGAGAGAGAGAGAGAGAGAGAGAGAGAACTTGAAAGTAAGCCGTTGTACAAATTAACAATCTCTTGTACAGAGTTGGTGAGTGATTCGATCTGTCATGATATTGTACGGAGGCAGCAGCTGATTCAACCACCTAGTGGGTTATGGGTTTTCCCTCAATTAGCTGCTACTTTCCCTTTGGCGTGTGACGCGTTTTAAAAATTGGCTTGTTTCGCGTAATATAAATTGTAACCACATTAATTATTCGAGTGAATGTATAAAATTAACAATAGACACGATTATTGATCCAACCACTTAGTGGGTTGTGGGGTTTCCCTCGATCAATTATTGTTGATCGGTTATTTGTTCAAATCCATGTAATTTTCACCATTTTGTTCCACATTTGAAAACTCCTATATATATATCTATATATTTTTGTAATACATGGTAATATTTTACTAAAATCCGTCTCATTTTGTTTCGAACCACCTTCACCAAAGTACCACATCCCGATTGGACAACCTGTATAGGTTGTAGACAAAAGCCGCGCCCCAAAACAATCCTGATTTTTGCGTAATAATCTAATCAATTCAAAATTATAAAATCTCTTAAAATTCGTTAAGCGTTACCTGAGAAAATTAGACTCAACCGCTCGGTCTCTTTTAAAATTAACACCCTCACGTAACAATTGCGATTCATTAAAAATATTCAAAAAAGCAACGCAGGTCATCACAATTGAAGATCAACCGACATTATGTCGATATATACCGACTGTATACGGACTTAAGAAAATATTGGCAACACCAATAGAAAAAAAAAACGCGCTACTCCTGACGGAATACGGCTGCGTAATAATTTATTACTCAGCCTCAACACTAGATTTCGGTTTATTGACGATAACAAACCTTTAGTGATCGCAATGCTCTTGGATCCTCGCATAAAGGACAGAATACTAACGGAGAAAAAAAAGGTATCGGCACACATGTTGTTGCACTCTGCGCTTATGGAATACGGAGGTGCAAATGAAGTAGATGCGGCAGCGTCAACTGTTGATGTACCACCAAAAACCACTTCAGGTATGTTTCTACAAATATTAATATTCCTTCTGCCACTACTAATTAGAACAATGATAAATTTACTTATTTTCCTTATAGTATCCACATCGTCAGCAAGCTTAGGTGAATTGTTTTCAAATATTGTGAAAGATGAAAAACCCAGCATTAACGACGAGGTTGGTACCATCGATAAGGAATTGATGTGGTACTACGAGGAGAAACTTATTCCAACCACGTCGTGCATCCTCAAATGGTGGAATGATAATTCCCGAAGATTCCCAAATTTGGCAAATTTGGCCCAGTAGTTTCTGGGAATTCCGGCAACGGAAGCATACAGCGTGAGATTATTCTCAACAGCTGGGAACATAGTAACCACAAAACGTACCTCTCTGCTGTCAGAAAAAATTGAACAAATTTGCTTTCTCTCGGCTAATTTGAGAAAGAAAAAAGTCGAATAGATATAATTTTTAGCATATAAATATTTATATTAATAATAATATTTATCAATAAACCTTACCCAAAAGTACTCATCATAATTTGTATTCATTTCCTTCTACATAATTCCCGCAAAAAACTGATATTTTTACCAAATTTGACTGCCTAGTCCCCTTAATATAATACAGTTTAATATCACAAACAAATTGAATCAATTGCTATTATAACTTATTTTGAGTCACGGTAATCTTCAGTTTTTTGTACTAAATTTAAAATACAAATACATTTCTACAATACAATAAGCGTTACTGGCAAGAATATAAAAAACAATATTCATATTTCACGAAAACTGGCTTAATGTATTATATTTTAAATTCCATACCCGAAAAATGAGTAGATACTTGTTCAGCCATAGCAATTTTTCTAATGTTATATCAAACCGAAATACGACAATTTTTGCTCCCGGTTAAGCCTAAGTTTCGTAGGTGAGAGATGTCACGCGAAATGTGATAACAAAGAACCTTTCAATTACACCATACAGCATGGCGCATGAAAATGATCAATATACTAACTTTTAAAACCTCCCATCTACTCTAAGCAAGCAGACTGCCCGACACGTTCGAGTTGCCCGGAATACGTTCGAACTGCTCGAAAGAATCGGGCTCCCGAAAAAATCGGGCTCCCGAAAAAATCGAGCTACCCGAAAGAATAGAGCTACCCGAAAGAATCGAGCTACCCGAAAGAATCGAGCTACCCGAAAAAATCGGGTTACCCGAAAAAATCGAGCTACCCAAAAGAATCGAGCTACTCGAAACATTCGGGTTACTCGAAACATTCGAGTTACTCGAAAGAATCGAGCTACCCGGAACATTCGGGTTACTCGGATCTGTTCGGGTCCCGGCTCGGCTCGAAAAATCGAGTCCCGCCGGGTTCGCACCTCAAGCTACTCGATTATTTCGTGTACTGGAACAGCTCTAGTACAGACTAATCTAAACGAATCAAAGTCGGTAATAGATTAATAGCACATTCAGCAACCTGCACTAGAGCGCACTGAATGCGAACTTTTCGTTTCCAGTTGACAAAAATTCGCACCCAGTGCGCACCATTGCGACCGTCCGAATACGCTGTAAGAGAAATGCGGAGAATATGAAATCATAGTTTTTTTCTTATACAACGCCCGCTAATTCCTTAAAACCAAAGCTGAAAATCTGAGCTCTGAATTGATTTGTGGCCAATAAAGGAATGTCAAGTATAAAAAGTGACAGAGGAAAGTTGATTTCACAATCTTTGCGTGATAACTTTTTTAATTGTTTTTGTGAATTAAAGGTACAATTGGAATTAGCAAAGATGATTTCACAATCTTCGCATGTGAACCTTTTTCGTGAATTAAAGGGAATTAGCTTCTTTCATACATGAGTCATGTTTTTTTGTTTGGGGGGGGATTTCATCACTTTTTTTCATAATTTGTTATAAATTACTAAGTGCCCTATTTCATAACGGTCTTCATCCACAAAGCGGTTCATATTCATGCAAGATGCGTGATGGTACATCAGCATAGAAATGTATTGACAACGACAAAATTAATCAATCGATCTTCTTTACCATCACTTTTTGGTTACGCCATCAGCCTTATTCATTCGGATCTTACCTACGAAAATAAAAAAAAACAATCCTTCACCACCAACAACAACTACAGAGGATTCGAACTCTAGTTTCTTGGGCCGTAAACCGTGATGTTTGCACTTGCGCTAAAGCAGCTGTTGAATTGTACTTCACCACAAGTCTAGTTACCTGACTATACTATGACAAAAAATGCATTTTCTGGTTAAATTATTGACACTATGGCAATAACACATAAGACTTTTTTTTATTCCTTTCATCAAGATCTACCATTTAATGAAGAATAAAATCATAAAATCACTTCATAATTTTAATGTTTAAAGCTATTTTTTATAAAAATGGTCGGCCATTCACAGCTAATATTCTGTTTATACACGCCGCCCTCAACATTTTCTGCCCGGTTTCGTTAAAAAATCGCTCGTTCCATTCGCGGCCTCCCCTCGATTTAGCTAAATCTAACGTAGAAGTACAAATAATACTTTTTTGTCCTCGATTTTTCCATGTATGTACTTGAGGAGGGTAGGGCAGAGGAGTGACATTATATTATAAGATTTCTGGAAAAAGGTTTTTGGAAAGGACGGTTTTTATGAGAAAGGGAATTACAGTATTGTCTCCGTATGGGCTCGGTCTGATGCACACGATGTGGGCTTTTTACTATTCTCACCATTTCTGTCTCACTCTTGTCCGGCGAAGGCGAGAACAAAATGGAACGAGAGCGAACGAGAGCGAGCGAGAGCCACTGAAAGCGAGCGAGGACGGTACGAGACAGACGTCGCGTTGATGTTTAGTCTCGTTCCGTCTTCCGGACACCTGACACTCCGTCCTTTGCATTGCATCGATCGCGCACGCCCGCTGCGCACACAAAGCGTTTCATCTCGCTCCCCCCTTCGGCCAAAAAGAAGCGAGAAATGACCACTCGGAATTAGGGCTCTGTTCACGAAACGAGCTTAACGCCGGTCCCCACCAGCGTATCCTCCGGGAGACAATACTGTAGCTTCTTTCATACATGAGTCAATAAATAAAATTAATGAGTGTTAATACATACTCTAATGTAGAGAAATACATGTATTTACGTAAATATGGTGTAACTATATACCAATTTTTTTTCTCCTCTAATTAATACATTTTTCCATATTTATAATAAAATTCGATTTTGTACATACATATTTCTTAATCTCTAAAATAAAATTAAACATGAAAATGTACTTCTTGCATGTGGTCGTGCAGCAGGGTTATTTTTTCTAAATCTCTTCTGCTTCCATTATCTGTAAATATATAAAAACCACATTTTAGTTACAACTTAACGTAGAACTTCTAGAAAAAGAATGGATTTGTGCTAAGTGTAGAGACTACATAATGTGCCCAAAGGAGATGACAGCGTATGGCAGAAGGTCCTGTTGCAGGAAATTTAAATGCTAATGGTAATTCAGCAAAAATGAACGAAGAGATCCAATATACTGTTAACGCACAATGGCTATACTACCCTCTTTAGTTAAAATGTCCTATCTAGCATTTTGAAACAACCGAGAAAACTGAAGTTTTATCATTTACTTTGTACCCTCCTTATTTTCCTACATTCAAATTAAAACATGTTGTCATTATTTCGTAATAGCCTATTTTATTTTTTTGTAATAGGTGTACCGGTAGGGAATGTATTATTAACGTACCAATTAATTAATTGTTTTACGTAAGATATGTTAACCATTTTCAAAGAAGTTGGGTTAAATACATTTGTTCGGGATTGGTCGCAGTGATGCGACCAATTTGCATCTGCGCGCTGTGGCGAGGACGCGCGGTAAATTCAAACATGCGTTGTTGTCGCCGTGGCAACTGAGTGGTCGCGGAGACGGCCTGAGCGGGCCATCTCTTGATTGACACCTGGACTAATTACTCCCACCTTAATTTGCATAGTAACACGCGATGTTACGTGGTCTTCTCGGATTGGCCAGGTGTCCTCGATCTCGAGCCGGTGCCTTGACTCGTGCCGTCTCTGCGACCACTCGCTCTCTTCTGTGTGAATCGCGACAAGGTGCGCCTCGTGGTCTTGCGGAAATCTTATCGCGAAGAGCAATCGGCGCTCCGATTATCAATTCCAGTTTCAAATTCCGTGCTTGGAATTTTCATACCCGCACTTGCGTGTCCTTTAATTAAGTTTAAAGTTTCTTTGTGATTATAGCTCAGTAAGAACAAGTTAAATTCACACGCTAAATAAAATAAACGTGCTCGTTTATTGTGACGCCATTAAATTACAGTGTGAAACTTTTACAACGATTATATTTAATACTAAGCCGCGTGCGTTAAGTTATTGTGCGGTAAGGGCATATCGTAGGTGCTCCTCGATTTTGCTTGAACAACATTAGACTGTTAATAAATCATTACGAAGCACGTAGATTTTTCTAACTTTACTTAAAAGGTAAAAGACGTGTGGAACTTCAAATATTTCAACATATCTCAAATTGAAAAAAAAATGCTGGATATGACAGTTTAACTACGTAAGGCAGTATAATAAAATTAATAATATTAATAAAAATTAATTTAGTATGTTTATTGGTGTATTAAAATAAATATATTGTTAATGGGAAACTAATAAAATTAATGACTAGCGTGGGAACTACTGTGGATTTTAAAGTATTACGAATGTCTTTCACAAAAGATTGAAAAGTATCAAGGGAGATGTGTTTTCAGCGTACTTTCTTCAATAATGTGACTGATAACACTAGTTTACAAAATAAAAATCATTATTTTTTATCCAGACTCCACTATGAAATTCTTATGTAAGGTGCTCCCCTAAATTCAAAAATCGACATGAAAAAAAATCCTATGGATACGTTTTTGAGATATCGCTCGATGAATATTTTGGTAATTTTTTAAGAAGACGACCCGACGTTTCTCCGACGTTTCTCCGATTTGATCGCGAGAAATTTTAAATTAAAGGCAATTAAATTGCATTCAATTCGTCCCGACAGTGTTTTCCAAGCGGACCAATAGCTTAGGCAGAATCGAGCGAAACTTAAGAAAAATGTAATGTTTTGAGGCCGAAATTGAAATCGAAAATACACAACATAGCCTGGAAGACATAGAAATTAACCTGTGCTGTCCAGTTTCTTATATTTTACGCATAGTGCGCACCTTTACGAAGAAAATAAGCCTAATTTGAACAAAATCCATGCACAAATAAGGAAGTTATGGGCGATAGAGCGGGAGTGCCTATTTTCAACTTTTCCCCTATTTTTGCATTTCTTCCCGTTATTTGGCGAATTACGTATTTGTCTTCAATGAAAACAAATTTAAATATATTTTATTCGATTTTATATTATTTTTTAAAAAGAATTTTGGCTCTTTCTGCTTCTTTTGCCCGCATTGATATCAGCCGGTAAAGCATGCGCAGAATAACTGTTGGCCCACATGACACAGTGTTTGGAGTCCACCGCTTGTCGACATGCACAGGTGAATATTTGTAATAAGCGAGATTCGCGGTTTTGGAGCGCATCCGTAAATAAACATCGATATTTTTTCACGACATATTCACCACACACATAACAAAAACCGTCCGGACCGTTCTTACATTCAAATTCTCGCTTTCTTTTACTCATTTCCACTTTTCAAGCATAAAAAATAAATGTATACACAATGCTTCAACAATGTAGAATGACAAGCCGTCTTGTCTAGCCGGTGTGTCGTAGTGACTCCGAAACTAGAACTTCGCTCGTACCAATCAACGATCACGGCGAGGTCCGAACGGGTTACGGTCATCTCCGTGGTCCGTGGCAATGCAACATCACTGCTCCGAAAAACTGGCAGAGGCACCAAATACGAGGTATTCCGATTCGCTGTCCTGCAGCCGTGCAGTACGGACCTCTAGTGTGATCTCGTGAATCATTGTATTAGTATCAACTCCTTTAAAAATTATTAGGTGTAGGTGTGTAGTTGTTGGTGTGGAGTAGTGCTGACAAAGCGGCTGGCAGGGATCCGCGCGAGGCGGAATCATCCGCCTTCCTGGCCCAGCGCCCAGCTAGTATTGAGCCTCATAAAGTGCCAATTTATATTCAAGAAACAAGTACGCAATAATCAAGTCTCAAGGGTCAAGAACAAGAAACAAGTCCGCAAGATCCACGAATAGTTAATCAACTTCCTGGTGAAGGGGAACAGGCTCCTTTCTCCTTCAAGCGGCTGGATTGGGCCTCCCAACCTACGGCTCCCCATTCCCGGAGGGGATTCAAAATTCGGCGCTCTGCTGACGGGCGAATTGCCCGGTTCAAGAATGGTCCTTCGCCTAAGGTTCGAAAATTCATTCCGGGCGCTCTGAAGAGGGTAGCTTCTGCCGAGGAGGGGTCTGGTGAGACCGTTCTTGTCAAGGCACGTTCCTGTAGGATGCGGTCTTCCAGTGGTGAGGACACTGGTGTTACGGTTAGTATAACTGATTCTGAGCTGTTTGCAAATCCGGTTCATGTATTCTGGAGTGGAGCCGAACACTCTGTAACTATGCCTACTACAAAACCTTCTTGTATGACTGACCGCTTGGTGGTCCCTCCCATATCCGGCTTATCCCAGACAGACACAAAGGAAGGGAAACCTTGTCTAGTTCTAAAAAATGTTCCGGCTTCCATGCAGGGGCCCTCCTCCTCTTACAGTAAAAGTCCTGATAAAACTCCGGTAGGTGATAGCGCCATGGAGTTAGACGTATCACCGAACGTCACGGTTAAAAACAGATTCGCGATCCTATCGTCATTTGTTCGCGATATATCTACAAACCCTGAGGTTACCCCTGGGGGTAGTGGAAGTATTCCCTCTCTTCCTCCGACTGGATCTGTTAACCCAAGAGTTGATGCTGCTGGACCCAGTGCTTCAGGTGGTCCTCATAATGTCCCTCCGACTGCGGGTGCCCGACCCCCACCACTATACGTTCAAAACTTTGACGGTGATTTACTCAAGCTGTCAAACTCTCTAGAGGAAAACTACGGTAGGGATTTCAATCTGAATTTTCTGAGGAGTAGGATTAGAATTCAGGTTTTTAAGGTAGACGATTTTAATGACCTTAAGAGTAAACTTCTGACGGGAAATCTCGCTTTCCATACATTCACCCTTAATTTTCAGAAGGTGTTGGTGGTGGTACTCAAGGGCCTTTCAAGGGTGCCTCCCGAGGACATACTAAATGAGATAAGAACTCACGGTCTAGCTCCAATCTCATGTGTTCCGATAAATCCTGGTGGAAAGAGCAAGTCATTGTACTGTTCATATAAGATAGTTTTTCCTCAGGGTACCTCCTTAAATGCGGTAAACAAAATCGGACATATTTTCCATACTAGAGTCTACTGGGAAAAGTTTCTATCGCAAAGGCCATTTACGCAATGCTATAGATGCCAGTCATTTGGCCATTCATCGGCAAACTGTAATCACCCGCCAAGGTGTGTAAAGTGTGCCGGGTCGCATCACTCGCGGGAATGCGAGAAGACTTTGGACATCACTCCTACCTGTGTGAACTGCGGAGGACCGCACACTGCAAATTACTCCAAATGCCCGTCTCTGGAAAAGTTCCTTAAATCCAGGCACAGGCAGGTCGTCACCCCTGTTCAACCATTGTCCAAAGATCCTAATAACAATGGACCTTGTCTACCTACTGAGTTCCTGGCGCCTCCTCCTCCTCCTCCCCACAAACGTTAGGGGGAGAGGTCATCTTATAGGGATGCTCTTATGGGATATCCCGGTTCCTCCTCCCGGCAAGGAGAGTCTGGGGCCTCTCGTCTCAATTCGGAGGATACTGCTCCAATTCTAGACACTCTCAGCACTTGTAGAGATATTGGAAGGATCTGTGATATCACCCAAATTCAAGCGGCGGCAAATCGCCTACTCGTAAAGTTGAGGAGCTGTTCCACAAAGGGGCAACAGCTTGCTGCGTTTTTAGAAGTCGCTCAATCGCTTGACTAGATGGCGCCTTTTCTTAGGATTCTATTGTGGAATGCTGGCTCAGTGGCCAAGAAGAAAAACGAACTCATGGTCGTTCTGCAAAAGCACGGGGTGCATATTGCTCTGATTACTGAGACCTGGCTCTCCAGTGGGGTGGATTTTTCTGTACCTGGGTATAGGGTGATAAGGGCTGACCGCGTTGGGGGTAGATATGCGGGGGGGGGGGGGGGTAGCTAGTGATGGGACTCCGAAGCGGTTCCCGGCGCTTCGAATCGGTCTTGAATGTCAGGCGACTACTTCGAAGCGCTTCGAACATGATTCGAAGCTTAAAAGTCTTGAAAAGTCTTGCTCGGCTTCGAAGTCTTGGTGGGCTTCGAAGTCTCGAATCTTTTGGTTCGAAACCTCGGTACGTTTAAGACCCATATTAGACTCACCATTGTAATTTTTATTGTAATGGTGCAATAAAGGCATTTAATAATAATAATAATAATAATAATTTACAGAATAGCGCCTGGCACCCCGTGGCGAGGACAACACTCTCCAATGCCTTACCAAATTTTATGGCTTTCGACCCTCCAAAGGGTTTGAATACCATTAAAAAGTGAGAAATGTCTAGGATTTTCGAATTTCTCGTCAGATCTGTGCGAAAACGACGCCAATCGATTCCTTATGTTTCGCCGATGAAACTAACACCAAGAACGATGTCATTTGGACCATAATGAAGTAAATTCCATGAAAAATCGAATTATACCATTTGAAGTTGCCTTCGTTAAAAATAGTCCGATTTACATGAAATTTGATATGATTTTCATTGGAAAAACTTAAGGATTCCATCGATGTCACTCCCATATCCATACGATAAAGAATAAAGAATTTTTTTTCTTACGCTAAAATGAATATTTCACATTATCACTCTCGACAGCGGGGCGCCGACCTGGAACCGCTGCGGACCACAGCCTGCGGTCGGCTGGAGGATTCATACCTGTTTCAGAAATAACATAATTCTTTATTCTTTATCGTATGGATATGGAAGTGACACGGATGAATTCCTTATGTTTTTCCGATGAAAATCATATCACATTTCATGTAAATGGGAATATTTTTAACGAAGGCAACTTCAAATGATATAATTCGATTTTTCATGGAATTTCCTTCATTATGGTCAGAATTACGTCGTTCTTGGTGTTAGTTTCATCGGCGAAACATAAAAAATCGATTGCCGTCGTTTTCGCAAAGATCTGATGAGAAACTCGGAAATCCTAGACATTTCTCACTTTTTAATGGTATTCAAACCCCTTGGAGGGTCGAAGGCCATAAAATTTTCTGAGGCACTGAGGAGTGTTGTTCTCGCCACGGGGTACCTATCAAGGTTCGAGCCAAGAGTTTCGAGACTTCGAAGCCAAACAGACTTCAAATCCGTTCAGACTTCGAAGCCGACCAAGGCTTTTCAAGAGCTTCGAATCATGTTCAAAGCGCTCCGAAGTTTTTGTCATATATATAGATACGAAGCGCTTCAGATCCCATCACTAGGGGTAGCACTTGCGGTCCACATGTCCCTGAAATTTTCGGTGGTGCCTTTCGCTGGGGGGACAGCATATGAGGGTGCCTTCATTAAGTTAGGTCACCCGTCGGTCTACGGTGGGGTCATATATAATCCTCCACAAAACGCACTGAGAGGGGCTGACCTTGATGTCATTACGGGAGTTGGTAGTCCGCTAGTGGTTGGCGGAGATTTCAACGCTCGACACTCTACTTAGAATATACATCTCTAACAATGCATCCGGGGTCTCGCTGTATGGGCACTCCTTGAGTAACTCGTATCGCATAGTTTCCCCTGATGATTTTACTTTCCATGGAACCCCCAGGCAGAATCCATCTGTGTTAGACATCTTTCTGATCGATAGCGGACTCAAGTTTGACTGTGCGGCTACTGGGGATTTTGGTACTAGCCATAAGCCGGTTTTGTTGAGTGCCTCAGGTGACGTTTTGCACCCCCCTGATTGGATTAGGTCTACCGACTGGGAAGAGTACGGCAGGATGACTTCGGGTCTTAGGCTGAATACTCGTTTTGAGAGCACGGGTGAGCTGGACGATTGTCCATTGTATCGGCTCGTTTAACGCTTTCTTGAAGACGTGTTACCGAAGGTCTTCCAGGTTTGTCCCTCCTGCAAACCCTTGTCGTTACCTTGAGGATGCGTATCTGCAGGCATGTGTTAGGAGTAGAAGGAGAGTCCGGAAGAGCTGGCAGAGAACTGGGCTAAATTACTTCAGGCAGCTGGCCAAACATTTTACTCAGGAGATTGATGTCCGGTTGAGGGGGCTCCGCTGTAAAACGTGGCGTGACCGTTTGTTGGCCCTTGATAAGACTGACCACACCTTTTGGTCAAGATATAAAAGGCTTACAAGGGCGCCGGTGGTCCTCCCCCCGCTCAGGGAGGGGAACGGATACCTTGTTGCGGACGGAGATAAGGCCGAGGCTTTTGCTCGCACCTTCGCGGCTGTTCACGATGGTATAGCTTTAAGGGTATCCCCCTACGAAACTATGGTGAGAGACAAGGTTGCTGGTGTCGAGGGCCTTGCTGATGAGGAGCCTCCGACGGGTCCACTCGTCTCATGGGAGGAGGTAAATGCTGCCATAGGGAGGTTAAGTAACAACAAGTCGCCTGGTTTTGACGGGATTACACCAGATATGTTGAAGGGGGCCTCTGTCAAGGCTCGACTACAAATTTATTATATATTCAAGTTCGCTTTCTCGTTCTCGTACTTCCCGGACTTGTGGAAGACGGCGAGAGTGTCCCCAATTCCAAAGCCGGGAAAGCCTAGGGATAGAGTGGATAGCTATCGACCGATTAGTCTTCTCCCGGTACCAGGTAAGGTGTTCGAGCGCTTTGTTCATCGGCGTCACATTGACTTCCTTGATGGGAACGGGATTATTATCTCTCACCAGTTCGGATGTAGGAAGGGACACTCCACCATCCATCAGCTGGCTCGGGCCTCACAGGGTATAGCCCATGAGCTAAATGTAAAGAGATCAGCGGCAATGGTCCTGTTGGACCTTACCAGGGCGTTTGACTCGGTGTTGCACGACGCCCTTATCTACAAGCTTTTGCGGATCGGGGTACCTGTCTGTTTGGTGGGGCTGATCAAGTGCTACCATGCTAACAGACACATTTTCGTCTCGTTGGGGGGAGAGGAGTCCTCTAGGTTCCTAGTCTCTGCGGGTGTTCCACAGGGATCGATACTAGGACCAATATTATTCAATGTTTTTATTAATGATATCCCAGTGGTAGAAAATTGCTCCCTGGCTCTATACGCTGACGATACCACGATTATTGCCTCCTCGTGGTGCATTAAGACATTAGTGCTTAAACTGCAGATATACTTGGACATGGTTCTAGAATTTTTTACTAGTTGGAAGCTTTCGGTTAACCCTGCCAAGACGCAGGACATATTCTTCAACCGCTGGAAGCCCATCCCTACCCAGTACCAGCTGAGTGTTGGTGGTGTCGCGATCCCGTGGTCTAGAGAGGTCAAATACCTTGGCTTGGTTTTTGATAAGGGGCTAACTTGGTCGCCTGCTGTGGCTGATAGGGTTGCAAAGGTCCGAGCGGCTGCAGGGGCGCTACACATATTCATTTCTCCAACATCTTACCTTAATAGGTAATAGCCAAAATAATATGTCTGCGTCCCGTCCTAACATACGGATTGCAAATTTGGTCATGTACTGCCAAACCCACTGTTTCCTCGGCTAGAATTTCCCAAAATAGGATTCTAAAGATTATTACGGGTCACCCCAGAAGGTACTCTTCCGAGCGGCTACACCAGGAAACTGGTGTTGAGCCGTTACTCGATTACATCAGAGGGCTAAGGGAGAGATATGTAGTCAAGGATCACGCAAATCCTTTAGTCAGGGTCACTGGTACATATGACATCAACAGGATACCGTACCGGGTGAAGATTAACTTTCCCCTGGCTCATGATGGGGGTCCTACCTGAGGTCCTTGGTTTCCGCCATGGATCTTCTCCTTGGTGCGTGGCTGCTTTGTGAAATTAACTGGCTTGGTGCTAGCTTTCCTACATGACCATGATACTAAAAGTTGATGGGCTCTAATAGCACTCCTTGCTTGCGCTGTGCTCTAAGCATGTCTCCTCACCGGCAACACTTTGAGACCGGTTTCCATGTGCGTGTTTTTTTGAAATTTTTCCCCTCTACGAAACATTAATCTTCTTTTACGTCATGTAGGTTACTCCATAAATGCTCACCCTAGTTGGTAAGGGGGCTCTCGCTCCTAGGGACAACTTTTAAACTGACTGGTAAAGAAAAAAAAAACAGGCAGAGGCACCAAATATACCAGGTATTTCACATTCAGTCAAAGGTATTTCACATTCAGCGAGAAACCATCATTCAGCGAGTCATTCAGCGAGAGGTATTTCACGGCGTATTTCACATTCAGCGAGATGAAGCAAATTCGAGATATTTCATATTCTGGCATATTTCTCAGAATGTGATCCGGTAATCCTCCATATTTCACGCGACAGCGACGGATGAGGGTTTTTCACGTTCTGTTAGAGAACATTTAGTCTGGCCTTTCACCATTAAAAGTAATACAAGGACAGTTTTCTGTATTCGGCGTCCGTCGCATAGACGAGTCGCTTGTTTCAAGGACTCTCTGAAAGCGACCATAAGGGGAGCTCAAGTTAATAAATTGAAAAGGGAAGCTCCGACCCATGACGCTTCAAACTCTACTGCTGGTACTAAGGTCGGTATCAAATATATTGGCCGGTGAATTTGGTTTCGCGAGCAGCGATCGAGGAGAAATCAGCCACCACCATCTGATGATTGCTGATTTGTCAGTTGAAGTTGCGTGGCCCTCGCAGGGTATGGTGGGGTAAAGGGAACGCTGCTCAGCTCCACCTGAACCTAGCCGGCTGGCTGTTATTTATCCTTAACGTAATAGTTGTGTGTGTTGCGAAGCTATGCGTAGACCAATACGAGATGAAGCTATCGAGAACGAATCAATGTTCTAACCAATAATGTTCCTGAATTTTTCCGTTGCTAACGCACACCTATTCTGATCTGTGTATTTCTACGCTGACAGCTCGGTTTGGCCTACACGTCAGAATCTTGGCACTATCCCCACCACTTCTGGCTCACTCCTGTTCTGCGAAGGCGAGAGCGAGTCCGAAAACGTTGAGAAAAGGAGCACCGAGGCAAACAAACAGTGTGGTGGGAGAATACCCCTCGCGAAACTCACCGGCCAGTATATATGATACCGACCTTAGTAACCCTCTGGAATTTAATTCTGAAGTGAACAGTATTCTGAAGCGCATGAAATCAGATAGCAAAGTGCCGTCTGACATGCCTCTTCTGGATTTGGGGCTATCTGGAAAATCCTCTTCCAGTTCATCAAAACCCCTCATTATGAAGCCTCTTCCTGGAGGAATTGTTAATAAACCAGCCGAACTCTTATACCAATCCAAGTCATCAGGTTCTGTGGAAAACATGGAACTAGAAAACGCTCCAAATTTCACAGTCAAAAATCGTTTTGACATTCTCAGCTCTTTTTCGAGCAATCCTGACACGACTACAAACGTCAATCACCCCTTCCTGGCACGCCAAGGAAAAATTTTGGAAAAAAGTGATCCTGGCAAACCATTGTCTTCCCAAAACACCGAAGGTACGGGGGCGAAGGATAAAGCCGTCTCTAAGCCACCCCCGTTCTACGTCCAAAATTTCGATGGGGATATTGTTAAGCTTTCCAAGTCCCTTAAGGAGGAATTTGGAAATAATTTTAATCGAAAGCTCCTTGGCACCCGTGTCAGGATACAATTATACTGTGCAGGGGACTATGTAAAACTTAAGGAAAAACTGCTCGAAGGGAATACTGCGTTCCATACGTATACCCTTAATATCCAGAAAGTTCTGACTGCTGTCCTAAAGGGAATATCTATTGTTTCCACGGACGATATCATGGGAGAGCTCAAAGAGCAGGGTCTACATCCCATGTACCTGTAGTACCATGAACTCTAATGGTTCCAAAAAACCCTTGTACCCGCTGTACAAGGTGGTTTTTGCCCAAGGGACCTCCCTTGCCGCAGTCAACAAGATTGGTTACATCTTTCATACGAGGATATATTGGGAGATATACCTGTCTCAGCGCACATACAACCAGTGTTTCAGGTGTCAGGCTTTTGAGCATGCTTCCTGAAATTGCAATTACCAGCACAGATGTGTTAAATGCGCTGGATCACATCCAACTAAGGAATGTAGTAAGACTCGGGAGGAGGCTCCTGCATGTGTAAACTGCAATGGGACCCACACGGCAAATTATTCCAAGTGTCCGGCTCTTGAAAAATACTTACACAATAGAAGTAAACAAGTGACTTCTCCACTGCCGACTCCTGATGTCGCACTTAAGTTTAACAGCAACAGGATCTCTCCAGGTATACGAAGGACGTTCTCCCGCTCGCAGCCCCCGCTGGCAACAGGAAGCCCGCTTTACAGTGAAGTTCTCACAAAAAATGATAGAGGCAACGGGGGCCCCTCTCACCCCAAATATTATGGAGGGAACCCTAACGCCATTACGGACACCATTATGGCCTGTAATGAAATAGGAAGTATCTGTGATGTTGAAGAAATCTGGAAGGCGGTAACACTCCTTCTAGATAAACTAAAAAACTGCACCTCAAAGGTAGATCAATTCAAGGCATTCTTTGACGTAGCACAAACCCTTAAATAATGGCTCCCTGGCCCAAGTTTATATTATGCACTGCCGGCTCACTGGTTACAATGAAGGATGAGCTCATTTATGCGCTGCAAAAAAATTGCATCCACATAGCCCTAATAACGGAGACTTGGTTGTCCACGGGGGTAAACTTCATCATCCCGGGATATAAAATAGTAAGGTCGGATAGGTCACAGGGCTCTGGTGGTGGAGTTGCGATCTTGGTGCATAGTTCCATACGTTTCTCTGAGATCCGGTTCAATTGCCATGATGACTACGAGGCAGCATTTGTAAGGGTATTTAACCCATCAATAGTTGTTGGGGTTGTGTATAACCCTCCTAGAAACAACTTTACCAGCGCTGATCTGGACATGATTACTGGAGTAGGAGCTCCTATGCTGATAGGTGGTGACTTAAACGCTCGGCACAGGTCTTGGAGAAACACGATCGGGAATAAAAACGGTGCAACCCTTTACAACCACTCTCTGAGTGGGACGTACAGGGTGGTGTATCCGAAAGATTTCACCTTCCATGCTCCTGGGAGAAACCCCTCGACGCTGGATCTGTATCTGATTAGTGGTCAAATGAGCTTTGACTGCGAAGTCACGGATGACTTTCACACCAATCACAGACCGGTCTTGTTGACGGCAAACCCGGAGATTATGCACCCCCCCCCCCCCCAGGGTGGGTGAGAAGTACTTATTGGCAACAGTATGGGATGCTTACTGGGGATTATCGGCTGAGGACGTCCTTCGAGAGTCAGGGGGATTTGGACCAGTGCATTGGCTCGCTCAATGCCTACCTGAAAAGATGTTTGCGAGGTGCGTCTACATTTGCACCGGCAAGGGCGGGCGGAGATTTCTCCCATGATGCACAACTACTGGCGTACATCAGGGATCGAAGGGGAATCAGAAAGGCATGGCAGAGGACGGGTCACTCGTATTTTAGAGATCTTATGAGGTTTTATACCAAGGAAATAAATGACAGACTCAAAATGCTGAGGAGAGAGGACTGGAAGGATCGCCTGAGATCTCTGGAAAAGCCGGATCCTACATTCTGGAGGACGTACAAGACACTTACTCGCTCCATATCTGTCCTGCCCCCACTTAGGGTGGGAGGGTGTCTGGTGGCAGATGATGCTTCAAGAGCCGAGGCATTCGTTGGTGAGTTTTCTGATGTGCACAGGGGGATCTCTGCCATTTCGTCTCCGTATGACTCGGAGGTGGAAAGATTTATGATGCGACTGGAGGGGGGATCCCATACTCCTACCTTAGGGGAGTTATTTATCCCGCTGACAGATGTTGTGGATGCAGTTAGGGGATTGAAAAGCGGGAAGGCACCTGGATGGGACAGAGTGGGGCCTGACATGTTGAAGTTCGCATCTTGAAGAATATGCCTTCAATTATATTACATTTTTAGATGTGCAATCAGTTCATCCTACTTCCCGAAGACCTAGAAGATTGCCAGGATAACTCCAGTCCATAATCCGGGAAAACCAAAAAGCGAGGTTGCAAGCTACAGGCCGATTAGTCTGGTACCTGGCATGGGAAAGGTGTTTCAGCGGTGCATTCATTGGCGTCTGCAGGAATTCCATAGGGGAAAAAATATTATAATAGATCACCAATTCGGCTTACGTCAGGGGCATTCCACGATCCAGCAGCTGGTCAGGGTTGCCCAGACGATTGCACATGAGATGAATGTAAAGCGCTCGGCTGTCATGGTGCTGCTTGACCTCTCGCGAGCCTTTGACTCGGTTTGGCATGAAGCACTGCTATTCAAGATGGAAGGGGTGGGAGTTCCGCTCACACTAATAAAGCTGCTGAGGTCTTATCTATCGGAAAGGGAGATTTTTGTCTCAATAAACGGAACTGACTCCTCCAAGCAGCGAGTGGAGGCAGGGGTCCCGCAGGGGTCTATCCTTGGACCTACGTTATTCAACTTGTTGACATACCGATGGTGGAAGGATGCACACTTGCATTGTACGCTGATGACACTACTCTACTGTGTTCATCATGGCAGGTCAGGACTCTGGTCGCCAGATTGCAGCTCTACCTGGATCAGGTCGTCGACTTCTTCGACTCCTGGAAGCTGACCGTCAATCCTACGAATACGCAGGCGATCTTCTTTAGTAGACACTTACCATTACCAGATGGGCATCGGCTGAGAATAAACAATATAGACATCCCTTGGTCAAGGGGGGTCAAGTGCCTTGGTCTGGTCTTCGACAAGAGTCTAACGTGGTCTGCTGCTGTGCACGACCGGGTGAAAAGGGTCAGGGCAGCCGCGGCTGCCCTTCGACGCCATCTGTGTCCGGCTTCTCACCTGAGTGCCAGGCTAAGGCTTGTGATGTATAAGGTCTGTCTAAGATCGGTTCTAACTTATGGGTCGCAGGTATGGTCTTGCACAGCGCCAACTGTGCTTTCTGCGGCAAGTGTGTCGCAGAGCAGAATCTTGAAAATCATCTTGGGGAAGCCTACGTGGTACTCGACCTTTGAAGTGCTGTGCGAGGCTGGGGTCGAACCCTTCTTGGAGTACATCCATGGATTGAACCAGAGATACTTAGTTGACAGTCATCAGAACCCGCTTGTTAGAGTGACTGGAACCTACGATAGGAATAGAATTCTATATAGGGTGAAAGTTCACTTCCCCTTGTATTTCAGGAATTGAGGCCCACCGCCGGACGGGGTGGTGGTCTTGAAGGATGATGGATGCAATGGATCTGGTCAGCTCACGGCCGGCCTGCTCGATGAAATTAAGAGACAGATAAAGGAAATCATTGTCGCTCCGGCGCCTTCCCATGAAGGGGTTTTTCGAAACTTTTCCCCAAGATTAAGTCAAGGAAATGAATCTCATACTATTCAGTCGGTAACACCAATACCCACGTGACTAATGCCGGTAAGGGGGCTATCGCTCCTAGGAACGACATAAAAGTACTGAGGAAAAACAACAAAAAAAAAAGGCAGAGGCAGCAAATACGTAATTCGCCAAAAAACGGGAAGGAATGCAAAAATAGGGGAAAAGTTGAAAATAGGCACTCCCACTCTATCGCCCATAACTTCCTTATTTGTGCATGGATTTTGCTCAAATTAGGCTTATTTTCTTCGTAAAGGTGCGCACTCTGCGTAAAAAATAAGAAACTGGACGTCGCAGGATAATTTATATGTCTTCCAGGCTATGTAGTGAATTTTCGATTTCAATTTCGGCCCTAAAACATTACATTTTTCTTAAGTTTCGCTCGATACCGCCTAAACCATTGGTCCGATTGGAAAACACTGTCGGGACGAATTGAATGCAATTTAATTGCCTTTAATTTAAAATTTCTCGCGATCAAATCGGAGAAACGTCGGAGAAACGTCGGGTCCTCTTCTTAAAAAATTACCAAAATATTCATCTGGCGATATCTCAAAAACGTATCCATAGGATTTTTTTTCATGTGGATTTTTGAGTTTAGGGGACCACATTACATAAGAATTTCATAGTGGAGTCTGGATCAAAAATAATGTTTTTTATTTTGTAAAGTAGTGTAATGTGTTGTCGATTTACCTTATTTGACAAATTTCTAGAAACTTGCACGTAACAAGATGCTTCTTTATCGAACCTTCTCGGAACACATTCCAAGTTGGACGTCTACTTCGTTTCTATCAACTCTACATAAAAAGCCTATTAAATAATTTGGGTTCTATGAGCTATGCATAAAAATTCTATTAAAAATTTTTACCGACTTACCTTGTTAATTGAGGCAATTCAGTGTCCTATATGGTCGAAAAACTCGTGATATTTCCATAATTTTGATAACTATCACTTGGCAGGTTATAATTGAGTGACAGCTAGGTGACATTTACTAGAGACCGGAACGCAGCGACTTTTTGCATTTTTCGTCAACTGCGCAACCGCATTTTCAGCAAAACCATTCCTCATTGGTTGGAATAAATTCTGCTTTCGAACGGTGACATCGACTGGTGTCAATTCTAGAAGTAAAACGAGAATGGCGACATCTACTGGCGTCAAGTGTAGAAGTAAAACGGGACGTCATGAAACGTCTGACTGAAAAAAGTATCATTTTGATAACTATTAATTCAGAATATATCTTGTATCTTTTAGAAAAATAGCTTGATACATTAAGTAAAACGACAAATGGGTTCGAAAAAAAATAATTATTCGTTTAATCATGTAAAAACACCGGGACTATGTCATAAAATAAGATAATAAGGCTAAAATAGCTCCGACGACCTGTCAATTTCGCTATCTTTCGTGTATAGAGACATGGTCGCTCAGTGTGCCTATGGGAAGAGGGGGAAGGGGAATTAGCTTTCAGACGCGACCGCGTCTGTTAATACTATTTTCTCGGATAGTGACATCGTGCTGTGTCAATATTTGCGATCAAATTAGTTAATTGATAACATTTCGTTACATGTCTTACTTCATATCAACATAAGTTACAACTTGAAAAGTTAGAATTACATTTTCTCGAACAACGGCACAACTTAAACGAGGGTGTAAAGTATAGGTTTGATTTAATATTCTGTTGAATTTATTGGCGAATATACTATCTGTGCTTCTTAATCTGGATAGATGCAAAAGTAGAGTCAATGTAAAGTTGTTATACGCTCAGTGTTAAATATTAGTTAAACGCAAATTTTGATCTACTTTTTCCGTAAAATTCACATATTCTTCAGTTATTCCAGTATCAATTCCCAGCAATGATATGAATTTTCGTTACACATACATTGTTAAAATCCCCTTGCCTGCGAGCTGAACGCATAATTCTGTTGTAATGAAACACTGTCGATTCGAAGATTAATGTTTTAACATAATCAAGCGCTAGTTTTCTCTAAGAAACGCGCAAACAGGTATTCATCACTGCTAGAATGGTTAGTTGCTAAAGCACAACGAGACTTAGCGAACTGACACAGTTGCAAAGAGACATCAATATTCGGCAAGTTTAATACCACTGTCAGAACATTGCCTGACCCCCGAGGGTATACCGCGGTCTGACACAGGAACTCCTCTCACGGATTCCAACTTTCGGCCTAGATGACGAACATATGTACGTAAAAGCTGGTATGTTAGGTACTCGATAACTGTGCAAGGTGACTGAGAATAATGCGATACATGAAATTACAAGCAAGCCAGGCGAGCATGTTTAATTTCTCAAAAAATCAATAGGGCAGAGTGACACGGTATTCCTAGTAAGAAACGTAACGCAAAGCCTACGTCAGCCACTAAAGCTGTATAATAAATAAAGTTATACAAAGTAAAGATTATACGCAAATATTATTTACAAATGTGTAAAAAAATGACTCAAATAAGTATAGGGGAAGGTGGGGCAAGACGGGGTGGGGGGGGGGGCAAGACGGGGTACCCCCCGTATCTCGTGATACAAACGCACTAATCAAAATTGAGCATACGCGTTAAACATGTCGATACCGGCACCTTCAGTGAGCAGCAAGTCAGTCAAACACGTGGACGTGTGACAAAGATAGATCAGAATTTATAATTTATTGGGATTTCTTAACATCTTCCTTATTTTTAGCACCCTTGACAATGATATGATAATATAGAAGATCTTCAATATATGTATATGTTTCTGAGGCAGAATTTAGCTGGCTATAAGGCACGTGTGTCATTTTATACTTTCGTAAATAATGTTTCGGGCAGTGTTCATATGATTGTAGTGAGATGAGAAGGGGCATGATGGGGTAACTCTTATTTTCATTACCCTATCATACCCTTCACAAACCTAGAAATAAAAATCAAAGTTTCTCATTGTCCCAGGATGGTTAGAAACTACAAACGAAAGACGGACTGAGGAAAATGATACTTCTTTTCTATTAATTAGTTCAAAAGAACTGATTCCCGTCCCAATCATAAAGTAAAAGACTCGTATGTCGAGAAAACTGGAAACACCGCAATTATAACATCCTCATTTCTCCTGTGCTGATGTAGGAGACGAGGACGATGAAGCCATACATATGTGCCGCCTCTGTCAACCCAATAAATAATTAATTTATATATATTTACTTTATTTATATTGTTTTTTAATTGGTACCCCATCATGCCCCACCCGAGGGGCATGACGGGGAGATAGGACTTTCTCCGAATTTTTTTCTTTATTTCATTAAAACCTGTAAAGATTATAGTCGTGTTTAGATTTATTGGCCGGTGAGTTCGGTTTCTCGAGCAGCGCGCGAGGAGAAATCAGCCACTACCACCTGACGATCGTGGATTGGCAGTCGAAGTTGCGGGACCCCGAAGGGTATGGTGGGGTAAGGGGAACGGTGCTCGACTCCGCCTGAACGATGCCGTGTGGCTGTTGTTTATTCATAGCGTAATAGTAGTGTGCGTTACGAATCGTATTGGCTACGCATAGCCAATAAGGCAGAATCCCGTTAGCCGTTAGCCGCTGGCCGAGCCTTAATTCCGAGTATGAGTTCCTCGCTTCTTTCTGGCCGAAGGGGGGAGCGAGATGGAACGCTTTGCAAACCGGTTTTCCAGTGCTCAGGGCACCGTACTACGGCCAGGCGTAGCCCGAGAGAGCGAGAACGTAGATAAAAGGAGCACCGAGACAGGCAAGCGGTGTGATGGGAGAATACCCCTCACGAAACTCACCGGCCAATAAATCTGAACACGACTATAGGTTGATTCATAGTTAAACTGAAAGACTTATTAGCAAAGAATGTCCCAGACATAAAATTGATTAGTTGATTAGGAAAACCTGTGTTTTATTCCAGAGATCGAAAAAGTTCTCGGACCCTCGTTTTTTAAAAATTCTGTTAGAAATTATTTGTTTTGATTCGGAAAATATATGTTTCTGTGGAATTTTTAATGAAACAAATGCTATCTTCAGGAACTTCTTTAAAAAAATATTCTTATGGAACAGATATTTTAGAACTTATATAATAAAAGTTCCATGGAAAAAAGTTACATTAGAACATTTATTAAAAAAGTTTTCAAAAGATAAAGAAAAGTACTCAACTATTAGGTACAAGTTTTATTTAACAATATGTTATAATATTCTTCACGTGTTTATTTAATAAAGGGTATGAAAATCATAACATAAGTAATTAATGGTTTCATAAGATGTATTGAACGGAAAAGAGAACTTGTCAAGAATAATACCTAAATAATATTTTTTTTAACTTACATGAACCGAAATACATAAAAAATCTCTAATATAATATACAATATTTATATTTCAGTAATAGAATATATGAATATGTATACATCTACGTATTATTATACTATTTATGTTTTGAAGTTCAGCGTGATAGTATTATAGTCATAATACATTATCGTATTTAAACACTTTGAAATCCGTGGATCTAAAAATATTGCAGTTGTAGAATTCCATCGTATTGGAACGTCAATAATAGGTTTAATAAATCCCATATTTGAAACGAGATGCCTAAAAGTGTACAAATAAATAATCAGGAGTACTTGGAAATCTCGTCATCTGAAAATCATTCACAATCAGAATAATTGTATACAGATTTTGAGCGGACTCTCTAATAATTGGTTCCACAATTACTCGGAATTCTTTTGAATCTAAAGGTACGAATACACGACGACACTTTTGTGTCTACATCAAGACACTTAGCGTCTACACCAGTCTAGGGTACTGTCCCCACGCACGCACAGTGTCGCGGTACGTGTTCAAAAAGAAAAAATTAGAGTTTTGAAATTTTGTATTTCGTTGCATAGAATTGATAGTAAACAGTCCTTCGACATAAGAACGTCATAATTTATTAACATAAATAACGGATTTAAGGTTAGTAATTACATTCAAAGTTGAATAACCACACGCAAGCTGCCACAGACAGCGCGTAGGAAATATTTACCCATTGCATTTTTGTTGCATTTATAAATTCATTTGTTTCTTATTTCTTGAAAATAAGCAAAATGTATCCTTTTTCGATTTATTAATTAAAAATTCTTATATTTAAAGATATGGATACGTACCAGTGGCTCAAATTATTACTTTTTTGTTGCATCTTCTACATTCTGGAGAGAATTAAAAAAAACGAAACATATCGGTTCTTTCAATTTTTTCCTACAATTAGTTCTATTTATGCTCTTTAATTTGGTATAAATTTTATCTGCCCCCGAGTGCTCCCACATAAGAAAAATACACATAATAAAACGAAAAAACTTGACAAATCTGTGCTCAAATATTTTTTTTAAAAGACATCGAGCTTTGAATTCCTTCAGATTCAACTGATAATGATGAATATGCATCATAGGAATGAATAATTTAAAATCTATTATAAACACGAATTATTTAAAAAATTAATTTGATTGTTTTTATAATTTTTTCATATGTTTGTTATTAATGTGTGTTTAAATGTGTGACGTCCCTATAATTTTCGCCCAACCCTAACTAACTTACTCCTTATATGACCTACCCAAGAACCTACTACTATCTATGAACCACAACTCTTAACCCTTTACAAATCATCAGATCTTGGACGATGTACCTTAGCGGTCCCCATCTCCAGCTGATTCCCCTTCCCCTCTTCGCCTTAGAGGCATGACTCCCTCCTCAATTACGAATTGCAACAAGCCCTCGCCCCAACCTTTCTAAATCAAAATCTCTTCCCTCCCCCTCTCTACCAATGAAAACCACAAAAGTCCACCCAACGGATTGAGTGCCCCTTTTCTAAATCTCATTGTTTTACAGCCTAATTATAGATCAACCTTTGATTCTTACAAAAACCCCAGAGTTATTACGACACATACTTTAAGGATGACTCATCACGCCTACCGCAAATTCCACGCATACTTTGGGCATGAGTCATCACGCATACCTCAAATTCCCCGCATACCTCACATTCCATCAATTTGTATAAATACCGGTGCCGCGTGGCCCACGCATCATTCATTATTAGTCCTTGCTATCAGTCGCGATCACTATTCTTTAGTATCTTCACGTATCAGTATTATTCCGTGCTATCGCCAAGTCGCGACCATTACTCTATGGTTTTCTTTATTAGTTATATTCTTACCTTTCAATTCAGTGTACATCAACCAGCGTCTACATCACTGTAAGCTTTTCTATTTCTTTTATTTTATAATATTGTTAATGCTTTTGTTTATTACATTTCATTGCTACGTTATTTCTTCGTGTTAATTTCTTTGCTTATCGCTTTATATATATATAGTTTAGTTTGCATTTATATCTTGCTTAAGCTTTAGCCTCTTATTATTATATTGCTATCTTTATCACATAATCTATTATTGTTTAACTCCATTGCTTCGCATCTTTTGCTATTTTTGCCTAACATTAATTTTCTATCATTTACCTTTATATAAATGTTATGTGCCTATGCTAAATGTCCAACGCATAATTATAAGGTGTTCATTGCTATCTGTTACGTGTTCCAATAAATAACGCTTTCGCTTTTATCTTTAAACCGTCAATTCTCGCTATTTCGCCTCGAATACCTGGAACCATTACGCGCAACGACTACAGCTGATCGGTCTCCGCAAGCGCCGGGAGTTCTTGCCCGTGTTTACTAACGTTCTTCCATATAGAGTCCCGCATGGGTATTCCCAAACCAATAGTAAAAACCCTACTATTTACGCCTTTTTCATACGATGCAGCTAGTAAGCCAATTATAGAGCCATAAGTCAAAGCCTGTACTCTCACGTGCGTCACTCGGGTGTACGATCACCATTCAGCCTTCCCTGGTCGATACGAGTCACGAAGCATAGCCTTCATAAAGAAGCAGGTCTTCTTACGAAGCAAAGTCTTCGAGCTCTCCTACAAGTCGCGAAGCATAGCCTTCATAAAGAAGCAGGTCTTCTTACGAAGCAAAGTCTTCGAGCTCTCCTACCTCTCCACGAGTCGCGAAGCGTAACCTTCATTAAGAAGCAGGTCTTCTTACGAAGCAAAGTCTTCGAGCTCTCCTAAAGGTCGCGAAGCATAGCCTTCATAAAGAAGCAGGTCTTCTTACGAAGCAGAGTCTTCGAGCTCTCCTACACATATCCGCAAGTTCGGAACCATAGCCTTCATAAAGAAGCAGGTCTTCTTACGAAGCAAGGTCCGCACGCAACCTCCCTACCCCATATATGTCACGATCCAAGTCCCGCCACCCAGGACGTGACATAAATTTGGTGACAGCGGTGGAATACGTTTTCTGTTAATCCAAACAAATTCTATAGCATACGGTACCCACAAAGATCCCGAAAAAATCTAGTATGTGCATTAAGCACCCAAATCGGAGCGCATTGTCCTATCGAAGCCGCCGATTGCAGAGTATAACGGCTTATCTGAACGCACTAACCTACGTTTTTGGAGGCATAGCCACAACCACGGACGGCAGCGAAATTTGCCTGACGTGTTCTAATCTATCGCCCGCAGACACCGTAGAGGTATTTTGGACCCATTTCTACTACACTTATAGAACTTCTGTTTATTGCCCACGGTGCAGGAAACCCCTGATACCAAGTCGCCCCATAAGGGACTGCACCGAGTGTTCGGAAAACTACCTCCTTGCGAACCAAAGCTACCTACGGTTCGATAACTCCCGTTCATAAGGGTAAAAATCACCTCAGTTCCAAACTAATTAATACGGCACCCACAAGACCCTATATCTAGAATGTGCATCGCGCACCCCGATCGATGTGAACCAACGTACCGGAGTCGCAGGCTACAAAGCTTGACAGCATATCTGCAGTGGATGATCTGTGTTACCGGGAGCATAGCAACGACCACTTTCGATGAAGACATCTGTTTAAGATGCTCACAGCGAGATCCAACGGACACTGAAGTAGTATATGAAATTCACTACTGCCAAACGCCCTACACATTTCCCAATTGCCCTCGGTGCGACGGTGTCTTACTCCAAACGCGGCCCGCGAACAGTTGTGTCATATGCACTGAGTGGTACCTCCTTTCAAACAGGAGCTACAACGAATTCGATAACGCCTACCCCATTGACTCCACAGACTTCTAATTTAACGTATACCTGACGTAACTCGATTTTGGTCTCACTGTGAAACGTTCAATAGAAAATAGCTTCACTCAGGACCCTAAGGTCTAGTATGTGCGATCAACGTCATCGACGAAGCACCCCATACTACCCAAGCCGTAGACTGCACGATATTTCGACAGAGTCAAACGCGTTGATCTGCGTATCGGGAGGCGTTGCAACGACCACGGAAGGCGAAGATATTTGCTTAAAGTGTTTCAATTTGGACCCGGTAGAAGTAGACGAAATATACCAAGTACACTACTACCAACCCAACGATATATTCCCCGAGTGCCCTCGCTGTAGAGACCATTTACTTCAAACGCGCCCCATAAGCAGTTGTGTCGCGTGTAACGAACATTACCTCCGCTCAAATAGGAGACGTCGCGATTACAATATTACCTACACGGGTAGAGAACACCGCTGATTCTGAATAACGGCTGCCGGAAGCCAGAGTAACGAACTTTAAAATCACCCCACTGACGACAAAACCACACTAATCATGTCCGTGTACGGTGAAACCGACGACAATTGCGCGAACGACCAAGGCGCGAGCACTAGCGCCATAGACCTCGCGACCAATGAATTGCTAGAACGAGTGGAATTATTGCGAGAAAAACAAGCGCAAATCGACAGGTTGCACGAACTATATGTCGCCAACCCGAACACTAACACGCGCCCCGCTTTAACTACCACTACTGACAAACCGGTGTTAGAGGATCTCTCCGCTCAAATACACGGTATCCGCGAAATGATAGAGAAACTTATTGTACCCCCGCAACAAAATTTTGCAACCCCGGGCTCCTCGCGTTTTGACAGAAAACCGGCACCCGGCTATAACTTCCTTCCGGACCCAGATCCCTCGCCCCAGATTAAGCTGAAAGATGCAATAGAAACCGTGCCCAAATTCGACGGTCACAATATTCCAGTATTACAATTCGCTAGGGCATGCAATAGGGCTAAGGCTCTGGTTCCCCCGCACGCTGAACCTCAGCTTGCGAGGTTGTTACGAAACAAACTACAAGACCACGCTTACTTGGCCGTTGAGGATAGGGTCTTCAATTCCGTAAATGACCTTATCAAACAACTTAAACGTACCTTCGCCCCCGCTAAGACATCGGACCATTACCGCGGAGAGCTTGCCAATATTATAAAAGGTACCCATGAACACATACTAGAATACATCTCTCGCGTCAAGGATCTCCGATTCGCCATACTGGAAGAGGACAGGGAATACTATCGCGATTTCGCACAAACTCATCCCCAAAGCCTCGACCGACTGACATTAGATTCATTCATCGACGGTCTTCCACCTTACTTAAGGATGCGCCTACAACAGCACCACTTCGAAACGTTAGACGAAGCATTTGATCTAGCAGTCCTCGTGGATAAAAAGATGGACCGGGATCGGCTCAGGTTTGCGGAACAAAAGCCACCCAAGGTGACCTGCCAACTATGTAATAAGACGGGTCACGACGCTCGATCTTGCCGAAGCAACCAAGGCTCCACCCCTCAACCCTCCGAGAAACAATCCCCAAATCGCACAGCAGAATCCGGGTATCAAGCACCCCCACCCCTACTCCCGTATTGGGACAAAAATAATCCACCTCCACCAAAACCCACAGAATTACGAATCTGTGCCTACTGCAAAAACCCCGGACACCTGATCTCAGAATGCAGAAAACGTATGTTTAACCGCAACAGAGACCTTGGAATTGCCCCAGCACTAGATTCGGGAAACGCCCCGGCCCCACGGACAACCGCGGACGCGTACCGTGGAACGGGCCAACCAGGAGCGCGTCCAGTAACGATAGTTCAGGACCAAGGACCACCGGAGCTAGGATTGCCACCACGCAATTAAAGCCAGTGGGCGAAGCCCCATCCGTAACCATCCACTCTCCAGACTTCGAAACGACACCGGAATTAATGATCGACACCGGCTCCGAAGTAAACCTATTAAAAATCCAAGCCGTAAAGAGAATACAGGACATCGATCCAGAGAACCAGGTATTCCTTAAAGGCATTGCAGAAGACAACGTCGCCACCCTCGGGACCATAAAGATAACCCTCTTGGGCAACGACGTCACATTCCACGTAGTCAAGGATGACTTCCCCATCAAACCTCAAGGAATACTGGGGACGGAGTTCTTAAGAGAACAAAACGCCACAATAAATTATTCCAAGAGACAGTTGGATGTCCATGGAACCACCATTCCTTTTGTAAACAAAAATCAAATTCTGCTACCCGCGAGATCAAAAAGCACCTGTTTTGTACACGTATCCAACTCCGATAAAAAGGAAGGATATTTACCGCGATTAGATTTAGGCGCAGGAATCCACGCTGGCAACGCGCTTGTTCGTAACCAGGACGGTAAGGCATACCTACAAATCATAAACACCAATGAAACAGAGGTACCAATCACGATTCCGACTGTTGAACTGGAAGATTTTGACGAAGTAATTACTACACGCAAACAAAGGCAATCAAAAGAGACCAAAACCCCAATAAATACCACCCCTTCTCCCAACCTAACAAAAACCAAGCCCCTCTTATCAAAGGATCCGTCGATCCACTACCTCGAGGCACCGACAAAAGTGCACTCGGTCCCAATCCCTGCTCATCACTCTGAATCTCCCCCAAATTCCCACAAGTCTCTTACGACAGCATCAGAAACTGAAATTACGGAAAGATCCGAAAGGGCCCCTTCAAAGATGGAAAGAGTGCTCCAGTCAATCTCCACAACACATATGAACTCAGAAGAAAAGCTCCACGTTCAAGGAATCATAGAAAAGTACCACGACCTGTTCCATCTACCCGAAGAGAAGTTGGGTCACACAAATGCCATCCAACATGGAATCCCGACGACGGATCCAGCTCCGGTCAACACGAAACAATATCGCTTTCCCCCTATACATAAAAAAGAAATCAACAAGCAAGTACAGAAACTACTTGAAGATGAAATTATCAAACCATCATTATCGCCCTACAACTCGCCCATCTGGATTGTGTCCAAGAAACCAGGACCCAACGGGGAACCCTTGTGGCGGATGGTACTGGATTTTAGGGACCTTAATAAAAAGACCGTTCCCGACGCATATCCACTTCCGAATATTAATGAAATATTGGATCAATTAGGAGGAGCCAAATACTTTTCAGTATTTGACCTCGCCTCAGGATTCCACCAAATACCTATGAAACCCGAAGACGCGCCCAAGACGGCATTCTCCACACCTCATGGACACTATGAGTTTGTAAGAATGCCATTCGGACTCCGCAATGCACCAGCTACTTTCCAACGTCTGATGGATCACACACTTGCAGGACTCCAAGGGACGGAAATGTTCGTCTACTTGGATGACATCGTCTTATATGCAAGCTCCCTCACTGAGCATTTAATTAAATTTAAAAAACTCGCCCACCGCCTACGGGAAGCGAACCTTAAACTTCAACCTTCAAAATGTAAATTCCTACATAAAGAAGTAGCATATCTAGGACATATAATCACCGAGGAAGGCGTGAAACCTGACCCACAGAAAATTCAAGCCGTTCAGAAATATCCATCACCTCGCTCACCAAAAGGGATTAAAGAATTTCTCGGGCTAACCGGATACTACCGAAGGTTTATCCCTGAATTTTCCAAAACTGCTCGACCATTGACCTCACTATTAAAGAAAGACACATTATTTGACTGGGGACCGTCCCAACAAATCGCCTTCGATCAATTAAAATCAGCATTGTACCAGGAACCTATTCTACAATACCCAAATTTTGAACTGGAATTCCACGTCACCACTGACGCTTCTGACTACGCAGTGGGAGGAATTTTAAGTCAGGCCGTCGCAGGGAAGGAATTACCAATTGCTTACGCCTCCCGCCTCCTGAACAAAGCGGAAACCAATTATTCCACTATAGAAAAAGAATTATTAGCCATTGTATACTGTGTCAGGCATTTCAGGCCTTATCTCTACGGAAGGAAGTTTATCCTATATACGGATCACCAACCTTTAATTTGGCTACATAAGGTAAAAGACCCAACTTCACGCCTTGTTAGGTGGCGCTTAAAATTGGCAGAATATGAATACGAGATCCGGTACCAACCAGGTAAAAGCAACAAACTTGCCGACGCCTTATCTCGTAATCCCCCTATAGTAGAGGCATGCCCTATAAGACCACGAGAGGAAGCAGACGATGATTGGGAGGATCAGCCTCCACCTAAACGAGGCCCCGGAAGACCCCGGGTCCCCAGGGTACCAACTCACACCCGTCTAAGGGCAAGACCCACAAGAAAACAGCCTGATCGAAAGGCACGCAGAAGGACTAGCCCTCCGGAACCAATGGACGAAATTGACGAAGAAGAGAACCCAGCCGAAGAAAGGGAACAATCAGGAATCCCCTACCAGGCCATTTCGCCTCCACGACCTTCAACACCTCAAACCCAGGGTGACCATGACGTTGAGGTAGAATCCAACGCATCATACGAGTCGATTTCAGACTCGGAACTATCAATTATCGACTTGGATGAACCTCTCGTTGCTGCATACGAGGCAGACCCCGAGCGAAATATCAGAATAACACCGTTAACTAGTCGCGACCCATTGTCCTTACGAAAAGAAACGCTCGTCTTCTTCCTAAGTGCTGACGGAAAGGCTTGCGATGACGGAGCTAAGCAGCTGGACGAAATGGGAATGTTACCGGAAACAGGTGAATTAACACTGGGCAGAGCCCACGTAACATACAATCGAGGACAAATTCTATTAGGGTTAGTTATTAAAGACACACACGATACGCCTTTAATAATGACAACGTGGAATGAGGCCCTCTCCTCCCTTAAAGACGTGGTACAAGAGCTCATAGTACACTCGATCAGTATAGCCAAGACAGCCAATATCGACCAATTAGACTGGCAGGACATCATCATGGACATCCTTGAGGTCCTCAACGACGAAGAGATCGATGTTACCATTTGCCTACAGCTTGTCCGAATCCCCGAGGAATCGGAACGGACGAATATAATTACCGAGAACCATGCATCCGCTGTAGCCGGACATAAAGGCGTAACTAAAACCTATCACCGTATACGATATCATTACTTCTGGAAAGGTATGAAGAAAGCCGTGGAAGATTTCATTCGAAGCTGCCCGGAATGCCAAAGGAAGAAACTTGTACGCGTAAAAACCCGGCAGCCTATGATCCTCACCGACACACCGGGACGCGCCTTCGATAAAATCGCTTTAGATATTGTAGGACCTTTACCCACTACAAGAGAAGGCAACACCTACATATTGACCATGCAGGACTTATTAACTAAGTACTTTGTATGTGAACCCCTAAAACAAGCCACGTCGATAAAAATTGCGGACGCATTTATAAAGAAATTCATTTGTCAATTCGGTGCCCCTAAAGCCATCCTCACCGACCAAGGAGCAAACTTTACCGGCAATTTCATGAAAGCAGTAGCCCGTAGGTTTAAAATCCAACAATTCAGAACCACAGCCTTTCACCCACAGACTAACGGTTCCTTAGAGCGATCGCACCTTGTTTTAA